>CM055083.1:1436947-1541079 GCA_029204045.2 Tillandsia leiboldiana
GGTTAATTAATTCCACTCCACACATAATCTATTCAATATTCTATGAGGATGTGTTAATTTTGCGCTATAGGCATGTTTCATATATCCCCAACTGTTTGATTGCGAATCGAATTTGTAGGAACATTGACTAGACCAATTCGTTGACCGACTCAAATGAGTCTTCCGAATGGTGATCGGTTTTTGGATTGACCTTGTTGTGATCAAACAATTCGGTTAAGAAGAAATCGACTTAATCGGATTCTTCCTCAATACGTAAAGGAACTGAACTCAGAAAACGATTGATAGAAGAGACTCGGCTGAAAAGGCCGAGTTGATTGTTTTTTATTGATATAGAAATTATAAGAATTACGAATAGAACTATTAATAAAAAAAAGAAATATTACTAGTTGCGCTACGTAAAATATTGGTATTGAAGAGAAAATAAAATAAAGTGACCCTTATTATCAGTGTCTTTGTATAATTTATAGTATTTTTGTTAACTTGGAGTTACCGGATGGCTCACGTCGTGGGGAACGCTGCGGTCATGTTTTTATTGGCGGCTAAGATCATGCTCACGTCCTCGACCGTTCCTGCTTAAAGTCTTTTCATCGTCATTTATTTCTTGGCTTATAGAGTACTACTACATATGCGCTATTTTTCTATTCGTCCACATCAAATAGTTGCGTGTACTGAGTCATCTGCCATCTGGTATTATTTTCTTTGCACCGACGCCGACATTTATTGGCGAGCCTCTCTTAAGATCTATTCCCGTTCACACTTTTAATTCTTAGAACTGTGTAATTTTGATATTTCAAAATGTATGCATATATAATGACTCTACTAAATTTATCTATGATGCATTAATTGCACAAGATTAATTTAAAACGTGTAGACATATGAAACCTTAAAGTAATTAGTAACCAATTCCGCGTATTCAACTTCATTACATATGTATAACTTGGTTAATTAAATGGATAGGTTACAAATTAAATCATCTTGGATCACATTTCTTTAATTTTATGAAGTACGATAGAAAAAAAATATTAATTACCACCTAAGACTAAAGTATTATATTCTTTTTCCACGGGATTACGTTGACTATATTGATTTATTTGCAATATAAATTAACTTAATTCATTCAAATAAGCTTTTTAACATCAAATTTAAGTACTTGAGGTTAATCATTGTCCCTTATACATGCACACTCGATAATATAGTGCGTGCCAATCGATTTGCAAAATTACCTAGATTAATTAGTTTACACATGCATGGTGCAAATTTATCACTTAAACTTATGGTGCAACTGGGCAAACTACATGATTTATCATTTAAATTTTTTGAAGAACTAGCTCCAAAGTTTCCTAATATTTCATGCAAGACAAAAGAAAGAATTAATGTCAAAAAGAAATGAACAATTCATATATGCAAATGTATGCATATATATATATATATATATATATATATATATATATATATATATATATATATATATATATATATATATATATATATATATATATATATATATATATATATACATGATTTTTTACATTGTTCATTAACTAGTTACTTTTTATTTTTTGAAGTAATTGAAAGCCTACAATAACTGAATATGACTATAGGGAGATTGGAGTTTGATATCATCAATAAATTCAAAGATATGGGTTCGAATGTGGGTCGACGGATGCGAGAAATCGGTTTGTTTTGCGAGATCCACGGTACCTATAGCTTAGTACATTCATGGTCCACTCATTTATACAAGGGGGGGGGGGGGGGGGGGGGGGGGGGGGGCTGCATATATATCTTTGAAGGGAGTTCACCATGAACAAATTAATCCAATCACTAGTGAGTAGCAATTTGCAACACAAGAAGAGAATTACCCAAATTTGTAGACCTAAAGAAATTCAAGTAGGTTATATGTAGCTCTTTGTGTTTGATCACAAATTTGGTGTAATCTAGAGTAGGCACGAGGTTTTTTTTGTTCTTAATTTGATTTTTCGACCTACCATTCAATCGATTTTCGTCTTATGTCGAAATTAAGGGAGTTGATACTTTCCTCGCCACCGCGCGCGAGTATCGCGAACCAGTACAGCTGAGATATCGACAATTGAGTGCGATCGAGCATTATGAGTTAGTGATTGGAGAAAATGAGTTGATGAGGGACTTTGTACAATAAATGGCATTAAAAAGGGGCAATTTGAGACAATGTTCTTTAACTGAGTTGGTTGGTATTTAAGGCTATGAACACTGCATGAGATCAGGAATGGATCTTGGAGAGTTGTGGGTGCCATTGTGAACATATCACATTTTATATTAGGGACCACTAAGCAACAAGATTGCTACTAAGTTGTACATAAATGAACACAGAGAGAGAGAGAGAGAGAGAGAGAGAGAGAGAGAGAGAGAGAGAGAGAGAGAGAGAGAGAGAGAGAGAGAGAGAGAGAGAGAGAGAGAGAGATGAGAGAGATGGACAATTTTAATTTGTTTGGACCCAGAGGCCACAATATGATGGGGCCACAGAGAGGAAGATATATGTTGCAGAACGTTTGTCTTCAATTGTGAGAACAGGATCAGGATTTAGAGAGAGAGAGAGAAAGGAACAAGTGAGGAGGGTCATACTACTCTTGTGAGGAAATAAAGAAGGATCTATTCTTTTGCAGAGCACACTTAGGATTCCTTCTGCAAAGCTACAGTACCTGATCTCTCTCTCTCTCTCTCTCTCTCTCTCTCTCTCTCTCTCTCTCTCTCTCTCTCTCTCTCTCTCTGTGTATTTTGATTTCTGGGAATTATTAAGCGCATTGAGGAAAGCAATGAACAAATTCATTTACAAGAAGTTTCAAATAAGATCTAAGATGATTTTCCTGCCGCTCTAATTTGTCAACCGATCAGAATAAATTCAAAAGGAGTAATTTCTTCTTCCTCGTTCGAACCTCCATTAATTTGGATCTTATTTTTTTCCTTTTTTTTTTCAGCCCCAGTTTGACCCGTCCATGAATGCGCAAGATGTGGTTACTTAATCATAGCTTTCAAATCAAATTTAGCTCGGAAATCTTTCAACCAATCATCATTCCGATCGTCGCTGCATTGCTTCGTTATTCTGCAATCGTGGTAGGATCCCGTGGTCCAGTTTTAAAAATCTGTTAGTTTTAAGGCTAGGTTGTACCCTTTTGTACTAAAAATTCTGTCTCCCTTTTTGATAGTGTTCATTTATAACCCATTGATTACCGAAAACAGCTTAACGCTATTACACAAAAATAAATATATGTAAAATTGTACTAAATTTTTTTCCATTTAGTATCTAGTGATTCGAGAAAAATATAGAACCTATTATGAGCTAAAATGTGAGCTGAAATTATACAAACTAATAACTATAATACAACAAAATACAGTTGGTGATAATATAATAAAAATAAATGAAGAAAATGCACATTAAAGATTTTTTCAGTATCGAATAGGAAACCACAACCAAACACGAGTTTTTCTACGTAGCAGGCCCAGTTTGGTCCAAGTTTGTCGATTTTCCAACATAAGCTTTTCTACAAGTTTATGGGCCGGGATTATTTTGTGAACTGGTAAATGTATTTTAGGGAACTTCCTACGGAAGGCGAAAGCAGGGCATTAAAATAGAGCTTCTGCTGGGCCCAGAAGCTCATTAACATGGGAATAGATAGGAAATTATGAATAAATTTTCATTTAATCTGCAACCTAAAGAAGCTTATTTGAGTGATGGGATATAGGATCAATAAGTAGTACTTCCCTAATAATATACAAATATACAGCTTACCTTAGGAAATTGGCTCTTGCGGTGGGACAGGTGGAAGATTACAGATTCTAGAAGCAGCTCTTGACCAGGAAGAAGATTTCGAGAATCAAAAGTAGTCGATAAAAATTGGGGGTTTCAGAAAAGAATCCGTTGAGATTACAAAAGCACGCTTAATCTGATTCCAGATTGTCTTCATCTCACAAGAGGAATGAGCAAGTATTCGGCATAAAAGAGCTGTGAATACAAAAAAGGGGGAAAATAGAAGGGGTTAATTTTGGCTTGTATAAAATAGAGAGACAAAATGTGGAGTGAAATTTTCGTATTTTGGCTGATTTCATTTGACAAGGGTCTGAAATAGGGACCGGTCTAAAATCAACAATTAGATGGAGCCAAGTTTAGTTCACCATGTAAGCACAGAAACTACTGATTACCTTCCAAATAAACATATAAAAGGATGTTATTGCAGCTTTGCTCATCAAGTCGAGAGATCCTGCACGCTTCCAAAGGATTGAAGCAAGGACAGCATGGCCTAAAACCTGAAAATCCAATAGAAAGCACTTTCCATCAAAAGTAGAATTAACAAAATAACATTTAGAGCTTCATTTATGTTAACAATGATAATAATGAGATAATGGATGCAAGAGAAGAGTCCGACTACTATGCTTTTAAAAGTAGCAAGCAATTTGTGCTCGTAAGTTTTCTACTGTTAGATTTATCCTTTCGACTAATTTCACCCCTTATATCATACTATTCCACTAATTACACACTAAACCTAAAAGGCCCACTATCATCCTAACCGCACATATTTTCATCTAAAGACAATAACTTCATACTTTTAAAAGCATAAGAGCTTAATTCGCAAGAGAAAATCAAGTATAGTCCATTATAAATGAGTTTAGTGCCATGCATACAATCTACTCAGAAAAGCAGCAGCTACATATTTGGCCAAAAAAATATCTAAAGCTTTCATTGTAACAGAAATTTCATATGAGCATTCAGACCAATAGCAAAAGCTACAGGTTGAAGCATCCACTTCTGCTATAGAGAGAAGCTGCGGAAAGCAGTATTGTTGAAAAAGTATTGTAGAAAATAGTAAGGTTTGACGTGCTGTAAAAAAAAATTATACAACGTTTGGCTATTTTTGTTAAAGGTACTGCCTGTTATAAAAGCTGCTTGGTAAAAATTTCGTTAAATTATTACTAACTAGTATAAACTATAAAGTGTATTAAAAATATAAATTTAATTTAATTTAGCGTTTCTATTAATTATTTTTTAATAACAATTTGAAATTAAAATTACATTTTTGAATTTAAAATTTTTAAAAATAATTTTAAATCTAATTTTAATTTAAATTTTGAATTCAAATTCACATTTTGTATTTGAATTCAAAATCAAAAATTAAAATTTGAATTTAAAATTAAGTACAAATTTTAAATTTGAATTCCAAAATTGAATTTAAATTTAAAATTCTAATACAAAATAAAAATAAAAATTTAAAATTTGAATCCAAAATTAATTTAAAATTCAACATCAAAATTAGAATTTAAATTTGAAATTGGACCTATCAAAATTAAATTTAAAATTTGAATTAAAAAATGTAAATGTGAATTTTAAAATTTAATTCAAAATATAATTGAACTTTAAAATTTAAATTTATAAATTTGAAACCAAACAA
The DNA here is from genome assembly GCA_029204045.2 of Tillandsia leiboldiana. Classification (NCBI taxonomy): domain Eukaryota; kingdom Viridiplantae; phylum Streptophyta; class Magnoliopsida; order Poales; family Bromeliaceae; genus Tillandsia; species Tillandsia leiboldiana. The sequence goes on from CM055083.1 coordinate 1,442,365, forward strand.
AATTAACTTCTAAAAAATAAATCGGGGACCGAAGTAAAAAAACTTGCAAACATCAACATTACAATAAACCCAAAGTTTCTACCAATGTTTTTTTATTTTGGTCCCCAAAATTTACTTCCAACAAAAAAACAAAGTGTCTACTGTAGAAGCGTAGAAAGGGCAAAAGGGGGCGGAACGGAATTTAAAATTGCGTTCCGGCCCCTCCGCCAAACGGCCCTGTTTGGGAAAAAGCCCATTTCAGCCCGGCAAAAACCGGGCCAAACGGGTGCTCGTTCGTATAAGGTAAATTAAATGAATAATCAACAACAAAAAAGGCCACATACAGTTATGACTTTGCTCCAAAGGCTGGAAGAAGTAGCACCAATCACCACGGCAACACTATAAGCCATCTCAAGCAGATAAACACAAATCCAAAACACCTGCTTTAATGCACAGTTATTAGCAATTTGAAGAAGAATTTTCTATCATTTCAATTATGGTCATAAGTTTTGTTAATTTTGACCCACCCGCTTTTGCCCCAGACGGACACTGAAGGACCGAATGCCAAATATGCGGTCCCCTTCAATATCAGGAATATCCTGCATAACGATCAACTTTATGCTTAAGATCAATATATTTTTTTGTGTGTGTATATATATAAATACACACACACACACACACACACACAACACGAGAATTTCAAGCAGATTTTAACATACGAACATAATAGAATTGTCATCATGATAGATACCTTGAATAATGCTATAACAACAGAAAAGAAGCTCATAAATGCCATAGCAAATATCAACGTCCTTGAAAAGTTAGCTGGTCTTCTGAAAACAAAGGTCTGGAAAATTTATCAACACAAAACACCTAGCACTATTAGCAAAGAAAACATGACATTTTGAGCATTCAAATAACTTATACCTTGTTGCTATAGAAAGACATACCTGAATATGCAAAAAAAAAGCCAGCTGAACTATCACTGCACGCACTGCCAATATGCATAGTGCTGCAATAACAGCAAATCTCTTCCATCTTAAAAAGGGGAGCTGTAAGTATCCAAGTTTAAAAGCCATCAGGGTACAAATAACATGTATACTGCTTTTATTTTTATACTTTCTCTAACTTATTATTGGATAATGAGCGTGTGGGTGATGTTTTTAATGCCAAGATCAAGATAAATGCTTTTAATTTCGATTAGGAATATCTTCTACTTTCAGATCTTGACATATAGTGTAAAATCCTACAGGTGGGATCAGTTAGCAGATTTTAAGGAATCAATCAGTTTTGATAATATCCTGTGTAAGTTTCACTTCAGTTCAAGCTAGCTTAGAGAGAGCCTTAAGGTGGGTAACTAACCTTCAATTTGGGTCACCCATGAATTGCATTCTAAATTGAACGGATCCTTTACAAATAAATAAATGCAGTTAGGCTGGTACTACCTTGTCCAAACTGGAAGCAAGCAAGAGAGCAACAAATAGGTATGGCCCGTCATATAAGCTCACTTATTTCTTTGTATTAGAATTAACAAAATCATGCTAATTATCTGACGATCTCATATAATCTATAGTACTTTTTATCTTTTGCTTCAGGATTAAAATACCTGGCAATATCATGTAGGCAAAGAAGCCAAAATGTAAAAGTGACCTAAAATTCCCAACAGTAAGAAGAAATGTTTTCTCTCTACCTTCAACAAAATATGATTGGCAAGAAGTTCAAAACAAATCCATAGATGCATAGTCAAAAAAATCTATTATTTGCATGCACATCGAACAGTTGTGAAACTTTAATATATCAACTGGAAAAAATAGGGTAAATTAGGCAGAAAAGGATAAGGCTTACATTGATAGAGTATGCGGTTCCAAGTACAAAGCTAATGAAAAGAGCCCAAAATAATGGCCAAGAACCGACAGCCCATCCAACACCAAAGCTCTGAATGAAAAGCTTGTGATTAACAATTTTGTTCTAACCAAAATTCAGATATTTTGATTTACATGTTGGTAAAGGAAATTTTAATCACGGCACACTGAACTTTACATCTTCGTTAGCAAAGAAGTTGTAACGAGAAGTTGCTTTCATCTCATTTGAAATAAGATCTTTGTATATGATAAAGGTTGAAAATTTTGGTGATTCCAATGACAGACGTAGTATATGATAGGAGCTCTAAATTGAGACTAAAAAATTTAACAAGACATCCCCATTAGTATCATAAAGCTGAAGATAACCGCATATACACTCATAGTAAGGTTTAGAAGGTGAAAGCCCCTAAGCAGCAACTATGTTGCATCATTTGACAATACCATAATGCTCTTGGCAAGAGTAAGCTACAAAGAAGCTTTGTTATCAAGATTAATAGTTTAAATTAAATTAAATTATTAACTTTCAGTATTTGTAGAGTTAAATTATTCCAATAACTTTATTTAAAAACTCAATCAAACTTAATAGTTTCGATAGCTATTCTATAAAAAAAAAAAATTTAACTAAAAAGTTAAAGTTGGAGGACTTATTTTACCTTGTTAAAATTGATTGGAGCAAGAAGATACTATTACATGCACCTAGTGTAAATTAACACTCAATACACCACAGCTTATATTTGATAACTAATATTCTAATATTAAAACTTAATTAAATATATCTAATCTATAAAGTCTAATAATTTTAGCCATGTTTAATGAATTAGATTTTAAAATCTCTATTAAAGAATTTTAAGTATGTGGTGTATATACACATATACACTCGGTGCAAAGAATGCTCAATAGGGTGCACTTATAATTCCAAAAAAGAAAGGAGAAATCTTTGTTCGCATCTGGTGTATACTATTGCTCCATACACCGCACAATATGTTAGATGATTGATGGAATACCTAATAATTAATACTATAAAATAAAATATGATATAATATGTGTACTATAAAATATTTTGATAATTTATTATACTGCAGAAATTTATCTTTGATGCACAGTTTGAGTCAACTTACAGTGCAATGGGCGCGTCCAAAATCCTTATTGGACATGTAGCAAGCTCCCATTGGTTTATGCCTTAATTGGCGACATGGCTCACTAAGTACTGATTTTCTTGACGTGACCCAACCACCAATTCAGGTATTCTATACACTATAAAAAAATCTCAATATAAAGATGCTTTTTAGACGACGCTTAAGGAAAGCGTTCCTATAATGTAGCAAATACCGACGCTTCAAAAAGCATTGTCATATGAACTCTCTATTATATCAAACTAATTTATTAAATGCTAAACTTTTATGTGACGCTAGACTATATTATGACGCTTTTAAGTATCGTTAAATATTGAAAATAACGTCCTTAAATGTTAATTTTCTTGAAGTGATAGATTAGCATCAACATCATCTCTGGCACGAAGCAGCACTTAGTATAAATGAAAACTCTGAAATTGGGTGCACAAGCATTTGTGAAGTGAGATTCTAAGCACTAAAATAGATATAAATAAACTAGACTACTTCTAGCATACTAAACTACTTCTATCATCAATCCCATTTACTTCATGCTCTGTGCAAAGCAATAGATAGCTAATACGATCCTCCAAACTATTCTGACAACTTAAACAGTCTTACTTACCGAAACCGCAAAAGCGGAAATGATCCCCACCCCAGTCAACAGAGAATATTCCCCAGAGGCCAGTGGAAGAGTTGGCTTATTGACCTGAAATGACGGGATTAAATTTCAAAATGAGTTCCAGAAGAAAACTTTAGGCACTAGGATGCATGCATTCTGAATGATGCATTGATGCAGATCAAGAAATTGTTGTGTTTAAATAGATAACATCCTATTAAATCATTTTAGAGCAGAGAAAAGAACGAGGATATTCCAAGACTGGTTATAGTGGGATACCTTGTCTATTTCAATGTCATACACTTGATTTAGTCCGACAATGTAAACATTCATGAAGAGTGCAGCCACAAGAGCCTGAAAGTACACAAACATTTAGTATCATGAAAGTTTGTTAAAATTTTCAAAAAAGGAGACTACTCAAAATTTACCTCCAACAGCCCAGTGAGAAACAAGGGAGAGATATCAGATAAGTTCTCAACAGCCAATAGGGAAACAGAGACTATACTAAGAGCCTGCTCAGATATAAAGCACTTCTTAGAACTGTCGATGATAAGTGAAAACTATAATTTTATTGACTAAAATTTTGAAATCTGGGAAAGTACTGTAACTTGTAAAACAACTTTTCACTTAAAATTCTGCAGGAGTACCACTTAACTGTTCCTATAACTGTATGTGGCCGCGAAAATCTGTAAAAAGCATTTAGGGAAGACAACATTGGTTGCCAGATGCTCAAGGAATCATATGCTTCAGGTTCAGATTCTAAAGGCTTCCCTGAGGCATTCACAGTGGTCAATTCACGAGTTCTCCCACTACATGTGGATTTTCCATCAATATGCCTGAAATAATGGTTTCTGAGGGGCTCTTGAGCTCTTCTACTGAACCATAAAGAGGGGCTATTACATGCTCGGTCAGTAGAATAAAGTATCGGTACCCAAGAATCTGAGAAATATACAAAAAAATCAGGACTCTGTTAGCCACTCAACAAGTAAGCCCCGTCAATCTAGAGGACATGAATATGACTTGCAAAAGGTAAACCACATAAACGAAGCAAAGGAGTTTCATTAGAAAGTGAAAAGATTTCTTTTAGGAGCTAAAAAACTGTCCAAATTGAAAAATTACATTTGTACCTTATGAATTCTTATTAAATTTCTTGTTATAGCTTGGCAAGTTAAACTCAATCTTCCTTCAAAGACTGTTCAACACCCAACTTCTTGCATAAGTAAACTTTTTTAGCAAGTTCCATTCTGACTCGAAGCAAAACAAGTTCCCCGCATTAATTAACTTTCCGAACTACATTACAAAAACTATCTTGCACTCATCCTGCAGTCTCAATTACCCCTTGCAATGTTAATTTGTTAAAGTATTTACCTCGCATTTTCCTTCGTCGCAAATGCGCTCAAATTTTGAGAAAATTGAAACACTCAAGTGCCCATAAATTGCTGTGCTAATCGCTCATTTAGACACGTCGCAACACTCAAAACTCAAAAGCTTATCTCTCTCAACATATTTCACAAAAGAAAAAGAAGAAGCAGGATAATAAAAAGCTCATCTACCAATCGCTTCTTACTCTCAACAGTTGGAACTCCAAAACTCAATCCATGGCAGTTAATTCACCAAATACTCATTCTCTCGCCCTAAACAAGTAGAAAACCAGCAATCCTAAGATCAATGCCATAAAATTAAGCACGATTCCAACTATTTCGACAGCCTAAACCCTAGATGGTAGATCGACCAGCTCGATCAACCCTATCCATCTCCTCCTCAGCATCTAAAACCATTTCCCAATCTCTACCTCCTTGGGTTTTGCTCCGAACAAAAGAGAAGAATGCTTAGATCAAGAGCTCGAATCGAGCCGGGACCGCGTACCTCGCCGAGAGGCGATTGCGGCGGTGTAGGGCCGCGGAGGGAGCGGAGATGGCCGGAGAAGAAGCGAATCCATGGCGGATCGAGAGGAGACCGATGGAGAGAGCGAGCGAGAGAGATAGAAAAAGGAGGAGGAGGAGGAGGAGGAAGAGATTATTATTGGGGTAGAGAATAAGAGAGAGAGCGAGCGAGAGAGAGAGAGAGAGAGAGAGAGAGAGAGAGAGAGGAGAGCTCGCAAAGTGTGAACAGAGACCGCGAAGTTGGAGGTGTTAAATATTAGGAACTGTTGGGAGAGAGAAGTGACGAGGTCCCGAGGACGAATGCGGTGTGGTTACTCGCGGAAGAGCTTTCACTGTTACTGTTTATCAATACATACTTTTTTCTTCTTTTTTTTTCTTCAGAAAGCCGCAGTGCACAAAGTACATAAAGAGCTACTATGCTTTCGAATTAGTCTTCGAAAGCACCAAATAAGTTATTTTCAATTTAGATATGATCTGCAGTATTAAAATTATTTATAAATTAAATTTTATAATATTTTATGCAGTTTTGAAATAAAAATAAAATATTTAAATTTTAAATAGAAATATTAATGGTGCTTTTGATAGTAAACGTATCATATTGATAATTAAAATAATTATTTTTATGACCCTTTGATCACTAGATAAATAATACCGAAAAATTATAAAATTTAATTTTATTAGAATGATAAATAATAGAATATTCGATTCCGTGATCGATTTTATTAGATACGATATACAATATTAAAATTGTCTATAAATTAAAATTTATAATTTTTTGACTTCATTCACCTACCAAACGAGTAGTCCCGAAATAATAATAAAATATTTTAATTTTAAATCGAAAGCATTGATCGTGCTATTGATAGTAAATATAATTTTTTTATTAAAATTTCATATAATTTGAATTATTCTATATCTTTTGTAGCACTTCTAGAATTTGAATTAGTCATATATATATATATATATATATAAGGTATAAATATGACAAAACTTCTTAATCCGGCTATAATATTTGAATTAGTCATATATTAAGAAGGTTGAACGTGCTAGAGCTAGAGTAGTTCTAGAATGAGTGACTTTTTGAGAAGTTGGGACGTTATAGTTGGTATCAATCACCAGCCGGAAATATGAGATGAGTCTCGGCTGAGCAAGAGTTATATAGCATCAATCACTAGCTGGAAATATGAGATAAGTCTCGGCTGAGCCAGAATTATATAGCAGGTAGAGTATGGCTCTCTAGCTAATGACCGTTGTGCTTGGAGTGCAACTCTTCACAATATCGGCTAAGGCTAGCGAGACGAGTCTTACCCCTAGGATTTTAATTAGTCCTATATATAAGGTATAAATATGACAAAACCTCTTAACCTGGCTATAGTATTTTAGACGGTAATTAGATCCAGGAGATTAAGAGAGTTGAGCGCGCTAAAGCTAGAGTAATTCTAGAATGGATGATCTCCTGGGAAGTTGGAGCATCACACCTTAAAATTTGATTTCATTAGAATAATAAATAATAGAATATTCGATTCGGTGATCGATTCCATTAGATATGATCTACAATATTAAAATTATCTATTAATCAAATCTTATAATTTTTTGATTTTATTCGCCTAACGAATAAGTAGCCCCGAAATAATAATAAAATACTTAAATTTCAAATTGAAAGTATTGGTCGTGCTCTTGATAATAAGTAGATTTTTTTATTAAAATTTCATCTAATTTGAATTATTCTATACCGCTTAACTTACAAACGTGTTATATTAGTAATTAAAATAGTTATTTTTTAGACCCTTTGATCACTCGATAAATAATGCCGAAGAATTATAAAATTTGGTTTCATTAGAATGGTAAATAATATATAGAACATTCGATTTGATGATCGATTTTATTAAAATTATTTCTAATCTTAGTGGATTCGTATTCCTAGTTGTATTAGGATTTAGCCACTATTATAAATATATCATTATTCCATTGATTTAGTGCGGCGGATGAGAAGGAGTATGGGTGTATTTTAGGATTAGGGTTTTGTGAGAAAGGCATATTTTGTACACCATTTTGATTATAATGGAAGTCTCCGCTCCGTCTTTGCCCGTGGACGTAGGCCAGTGGCTGAACCACGTAAATATTGTGTGCTTTATTTTTCTTCTCTCTTTCTCGATTCTCTTTTGGTATTTTCGTGCCCAACGAACTAGATCTTTTTCGCTTTTGTCGTAACACTTTACTCTCTCTCTATATATATATAGAGAGAAAGAGATATAGCAGGGCTTGTGTGCTTTTAGAAGTACGGAGCCCTACGTGCTCCCAAGTTGTTTTTAATGTTGGAACTTCCGAATGATCGGCTCCGTTATACTTGATCTAAAATATTTGAAGTATTTACAAACTAGATTTTGTGATTTTTTGATATCATTTACCTAGTGATCGAAATTGCTCAAAATCAACGACTGAAAATAAAAATCTCACAAAATATGATGATATGATACTAAAATTTTAGATCAAATATATTGACCTTGTTATATATAGTATAAAGAATTTTCTATCAAAATTTTATGTGATTTGAATATTTCTACACCGTTAAATTTGCAAACGGCTCACCGCAACCATTAAAATTGTTGATTTTAAACTACTTTGATCACTAGAGAAATGATATAAAAAATTTACGAAATTTAATTTTTATGCTTTTTAAATACTCTAAATCAAATTTAATGGAGTCGATCATTCATTCGGAAATCCCAACATCGAAAACAACTTGGGAGCACGGGACCTTCGTGCTTTTAAAACCATACAAGCCTAGCTCTCTCTCTCTCTCTCTCTCTCTCTCTCTCTCTATATATATATATATATATATATATATATATATATATATATATATATATATATATATATATATATATATATATATATATATATATATATATAGTCCGGCTAGAATACTATCGATAGCACCAAACAATTGGTGTTATCAAGTTTTCAGCTGTTGGATGAAAAGATATATGGTTGGGATTATAGTTGTCCCCTAAGATTTTTACTATTCAACCAACCACCTAGTAAATCCTAGGGGACCACTATAATCCCAACCGCATATTTTTTCATCCAACGGCTAAAAACTTGATAGCATCAATGGCTTGGTGCTATCGATAGTATTCTAGCCTAATTATATATATATATATATATATATATATATATATATATATATATATATATATATATATATATATATATATATATATATATATATAATTTGGCTACTATACTTGTAAAAGTATCAAGTAATTTGTGCATGTAAATTTTCTACCGTTAGATCTACCACTTTGACTAATTTCATCTATTAAATCATTCTATTCCACCAATCACTCATTTAATCCAAAGAACTCATTATCATTCTAATCATACATTTTTTCATCTAAGGGCTAAAAATTTATATAAGTATCAATGACTAATAATTTTTTCTGAAGAAATTTTTTTTGTGAAATGCAAAAGAAACAGTTAAGTGCAATCCAAATATATCAAAAGGCTCAAATAAAATAGTACATATGATGCATATATAAGAAGATAAATATAAGTTATTTTATAATAATTCCAATGTAAATTTTTTAAAAAATTACATGTTGTGCTTCATAGCAAGGAAGATAGAATTAGCATTTTCTGTTATATTTGTCTGTTTCTTACTTTTATTTTGTTATTTTTTAAAAAAAATTGTATTCATTTTTGGCCAACAAATTTGTGGTAACTCTAGATGCACCAATAAAATTTTTATTTCAAAATAGGGATTTGAACTAATTATGATCCTGGCGAAACAAAGAAAACTTAGGACTAGCTCTTAAGAATTAAACTGTTCGGGTAAAGAAATAAATATTCAGAAATAATTGTTAAATTATACGGAATAATTATTACTTTTTAAAAATTTAAACTTATAGATATAGATATCTTTATATTTTTATATTTAATATTTTTTCTTATGTCTGAATTTAAAAAAATTTAATACATCCATTATGTAGTGTGCCACTCCAATAATTTCACATCAAATACGAATGAAATTGTGTTTTGATATATAAGAGACAATGGATACTAGTAATAATAATCGAATTTAAATATTTTAGACCAGTATGTAGTGTGATATCACAATAATTTCATATCGAATGTGAATGAAATTGTGATTTTGTGTATAAGGGACAATGGACACTAGTAATAATAAGGTCCAAATTTAAATATTTTGAACCGGTGGTTTACATCCAACGAGTTATTATTGCTAGTTGGTCAGATCGTTACACATAGTATTAGAGTCAATCACTAGCCGGAAGTGTGTGTCGAGTCTCGTTTAAGCATGAATCTAGTCTCAAATCGCCTGGTGATTTTAAATTGTGCATGTAATTGGACGAAGACATCAGGTTTAAACGAATTGTGCATATGATTGGACGAGAACGACAGATTTAAACGGAATAAGTCTGTGACACCCTAATAATCCCACCTACAATGAACACTAGTAGCTTAAGCATTTTAGGCTGTTGGTTTAAGCCCAACGAGTTATTGTTGCTAATGGACCGATCGAATCGTTATATTAATCTAAAAGAGTTTGGTATAAATAGAATCTAGAATCTTCTACAATAAAATTATAATAAATTATATAAAATAATTATTATTATTTAAAAAATTACTATAACAAAATTAGGCTATAGCGATACTTTTAAGTGTTTCTAAAATCTAAAAAAAGTGTCGCTGACAAAAATACCGACACTTATTGTAAGTGTTGCTATATGTGCCGTCGCTAGGGTGTATAGCGACACATTTTTGTAATGTGTCCCAAAAATGTGTCCCTATGACCTAATTTTGGATATAGATGAAATATAGATAGGACACTTATACAAAAGTGTCACAAATATCTGTCCCTGTAACCTAATTTTGTGTATAAGTGTCACAAACATGTGTCCCTGTAACCTAATTTTGTTATAGTGAATTAATATTATAAAAAATTATAATTTTATATTTTTATATTTAACAACTTGTCGGCCATAACACTCTTCTTTTGTATTCTGTTCTTCTTATTGAAGGGACAACTCAGCCCCATCAGTGAAGGACCTGCCATTGCTGGACCTCAAGGGGTTCTTAATTTCTCTGCTCCTGCATGTGGCTCTCTCGGAGCCAGTGTTCTATTTGGTGCACAGGTGTTTTCACAAGGGCTATCTCTTCACCCACTACCACTCTCTACATCACTCATCCCCAGTGCCCCAGCCCTTCACAGGTATGTAAAACCAAACCAAACCAAACCCAAAAAAAAAAAGAGAAAAATAAAAAATATAAAAAGCATTAACATAGGATAAAGAGTTTTTTTTGAAATTGACCCTATAAAAATTTAAATTTTTGAAAATGGCCCTGCAAAATTTGTATTTGCAAAAATGACCCTCTTCCTGCCACGTCAACGCGCCACGTCAGCCGAGGCCGCCACGTCAGCTCGCCAGCTGGTGGAGTAAAAAAGGCGCTGAAGCGGTCAGCGCCTTTAACATTAAGTTAAAGGCGCTGAATGGCTCGGCGCCTTTACTGTTTTGCACTCAAGGCGCTGACTGGCTCAGCGCCTTCAGTGTAAATCACTAAAGACGCTTACCCACTCAGCGCCTTCACAGAGAAGCCATTTTTCGCTTCATTGTGTACGCTGAAGGCGCCTTCATTGTGTACGTTGAACCCATCGGCGCCTTCATGTGTACGCTGAAGGCGCTGTTTCATTCAGCGCCTTCAGCATACACATAAGGCGTCGAGGACTTGGGCATTTTTCGCCGCGAAAAATGTCTAAGTCCTCAGTGTAAGCGAAAAATGACTTCTCTGTGAAGGCGCTGAGTGGGTAAGCGTACTTAGTGATTTACACTGAAGACGCTAAGCCACTCAGCGCCTTCAGTGCAAAACAGTAAAGGCGCTGAGCCATTCAGCGTCTTTAACTTAATGTTAAAGGCGCTGACTGCTTCAGCGCCTTTAACTTAATGTTAAAGGCGCTGACCGCTTCAACGCCTTCTTTACTACACCCGCTGGTGGCGAGCTGACGTGGCGGCCCCGGCTGACGTGGCGCGCTGACGTGGCAGGAAGAGAGTCATTTTTGCAAATACAAATTTTACAGGACCATTTTTACAAATTTAAATTTTTATAGGATCAATTTCAAAAAAAATCCAAGGATAAAAGAAAGATCTCAATGTGGAAATAAAACCTCCAGCTTTCCTCGAGGTGACATAGATCGGTTGGGAGTTTTCATGCATTAAATGACGCCTAGTTGTTGATGCCCTTCATGTGACAAATTATTAATTGCATGCACCTGGTCTATAGACCGTGGTCTTCGAACTCAAAAATCTAAATAAGTTATATTCAAATGTAAGTAACTAGAAATAATTTGCCACATCTTAATATATATATTTAAAAATAAAAGAGCATGCTATCTATTTCATTCATAAGAAAAATGAATTAGACCGCAGTAAAAAAATAGTACAATTCAGTCGAAGCAAAACAAAAATAAATACAATTTAAAAAATTTTAAAATTTTCGATAAAAAAAATACTAAATGTATATCCTTTGTGGAGTGTACATTCTACATTCTTATTTATCCAATAGATGAGAATATAATAAAAAATTATTTCAAATGATTTCTAAAATTACTATCTATTAAATAAATAAAATATATAATATATACCTCTTTTAAAATATGAAAAATGCTAGATGTACATCCCAAATGGGGTGTACATCTTACACCCATCCCATCCTAGGGGTGGGTGAATTTCACTCGTCACATGATATGACGAGTGAATGAATACCCACCCCAAAATGGGGTGGATGTAGGATGTACACCCTATTTGGGATGTACACCTAGCACTTCTCTTAAAATATACATGCAATATTACTCTTTTACAGTAATGCTACTTTATTGGGAGAAGTTTCTTTCATGGAATTGCCATCTGATCGTATTGATAGCTAACAGTGGGTTTGCATGATCGCCTTTTTAAAAATAGCACTTTTATTTTATGTATGAAAAATCATTAGGGTAAAACCTAGAGTACCTCTCTAGGTAATAAAAACCCACACAAATATCCTCCTCAATCTTCTTGCTATTATCACTTAGATACCTTTGTTAGTGATTTTATTGTCCATTAATATTAAAACACTGAAAATATTATTTTAAATACCAACAATAAATATATATATATATATATATATATATATATATATATATATATATATATATATATATATTTTGATGCACAAAAAGTATTTTTCATATGGTATATATATATAGACATTGTGGTATTTGAAATAAGGCCTATATATCACGAATATTTTTATAAGTCTTGCGTGTTTGTGTCGGACTCACGTCCGATATGAATATTTTTTGAACGCGCGTTCAATAAACATACAATTAAATATATATATATATATATATATATATATATATATATATATATATATATATATATATATATATATATATATATATATATATATATATATATATATATATATATATATATGGTTCGGCTAGTATACTCTTATGAGTAAAATCTTTTTTTACTTATAAATTTTCATTCCTTGGATGAAGAAACATGCGGTTAGAATTATATTACTCCCTAGAATTTATATTATTTATCTAACAACCTAATAAATCCTAGGGGGACCACTATCATCCTAACAGCACATTCCTTCATCAAAGGGTAAAAAAATTATGAGTATAAAAAAGTTTATACTCATAAGAGTATAGTAACCCTATGTTATTTAAAAATATTTTCGCTCTTAGTTAATTAGTACATGGTACATGTTCTTCATCATTGCTCTCTTTCTTAATGAGCAATGCTAGGTGTCGGTTGAAGGGTCTATTTCAAAGGAAATAAATTAAAATATTTTTTTTTATTCTTTACTTATGGATAAATAAGAAAAGTGGGTGACATTATAAAGGTGTATTTGAAAGAATAAAATAATAATTTTATATAAAAAAATACAGTAATTTCTAATTATTTATCAATAAAATCTAACTCTAAGCAGGTTAAAAAAAATAAATATTAAAAAAATATTTTAATATTAGCCTTCTAAGCATGATAAATAATAAATATATATATATAAAATTTTTTAAGAATATATAAACAGTTGCTTCATTTTTTCATAACTAAAGTAATTAAAAGTAATTTTTTTTGCGCCTAAACTTTATAATAATTAAATATAATTTTAAAATATTTTTAAAAAATATTTTTAATATTAAATTTCTGAAAAAGATAAATAAAAAATTTAAAACTTTCTAAGAATATATAAATAAGTGTAATTTTTCACGCCTTAACTTTATAATAATAACCAAATATAATTTTTTAATCACAAAATAATAAAATAAAAATAAAATAAATTAAAAAAATAAAATCAAAATCTATCATTAAGAAAAAACAATTAATAAATGCGTGTTTGAACAACTGTTGTCAAACAGCTAGCCCTTGCATGCACGGAGAAACTTGGACTTTTTTTTTAAGATAATCCTCTGAATTTTTAAATTTTCTAAAATAATCTTGTAAAAAAATTATTTATAAAACTAATTTTATTTTTACCAGTAGGGCGCCACGGGGGGTGAGCATCTGAAGGTGCTAAATGATTCAGTATTTTCACAAAAATTCTATGAAGACGCTGAATCATTCAGCGCCTTTAATGTATATAGAAACTACATATACGGAAGGCGGTGAACCATTCACCGTCTTCAACGTACGCACTGATGAAGAACTTAGCCAATTATTTTAAAAATAGAATTTCTTCGGATCCCAAATTATTTTAAAAAATAAATTTTTTCGGACCCCAAATCAAAATAAAATAACTGAGATTTTTCGGACCCCAAATTATTTTAAAAATGAAATTTTTTCGGATCCCAAATTATTTTAAAAAGTAAATTTTTTCAGACCCCAAATCAAAATAAAATAACGAAAATTTTTTCGGACTCCAAATTATTTTAAAAAATTGGAAGTCTATATTAAAGGCGGTGAATGGTTCACCGCCTTTAGCATATATCAAGGCGATGCATTATCCGGCGCCTTCAAAAATACTAAAAGCGCTGAATGATTTAGCGCCTTCAGATGGCCAGGCCTCTGGCGAAGATAGAGTTAGTTTTATAAATAATTTTTTTAGAAAGTTATTTTGCCAAATTTAAAAATTTTAAGGGTTATTTAAAAGAAAAAAAAAGTCGAGAAACTTAGTAAACCAAATATAATAAAGGACCTTTTCAAGTGGGAAAACTATAGTTCACAAATTTTAAGGTGTCAAAGAATACGATGAAATTATTAGAAAAAGTTACTTTTAATATTCATATTTAATATTTTATTAAAATATTTAGAATTCAAATTTTATTTTGACAGCTTTAAGATGTGAATTTAAATTACATCAAAATTTGACAGAATTCAAACTAATAAAAAGTATTAAATAACTGTTATTTTTTATAAATTTAAGTTATTACCACATAGCTGAAAATATAAAACAATTAAATTTTGAACTTGAGACCTCGGATATTAATTATTAAATTTTTTTTCACTTACACTAGAAATGATATGAGATTATTCTCATAGTAAAGCATAATGAAACATTCATTATACGCAAGTTACTCAATAATAATAATAATAATAATAATAATAATAATAATAATAATATAGCACTGTTCCAAGTTGCAGTTTAGGATATTAATGCGTTGGGGTCTATAATATACTAATTTTAAATTTTATATACATACATTTGAAGACTTTATTTGAGATTGCAGGTAATATTAGAAATAATAATCCAAACTTAATTTAAAAATTAATTATAGATAGAGTTTATCTAAATTATATTTAAAAATTTATTTATAATTATTTAAAGTAAAAATTAGATTTATAATTGGTTATGATTCGATAGCTGGTAATTAGATGAAGTGAGGGACACAGTAGGCATGGCCGCATGCATAGGGTCAAAAATATCGTTGATGGTATAATTGAATATTTTTTGTTGATAAAGTATTAATTTTTTTTCAATATCTTTCTTTATTTTATTATTTTCTAGAATTTTAGATTCTGAATTATATAATTGGTATAGCGTGAATAACGATTCTAATAATTGGTATCGGAAATTTTTTACACTTCCAATAAAATACAATTCTATATAGAAAAAAAAAGATGATAAAAAAAAAAATTTCTCTCATAAATGATAATGCGTAAACTCATAGAATATTGTCTTTGTAAATTATTAATATATTAAAAAGTAAAGTTTAATTTATCTTACTATAAATTAGCATAATTTTATTTTGACATCTTGTTATTTAAAAAATTATACTTAACTATCTATTCTGTGGTTTATGTGGTTTAATGTGTTCTTACTTTGTTACCATATATAGTTAAAAAGCTACAACTATCATATAATTTTATTTTTATTTTATTATAATGATATATTGTTAAACATTGTATTATCCTGTAATTTCAAATATCTTACTTTGCTATTTATTTATGTTATAATTTTTTTTTGATAAAAAAAAAACTATATAGTATATTATTTCATTCAAGCTAGTTTATCAAAGTTCGCTAGAACGAATTTTAAACGATGAAAAATTAATTTTCGATATTTTTTAGAATTTCAAAATTTATAGAATGTGATAGAGAATAAAAATTATAAAAAAAAAAATTACTAAAATAAAATTTAAAATGAAAAACAGAAAAATTTTATCATATATTTTTTAAATAATAAATCCAGTTGGAAAAATTTTATCAACAAAAACGATAGAGAAAGTATATATAGAGAAATTTAGCAAAAAATTACAGAAAAAAAATTTAAAAAAAGTTAAATTTTATGACGAAAGCATAAAAATCATGACGAAATTTGAAAAAAAAAAAATCTAATCAAGATTTAACAGGTCAAAAATGTGATTTGGAGTTTTTTTCCTTTTATAATATAAGTCTTGTTGTGTTGTATCAGTATGTACAACGTACCGATATATTATAGATCATGTAATGCATCAGTATATATATATATTTGCAATACTATTTGTATATTTATTTTTAAATATATATTTTATATTTTATTTATTTAAAGGTGAAGTGTAGTTTACTGGTCATTTCAATAAAATTCATTTTATTCTGAAATGAATGAAATATAAAATATGCACCCATTTTGAAATATACATCTAGCATTTATCATATATATATATATATATATATATATATATATATATATATATATATATATATATATATATATATATATATATATATATAAAGAGATATAGAGAGAATAGAATTTATATGCTTTTAAAAATATAAGTCTATTTATATTTTTAAATTTTTTACTATTAGATTTGTATTGAATATATATTTTTTAATTTTTTTTTTTAGCTAATTTTATAAAAATATAAATTCTAATATAAATTTAATAACAAAAAATTTATAAATATGATGAATTTATATTTTTAAAAACATATAAATACTACTATATATATATATATTGAACGTACGTAGCGGCGAATACAGTCCAAACACGATATATATATAGAGAGAATAAAATTTAGTCTATTTTTCAAAACTCAAAACGTGATAATGTAGAATTTACACCTTCCATAAAATCTACACTTATATATACCCTATATATATATATAGAGCAATGCTATATGTACACCCCCAAAAGGGGTGTACATCTTACACCCACCCATCTAAGGGTGGGGGTCACTTCACAAATTGTGAAGTGACATCTCATCACACCCCACCCATTGGATGGGTGGGGTGTGTGATGTACACCCCCTTTGGAGGTGTATAAGTAGCTTTTTCCATATATATATATATATATATATATATATATATATATAGAAAATGCTACTTGTACACCCGTAAGGGGTGTACATCTCACATCCCTATCCATCTAAGAGTGGGGGTGTGATGAGAGGTCACTTGATGTGACCCGTAAAAAATATCGTCATCATTAAAGGATGGAGATGTAGGATGTACACCCTTTCGGGATGTACATATAGCAATCTTCTATATATATATATATATATTGAACGTACGCAGCGGCGAATACAGTCCAAACGCGATAGTAATGTAAAGAAAGCGACAAAAGCAAGTGAGAAAAAGAGTACGCATTAGAATTTGTCGACGTGTCGCATCGGGTTCCGTGTGGTCCGCACTCACCGATGACTTAATCCAACGGCACCGGAGCTTTGAGGATGGTTACGGACGGATCAGATGGGACCCACGTGGCGTAGACTGGGCCGCACGTGACACTTCCTAGTCCAAAATGGATGCGCCCACCACATGTGTGCGACACCACAGGCGGTGGTCCTCTCACTTTAGATCTGCAAACGTATCCGTTCGATCCGTCCTAAATAAAATATTAAATATATAAATAATTAATTAATTTTATAAAGTTCTATATAAATAAATATATCAGATAATAGATATATCTCTACAAAATTTAAATTTTAATATTTATTTTTTAAAAAATTTTAAATTGTTCATATATCGCTAGTTTGCTGTTTATTTTTTAATAGAATATAAATAAAATGACAATTTTATCTTTACAAATATGTTATTTTAAAATTTCTAATATTAAAAAATATATAAATAAAATATTTAAAAAGATAAAAAAGTAAATTTATTTCACTCACTTATCAAAATTAAGGATTTAATTTATGAGATAAAAATATATATGAATAACTTGGACTTATGGAAGTATAAATATGAAAAATTGAATTTTGTAAGAATATATATGCTATTTGATATATTTATAGAGAGCTGTATAAAATTAATTTTAAAAAAATATAATTTATTACAAATTTATACTCATTTGTTAAGTAAATAAAACAGATTTTTATTTTTTATCAATAAAAATTTCAAATAAAGCGATAAATAAAAACTAGAAATATAATTAAAATTAGCTAGAAATATAATTTAAATTAATCATTCTGAATCTGTCATGATCAATCGAAAAATGGAATGATAGGTGGGGATTCCTCCTGCCCACAGATTCGCCCTTGCGTTCCTACCCAGAAATATAAACTCATGAAAAGAAAGTGGTTTTCTATGCGTCAGAAACATTAAGACGCTATGTCAAATTAATTTTTTTATTTAAATATAATTTGTTTTAAAAAAAAAATTAAGATGAAATTAGTAAATTTAATGGATAAGTTTAATTGATGGGAGATAATTATTATAAATTTAAAAGAAGAGCAATGCTACATTGGGATGTACGATGCATATTGCACCCATCTAAGGATGGGGTTCCTTCACTCGTCACTTCGAAATGACAAGTAAAATTTATTTCACCCTCGTCATTTCGAAGTGACGAGTAAAATTCATCCCACTCTAAAAAGAACGGGTGTAAAATGTACATCTCTTTTAGGGGTGTACGTACCACTAGCATTTTCCTTTAAAAAAAAAGGGGCAGATTCAAAATTGCACCCTCGAGTTCATCTCTATTTTTTTTTTTTTTTTGCACATCTCTAATATTTTATTTTTTAAATTAGATTTTTTAGTTACTTTAGTTAAAAACTTTGTTAAACTTAATATGTTACTAGCTATTAATTATTCTAAATTTATTTGCTAAAAAAAAAAGAAATTCAAAACTATTTAACCATATGTAAATTATTTTTAAATTTAATAAATTTTATCTGTACACACCTGTGTAGACAATATATAGGATCAAATAAAATTTCATTAAATTCATAATTAATTTTAAGTAATTAAGTAGTTGTATCTTATTTTTTAGCAACAAAAAAAAAAAAAAAAATCAGAACATAAACTATCAAGTTTAACAAAGTTTTTAACTAAAGTAACTAAACTAAAGCAATCTAATTTAAAAAATTTAAAATTACAGAGATATAAATAAAAAATAATCATAAAGGTGAACTTGAGGGTGTAATTTTCAAATTGCCGATAGTTGAGGGTGTCCCTGTGCAAGAAGATGTTAATAAAATAAAATGGTTTAATACAAAAAAATAAAGAAGAAAAGATAAATAGAGTTATTGATTTTTTATTATTTATTATTTTGGATATTTTATTATTTGTGGGCTGTAGCCTACAGAAGATATTAGTGAAACTTTCGGCCTTTGCTGAAAAGTCCCCTCAACTTTTGGCCCTTTCTGAAAAGTCCCCTCAACTTTTGGCCCTTTCTGAAAAGTCCCCACTGTCCACCAACCCTTAAGTACTTTGATTCACACACCATAAACTTTTAAATTTTCAGAAATTGAATTGCTCTAGTCATTTTAGTAGCAAAATTTTGTTAAATTTAATGATTCTATGTATAGAGATGATATGATTCAAACTGAATGAGACTGTATGGGTTAATAAAAATAGGTCCAACTTTCTGCCCCGTGATAATAGGCTCAGGACACCAATAAGTTGAGTGAAACTGCGGTCCACAATAGATCTAACGGCACGTCTAGGTAAATTGAATCCGATCGAGACTTGTTGACGCTGTGTCTATACGCTTTTAGTGAATTGGTTGCGCCCGAGCTTTTAGGATTAATAGTTAGCGCCAACTATCCGACACCAATGAATTATTATTGGTAATGGGTCGGATCGTTGCAACTTCGTATTAACATTTTGTATCCTTGTAGGCAGACTGCAGATCTTCTAAACTAAACTGCTTCAGCCCAATTGCAGCAGAAGAAAGAAATATGTTCCAAAAAACCGAGTTTCCTGCATCTTTTCGTTCGGCTTAAGAAAATTAATGTTGTTTGAGTAAAACTATTAAAAAAAATACTTTGAAACTTTTCTGGTCTTCTACTGCAGTAGAAATACACTCATCAGCTCATTTCTTCAGCTTGTCCCAATTGCAGAAGCACTGTTGATAACTGGCATGGAAGGGTAAAAGGGCTCTCACCACTATCGCAGCCACGTGGTGGTTCATTTGGCTGGAAAGGAACAGAAGGATTTTTGAAAACAAGAACCGTACCCTAAGTGAGATCGTGGCCGAAATCAGACTCTACCGATCCTATTGGACCAGATTCTGTGCATAGGACCGTTTTTTTTTTTTTTTTTTTTTTTCTTTTTTTTCGGGGGGGGGGGGGGGGGGGGGGGGGGGGATATCGGCTGCTCTATTGCTAAATTCACTTTCGCCTTGAATGAAGCGGCAGCATGCTGCCTTACTCTAAAAAAAAAAGTTTAAAAAAGGGAAAAAAGAAAGTTCCATCTTTCAACAATTTTGCATAAAGTGACTACTCTCAAGATATGTTTCAAAAACATAAAACCACAAGCCCAAAATCTTGCTCGAACACTTTGCGATAGACACAGACTATAAGAAAGGCATACAACACAAGAAGCAGAAAAGTATTTCTTCAAGTGTGCAAAGATTTCATTCGACTCGACCGTGTGATCCCATCGATACAAATCAGTTAGCTTTCGGGGGCAACGGAGTGCTAAGGTAGATGACTAAGAACATTATTTGGAACATAGCCAAATGCTGTAATGTGAAAAGATAAAACTTAAATTGTGTTGGAGCTGTTGGAGCACTATGCGGCCTTGAACTGTCCTTTTAAGTAGCCCTAAAAGCTCGCTTCCTCCGTTGTTGGCCTCCTCAAGAAGTAGCGCAAGCTATTTGTAAGAACCTGCAAGCACCGAGCTTTATATTAGAACAACACTATCAAGTTGGTTAGGTAAAAACAGTGGGTTTTTTCATTTTATTTCCAACAATTTTGGCGTAGTTTCAGTTTGATTATCAACACGCAAATAGTTATCATGGTTCCTAACCTTTAATGTCATCATATCACATTCTTAGACCGACCTTCTGTTAAAATTCTCTAATACATTTTGACGTAAATGTCCATACGAGCACCATGCACGCAGTATCAACCCTAGCGTAGACACACGACGCCTACGTAGACATCCCCATCAAATTTGATCAAGGAATTTGACGGACAGAGTAGAGATTGTAATACAATGCAGAGATTGAGGACCACGGTGTAATGTATCCGCAAGAGTGGTGAATTAGTCTTCATTATGATAAGTAACAGAAACTAGTTCGATTAAATCTTTATCTTGTGTACTGACACGGTGCTTTTTCAAGCAGCTTTATTCAAATTGCACTTCTGCAGAAGCCAAAAGCTCAGGCCAGGCCAAACAGACAAATCTTGGGATACGGACGATCCCCAAGATAGTCTTTTGTTAGGTCTAAATCGATTCAGAACCCAAGTCGAACATGACATTCGATAACTACGGAGAACCTCAAAGCGGGAGAGAGCTTACTAGTTGGAGAGGCTTGATCAGCGGTTTACCCCGATAGCTGACATGAAATTTTGCTTTGGCCAATAATCCCTGTAAACAAAGAAGTGTTTCGGTAAAATCTTTTAGCATGGAGAAACTAATCTCAGAAAGAACATAAATGTTTACTTCGGTGTCGAATTCTCCAGATTGCACTGTGATGCTTATGTCAGTAATAATCTTAACAAGATCAACCAGCAATCCGGGACGGTCTGCTGTTTCCACCACGAGCAAGCTAAAGAGGAAAACAACCAAGTAAGGGCCCTTATCATCGATGTTAAGGACAATATAGTATAGCGAACAAGATTTGATGATCGAACCTCCTGACACGAATTTGACATCGACCTCAAAGCTCTTGTATCAGATGTAATCATTTCATTTCTATTTTGTACATGATGCGAAACACTTTATACCTATTTAGTTCAGTAGTGCTACACTTGGTCGGCGAATTTGAAATTTATTAACAATAGTATGTTGAGGAGCATATTCAGATTCTGAAATCCCAGAATTTTAAGCTTATTTAAATCACTTGTATCAATGATATCAAAAAAATTAGTTGATAAAATGATCAAGAGAGTATTTTGTGAAATTGTCAACCCAAGCGATAGGAATCTTGTGCAGCAACCTTCTACTTTAACCTGTTAATTTACAATTAGTGATTCAGCTTAATATATATTAAGTATAAAACTAAACACCACATAAGATAGTTCCGACTTCATCTGAATACAATGTGTAATTAATCGAGTAGATTATCACCAGTTGACCTCAGATGAGGTATAAAAGAACTTGGGCAAACAGAAGGCTCATGAAACATGACTAGCTGATGAACATTTTGAGCTAAGACTACGGAAGTTACAACGATTTCCATATTTGTATCGATATTCACTTCGCAGGCTTTCTTGTAGCGGAAAAGAATACAATTCGAGTACAATATATGTTATAAAATGACTAATGATGCCACAACTTGCAGAAGTTACCAAATGTTTATCTATACAAGATTAAGTATTTCTAGAATGCTTGTGATGCTTAATCAAGCGGAGCTTACAAAAAGTAAGAAGTATAAGGAATAAGCAATGCACGCCTTAACAGTTTGATTATGAGTTCATAATAGGTTGGAATCGTGTATCGAGCGAAGTATCCATACCTTCTATCAGGACCATCATCATATATATCTATATGGGTTGCAATATCCACATCAACCTGAACATGTAAAATCAAGAATAGCATCCGAATTTCTTTAAAAAAGGGTAAAAAAAAAAAAACAATAAAAATTCTTCCTTGTCCTACGGAATAGCCATAAAACGAAGTATAGCATTTCAACGTATCGACAAAGCCAAGAATAAGAACCTGTTGTGCAGGAGGTTCAACACCAAATGTCGCTCCCAGAGCCAATTGGCTGCTAGATTCCTGATCATCCAATTAACACAACAAAAAGAGCTTTTAAGTTTACTCATACAAATTACTTCACAGAACATAAGACGTGAAACTCGGAGGTCTCAGTACCGGATGATACTGCAGCAAATTATTAATTATTGTCAATCGTATTGCTTCTAACAACTCAGGATCATCAACTTTGCGGCCGGTATACCTGTAATGTTATACTCTTTAGTGTGAGCAACAATAAACAGATAGAAGTTAGTGTCATAGAAAAGCTTGCTTGTAGCGTACGAAAGAATCAAGAGATATGTCTCGAAGTAATGAGTTGATCGGAACATAATTACTCACGCTTTTGTGATAGCAAACTTATTGTGCTTTCCAGAAGAATCGAGATACACATTAGCCTTGACAACATTGAGCCCTAGGTTCTTAAGCGCATTCATCTTCACAATAACAAAACATACAAATTTATCAGCTAAATTTGACCCACCTAAAATCAGAAAAACACAGATTATCCAAAAGAAGCGACTGTTTTTGATGCATACAGTGTCAAGAAGAGTCCCGAGACGATCACCGAAGGTTATTTCGACGATAGTTGCATCTGGGTCCGAGTCCTGATCTATTATAACTTTGGGCGTTGGAACTGTATCGGTGACACTAGAGCTCCCATCCTGTTAATCCGAAAGATATAAGCAACTATGAATATAACTCCAATCAAATGCACATGAGCTAACATTGTTCAATACCTCCACAGCTGTTGGGGATGTGGCTCGAGGAACGCTTATAGCGAAAAAGGAAGATAACCTGTCAAAAATACCGTGAAATTAACATGAGCATAGATTATCAGCAATCAGAATTGGTGATCAAATAAACAAACAGATAGATGCATAAATAATAATCATGATTTTAGAATAACAAACAAGTAATCAAAATAGATCTGAGGGACAATCTCTCATAAAAATGGGGGAATAGTTTATTTACTAATTATGATTTGTTAATTCAGACTAAGGCATGGTTAGGTCACAAACAAAACCTAAAAAACAATTGAAACATCAAATTTAAGATATTCATTACCAGGACAAAATAGATTACTACAGTTTCCAGCAGCAATTCAAATCAAAGCAGTAACAATAGAAACTTATCATTCCATTAATATGTCAGATCCAAGCTCAACCACAGACCAAAAAAGATCAAATTTTGAGCACAACCCAACAGAGATAACCACATCCCCAATCTCACCATTGACGAAATCGGAACCGCAGAGATCTAAACAAGCAATTCAAATCAATTTAGGAAGCAATGTCTGATGAACCCAGAAACTAAACACACCCAAATTGCTCATAATCAGTAGGAATCCAAATAACCAACAATCCAAAAAGATCGAATTTTGAGCAAACCCCCAACCTCGCCTTGGACGAAACCGGGACGACGCAAGAGCGCGATCCCCTGTAAGCACAGCACTTGAGCGACGCCACGCCATTGTTATCCACCTGCTTCAGCCCGGAGCAAATCCCGAAGCTCCCAGAAGCCACGGCGACGCCCACGGCCATATTCTCCTCCTCACCCCTCTCCTTCAGAGCAAAGAACAAGTACCCAAAAGCGCTTTTGGTTTTACAAACGCCACAGCAATGGGGGAGGAAGGGCCACGAATGGAGGGGTGGGGAATCTATCTATGTCTCCTCATTATCCATAGAAAGTTGTGTGTGGGAGAAGGGGAGGGGGAGGAGGATACCTCACCTTACCTGTCTCTGTCCCAAACCCAACTGCAGTACAAAGGGTGTGCTTTTTTGGTTTGGTGTGGTGTGGAGGAGAAACCAACACCCACCATTTCTTTCTGTAATAATAAATCTACTTCTTCTCACCACTCCACTCCTCTCTTTTTGTATGCTATGTTATTATATATGGTAAGGAAAATGCTACTTGTACACCCCATTTGGGAGTGTACATTGCACACCCCACCCATTTGGGAGTGTACATTGCACACTCCATCCATCCAATGGGTGGGGTGTGGTGAGGAGTCACTTCACAATTTGTGAAGTGACCCCCCCTAGATGGGTGGGTGTAAGATGTACACCCCTTTGGGGGTGTACATGTAGCGTTGCTCATATGGTAAATAAAAAGAACAAGCTGTTTGGGGCTGGTGAAAGATCTTTTCTGCAAGGTAAGATCTCAGATCTAAGGGTTTGGTACTATCCATGCATTTTTTTTTCCGAGATGTTGCCATTGGTCGGTTCTATTTTGACTCAATTCATATAAGATGTGGATTAAAATTTATTTTTTTAACATAAAATTTATTTTTTTTCGTTAAAGATAAGATCCAAATTTATTCGGTTACAAATAAGAATAAGATTTATCCTTATGGGTTAAAGATAATGATATATTTTTTATTGGTTAAGAAATATATCTTATGGGTTAAAGATAATGATATATTTTTTATTGGTTAAGAAATATATCTTAATTCATATCCTAACCGATATTTTCTTGTCTCTATGTGAGAAAAGGAATATCCTAAGGGTCATAATAATCTATGAATAGAACTCTTCCCCTATACGGAAAAACAACCTACGATAAACAAAAAGAAACATAGATTTTCTTCTTCCTCATTCTCTCTTTGGGTTTCATCTTCGTTTTCGGAGTTTTGAAGTGTGGACATAGAGAAGAACATTTTCGTTTCCGGAGTTTTGGAGTGTGGACATAGAAGAGAACTTTTATGAACTCTGGTAGCTCTCTTCGCATTCGATCCGATTTGCGATACGATTTGCGCATCCGATTATCAAGATACGATCTGCGCATCCGATTATCAAGATATAATTTGCGCATCCGATTATCATGACACGATTTGCGCATACGATTTGCAATCAGGAGATTTATGGAAGATCAAGAATTATCAAGACACGATTTGCGCATCCGATTATTAAGACAATAACGATCCATGGAAGATTAAGAATTATCAAGACACGATTTGCGCATCCGATTATCAAGACACGATTTGCGCATCCGATTATTAAGACAATAACGATCCATGGAAGATCAAGAATTATTAAGACAATAACGATCCAAAAAAGCAGATAAAACAAGCTAACTGATCCAATTTCGGTTTCTGAATATGTTGAATATCTAGTTTGTAAATTTTCGTTGGATTGTAAAACAAACTAACTAATCCAATTTTGGTTCCTGGATACGCTGACTATCCAGTTTGTAAATTTCTGCTGCCCTCTAATTCCAACGTATCTACTTCTTCTCACCACTCCACTCTTCTCTTTTTGTATGTTATGTTATCTATGGGATGGTAAGCTGTTTGGGGCTTGGTGAAAGATACATCTAAGGGTTTGGTGCTATCCATGCGTGTATTTCCCAGGTTTCTAATATTTAGCCTCATTGGTCGGCAAATGCTCGGTGGTTGATATCCGATGTTTCGAGTTCGAAATTTAATTATTTTATATTTTTAGTTAAATTTATTTCAAAATAAATTATCATGCAATGTTTTTCTCAAAAAAAAAAAAAAATTTAAAAAGTTTTAATTTATTGATGCTAGTAGGTTTTCAGCTTTTAAATATAGATTTATATTATTAGGGTAATAGTAGTGAAATTGCATGATATAAAAAATAGTATTAATAAAAATAAATAAATTTAACGATAAAAAATTTACAAATACTAATTAAGTATTTGATGCTTTTAAAAGTATTATAACTAGACTCTTCATCTGCAAGAAAAAATTTAAGATAAATCACTCTATTAATATACTCTCAATAGCCTCTTTTTTTTTTTCTTTTTTTTTAATATTAATTTTTTTAAAAAAAAAGTTAGAGATTTTGTTTGAAAAGTTAGGACTTGTTTGGCTGCATGATACAGCCCACGTGCGAGTGCACCGCATTGCGCAATTTTTTGAGAAAACTTCGTGTGATCCCACGATCAAACAAACTTATTCTTTTCTTGAATTTCTGGATAATTTAGTAGTATTTATTAAATATATTTATAAATAAATTAATAAAAAATTTATGAATGGACGAATATTTTTTTATATACATATTTAATATATATATTTTTATGTTATCTATATGTATTCTTTATATTCGTCCAAATATTTATTTGTATATTTTAAGTCAATCTTTATGTAACACATAAACTGTGACACCTCAGTAGTGCCACATCGGATGCGAATATGAATGTGTTTGGAAACTGGGCTTAAGCATTTTGGGCTGTGATTTAGGCCCAGCGAGTTATTATTGCTAGTGGGTCGGGTCGTTACATTTGGTATCAGAGCCAATAACTAGCCGGAATTGTGTGACGAGCCTCAGCTGAGCCTGAATCTAAATGGCAGGGCTAGCGAGACAAGCCTCATATCGCCTGGTGATCTTGGGCTGCTGTGTTTGTGTTTGGGCTGACGAGGACGTCAGGCCTAAATCCCATATCGGATAGGAGTGCGAATGTGTTTGGATATATATAAGATATGAACACTAGTAATATAACTGGGCTTAAATATTTTGGACGATGGATTGGACCCAACGAATTATTATTGCTAGTGTGCCGGATTGTTACATAAACATACAAATACATCAGCATAGAATCTGTGCAGTTTAAACTTATTCTTTCATGTTGATAACTATGGAAGTAGTAAAAACCTGCAACTCTGTTGTAGTGTTTTTGAGCCCCTAAATAAAAGACCACTTCACACCTGTGGTCTCTCTGGGCAGTAGGCACTGTTTTTGACAATTGGCTAAAAGAATCCATTGGATAGACACACCCACTATTGGACACTATCTCTCTTTTTTTTTTTTCTTTTTTTTTTTTTTTCTTTTATTATTATTATTATTATTATTATTTATTTATTTTGGTTTGGAGTGGACCCATCTGTAAAAGTACAAATTTCTACACTTTTAGGATTATTTATTTATTTGCTAAATTATAAAAAAAAAAACTCTCATTATACTTCAGATCATCCAGTATCAATTACTTTTCTACATTTAAAATTACATTAATTATCATTATTATAAATTAATTTTAAAAAATTTAAAAATTGGCTAGAAAAATTTTACTAAAACGATTTGAGATATCGTATTATTTTATATCTCAATATATATCTAATTTACAACTAACTAAATAAATAATTTAGACAAAGGAGATATATATCCTGCTTTACTAATACTATAAAAATTAATAATTTATTGAGCACAACAATTATCCTTAATTGCTAGATAATGATAAAGTATAGAGGGGTAATAATGTAATTTTAAATACAAAAGGATAATTAAGATGAGTACTAAAATATAAAAGGGCTTTTTATAATCTAGCCCTTATTATTTTGTCCCCAGATTTTTTTTTTTTTAATGCACTTTTATAGTTTCTGCTAATTTACTGAAAGATACGGAGTTTTACAGAAACTTTTGGTTTGCGTCTGCCTTGTTAAGATTTTGGGTTAAAAATTTCAGTCGACTCGT
Organism: Tillandsia leiboldiana; assembly: GCA_029204045.2. Lineage (NCBI taxonomy): Eukaryota > Viridiplantae > Streptophyta > Magnoliopsida > Poales > Bromeliaceae > Tillandsia > Tillandsia leiboldiana. Next base: position 1,470,828 of record CM055083.1, read on the forward strand.
TTAATAATCGATTTTGATCTCATTTCGAGCCAAACACGAGTTAACTCGCGAACAGTGAGCTGGATCGTTGGCACTATCTATACGTTATTGCTGGGCCGGAGGCGGTCCAGGTTTTTGTTTATCAATCATAATAAACAAAAACCTTCGGCTTGCGTCTAGCTTGTGAAGATTTCGAATTGAAAAATTTTGACTCGTTTATTAAACGAGCGATCGATTTTGATCTCATTTTGAGCTGAAGAGTGAGCTGGATCGCCAACACTACCTAGACTTTATTGCTCGGCCAAAGCTGGTCCATGTTTTTGTTTATCAATCATAATAAATAAAAACCTTCAGCTTGTGTATGGTTTGTTAAGATTTCGAGTTAAAAAATTCAGACAGTATTCGGCTCGTTTATTAAACGAGCGATTGATTTTGATCTCATTTCGGGTCGAACACGGACTGACTAACGAACAGTGAGCTGGATAGTCGGCACTACTAGACGTCATTGCTGGGCCGGAGCCAGCCCAGTTTGACCCGGTTCAGACCGGGTTATTGTGGGCCACGAATCCATCCACAGTTCTTTTTGATTTCAAAGTCCACCACGTGGGGCCTGCTGATTGGTCCACAGATAGGAGCTCTTTTCTCCTCCTCACTCTCTCTCTCTCTCTCTCTCTCTCTCTCTCCTCCGCCGCATCCTCTGATCCCCCGAGACCTCTCCTACACCCACCTCCCTCTCCACCTAGGGTTAGGGTTTCGAATCCCTCTTCCGATCGACGCTGAATCGAATCGAATCGAGGTTCGTCCTCTTCCTCCTCCGATCAAAATCGTTTTTTCCCGCGCCGCGGCGCCCGATTTCTTCTCTTTTTGCGGTTGGTTGCGTGCCGTTTTGGTCGGTCTCTCGATGGTTGATCTAGGAGGTTTTTGGGGTTTCGAATGGAATTCGATAGTGATCAGTGGTTGGATAATGATCTGTTTACGTTCTAATAGCAAATTTAGGGTTTGCTCGAGTTTTTTCGGGGAAAAAGGGGCTCTAGACCCCTCTGAAGTTTAGTTTAATTTGAGATCAATACGTAAAGTTTGAAAATGGTATAAAACCATATGAAAAATCTGTTTTGTGGCATATAATCTCCTCTGGAGTAGGTGTTTAGTCGAAACTCATATTTTTTTCTGTAGAAAATTCATATTTCTAAAGTGGTTCTATATCGTTTTCGAAGTTTGGGTGGTAATCACAAGGCACGCTAGACTACCGAAGTTTGAAAACAGTATAATACCATCTGAAAAATACGTTTTTGCGGCATATAATCTACTCTAGAGTTGGATTTTTGTTGCAAAATCATATTTTTCAAGTTGCTTTATGTCCTTTTCATAATTTGGGTGGTAATCACAAGTTAAGTTTAAGTACCCAATCACTGAAATCAGTATAAATCCATCCAAAAAATATGTTTCTGTTGTATAATCTCCTCTAGAGTTGGTGTTTTGCCACAATATCATAGCTTTCAGGTCGATTTATATCATTTTCAAAATTTGGGTGCTAATCACAAGTTACGCTAGCAGTAAGGTCATTGGTTCTCTTGTTCCAAAGAAAATTTAGACAACATCAGCATGGCATATTATAATTGGTGGTAATTGTTTTCTGTTTTTTTGGTATAGAAGTGAAATATTTAGGTTATTTGCTGCTAGCAGGCTGTTTTCACCTCTTTTGTTACTTTTCTCTTTGACATGTAAACTAGGGTAAATGGTCGTTACAGAATTCTTGCTATGTCTGGAATCACACAGATAGTTCAAGCATCGGATCCACATGTGCACTCAAATCAGGATGAGCCTGGTTTGTTATCACCTTTGTAATCTTACTTATGTAGCTTGATGATGTAGAAAAAGACCCATGCGCATGGGCAGTACCTCGATTACAGTAAGCTACTCATGCTATTTGATCTATAGTTCCTTATCAATGTAAGTTGCTGTTGAGGTGGAGGTTGTTTGATCTATGACAGGTCTCCTTCCAGATCGGCAGATATAATACCGTTCTGTGGTCTAGTCATGCTATAAGAATGGAACAAGGTTATTACGAATGTACCATATTGTTTGTCATAAGAGATTATGAAAATTTTTAACCCTATATTTGGAGGATAGTTTTGATACTTTTGGTAAAGTACAATACAACTCCCAGTAGATCCTTACAAATGGTTATTCAAGGCACTGAGGCAGTATTCTAATCTGGTTGTCTTCCGGCCCTGCCTTATGGAAAATATATCTGTTATTTCTTTTTGAATAAGGTTTCACTGCCACGGGCACTAGTAGTTTCCTTACAGAGTTAGAAAAAGGATAGTTGTGGATCATGTGGCAATGGCTTTACATATTATGACAACATTAGCAATAAAACTGTTAGAATCATCGTTATGTTAAATATGTAACTATGAAGTGCAATGTCCATGATTTACACGAATGCCATACTAGATAAGAGCGATTGATGAGCTTATTTTAAAAAAATCTCAAAATGCAGCGTTTATGAAAAACCACTGCAATCATTTCCCAATCTTTGTTTTAAATATTCGAAGATCTTGTTGAGTAATCCTTACATAATGATAAAATCGACATTTGTTGTTTTGTAGAATATTCTGTATGTTTTACATACACATACCTTCTTTGTTTGATCACAGGCAGGCAGAATCACTTTTAAGGCAGCCTAAATCCCTCGTATAATGTTACTCTAGAGTAGTTTGTTATGGCTTCTAATACCTCCCACAAAAGAGCATTCGACTCTACCTCTTCGGAGTTAGAGGACATACAATTGAACATCAACTGGGAAGATGTGATCTGCCCCATATGCTTGGATTTTCCACATAAGGGCGTTCTTCTCCTGTGCTCTTCTTACAAGAAAGGGTGTAGGCCATTCATGTGTGATACTGATCAAAACCATTCAAACTGCCTCGATCGATTCAAAACCGTGCATGGAGTTTGTGCTGCTGCAAAGGTTTCTTCAGATCAAAGCGGGGCAATTTCTGAGGGCATTCAAGTAATTTCTTCGAACCCCGAGAACTGCCCTACTTGCCCATTGTGCAGAGGAGAGGTAACAGGATGGGTAGTAGTTGATGAGGCCCGCCATTATCTGAACATGAAGAGACGATGCTGTGAAGAGAAACACTGTTCGTATGTGGGCAACTACATGGAACTGGAACAACATGCCAAGAACGAGCACCCCCACGCACGCCCTTCAGAGATAGACCCCGCACAACAGCTAGACTGGGATAACTTCCAGCAATCCTCGGAGATAATTGATGTGTTGAGTACTATCCATTCAGAAGTACCGAATGGTGTAGTATTGGGGGATTATGTTATCGAGTATGGGAATGACAGTGGTGATGAGTTTGACGATTTCCCTGGTGATGATGGCAATTGGTGGACCTCATGTATTTTGTATCATGTCTTTGATAACTTTAGGGCTTCTAGAAATAGACGAAGGTCAGGAGTTAGTGAGAGGAGGAGAGGGCGCAACATTTCCGGCTATGATGGTTCGGTCGATGGGGGAGGGTCTGTGTCGCCAATGGATGTGTTGGAGTACAATCTTGACGAAAGTGATGATGAGTTTGGAGGTGCAGCTACCAGAAGTGGAGTGGCATTGAGAAGTGAGAGTCAGCGCAGGTTCGTGTTGATTTTCTCTGATTTTTCTTCTATTTCTTTTTTTTGGGCTTCTTTTGGTTCTTTTTCATCCTCTTATCCTTTTGGTGCTACTTGAAGGGGGGCTGTTTTTTCAACTTGACTGATGTGGTAGAAGTTTTTATAATTTGCTTTTAATTAAATAACATGTAAAATGGATTTGCGAACTTGAATATTCAACTATGGCTGATTGTGCCTCCTTGAAGAGGAAAATTTCCTGCGCCAAAAGCTATTATCCTTCTCATTTGTCTAGATTATTTTTTTGTTGGGCATTACACTTTCATGGTAAGCTCTGTTCATGTTCAATTTTCTTTTATCTAGTTTTGATAGTACCATGTTTTGGAAAATTGATGTTGGTTGACATTCTCCAATAAAATGCTCCAATTCTCCTAAGGACTTCTCAACTTTGATCGTCTTCTAGTCAACCCTATAAAATGTTTTGGAAAATGCTTGCTATATGTTTGCATATGTTTGCATGGTAACCATTTACTCAATTGAGTGACATTGAGGAGATTGATTCCTCTATTTTTTGACTATAAAGTGATGGGCTCTTTCTACGAAAGAATCAGAGTCTTGTCGTGGTGCAAATAAAGTAAAGTAACTATTTATGCCTCATTTATTTTCCGTTTACTATTTCATATTTTGTAAACCAATACTTCGAATACTCACCTCTTGATTCGAATCAAAAACATAGTTTGTGAGGTTGCAGATGACGGTGTCGGGAGAAGCATCTTTCTTATCCTTTTGATTATAGATGGCTATATTTTATTGACTTGGGCTGATGTTTGTCCCCTGTACTGCAGCTATCGAAGACGCCGATCTCGTTTCCAGGATCCGTAGACATCGGCGGTTAGTAACATCTACATCTGTTCTGTAGCGAATATTTCGATATTTGTTGCTTCTCTGGTTGCTAATAAGCTCTGCACACTGTGATATTGTGAATAAGCTGATATTTGTATGCAATTCCATGCTCTAAGCCGCTACGTGTATCCTGAGTAGCAAATGTTTATTGCTAATAGCTAGGACTTTTGAGTCTCAGTGTAACGACTCAACCCACTAGCAATAATAACTCCTTGGGTCCAAATCACAGCCCAAAATGCTTAAGCTAATTTTATTATTACTAGTGTCCATATCTTATATATATCTAAACACATCTACATTTCCATCCGATGTGGGATTATTAGGAGCGTCACAGACTCTCTCCGTTTTAGGTCTGACGTCCTCGTCAGTCCAAGCACACACATAGCAGCCCAAGATAACCAGACGGAAGTGTGTGACGAGTCTCGGCTGAGCCTGGATCTAATGCAACGACACAACCCACTAACAATAATAAATCGTTGGGTCCAAACCACAGTCCAAATTGTTTAAGCCCATTTTATTTTATATATATCCAAACACATTCACATTTTCATCCGATGTAGGACTATTGGGGGCGTCATACTCAGTTGGTGTGTCCCTTATTTAGATCTGAGAGATTTTCCACTTTAATCATCGTGCTTTCGAGGACTTTAGAACCTATTTTGTGGGCACTGTTGTTTCTGACCCTGTTAGGTAACAAGGCCTATACTTTTCCTTGCTAGGAAGCTACATTACCAGGCAAATACAGCAAATTACCAAAAGCCAAGCTATTAAATATGAAGCACTTGGAGCCTTCAGATCCTCAGTAGCAATCCCAGGTGTTTTTTCTTTTCATTTTTTTTGTAAATACAACGTTCCGAGACGTTGCGTTCTTGCTCATAGACTTCCTGATCGCAAGGGCCAAACCACTGCATTAAACAGTTGAAGATTTAGTTTATGTTATTCGTGTTATCATGTTATCGGTAAAATTATTCGAAAATCGGCGTAAATGTACTATGTTTTGTTGGTTTTGGGTAGAAAAGCTGCAGGGAATTTTGCATATACAATGGAGTTTGAACTGCTGAGTGGCACATTAAGAATAGTGTTACTACGGATTTGGCCCTTTACCAGAGTAAAATTAACATGTTAAGTACTGGTTCTGAAACTGTATTTTCTAAAAAAATCAATCTAAAAATAGCATTAAGCCGCGCAAAAAATCAATCTAATATTTGGATCAAGGGTTAATCCAACTTTGCATCCTTTTTCATTTCTATTTATTTATTTATTTTTATATATTATTGTCTGTAGGTCTCTAGTCAAATCTCTAACCACTTGTAACAATCAATTTTTCTAAACTCCTAAGGAGTTACTTGTTGGATCTCAATCCAAAAGAGGTCATTTTATATAAGAAAAATGTTATGCTTTTAAACAGCGTACAAGACTTTTTACAAACTCATAAATTTAAATGGATTTATTTTGAAGTTTCTTGATTTATGAACACCAATGATAATGTATAGCCACATAATTAAATCTGCAAAATGTTTGGAAAAGTATTTCTAAGTATAACTTTAACTCTTCATTTTATAAAGCTCTCTTCAAAGCCTTTCCTATTTTCTAGCTAAATCATCAGATGAATTTTTTTGTTCTTTTTTCTTCTTTTTTTTTTTTTTTATTTGGGGTTATCAAAAGGGATATCGACTTTGAAATTTGAAGAAACAAATCTATGACAACACTCCAAATCTTTCAAATCCTTGCATCGAGTTTCATCAAATTAATCAGGTTGGAACATTGACTACCCATGATCCAATGCTTAGTAACATTATTATTATTATTATTATTATTATTTATGTCCTTCCATAAACAAGGCTTTAGAATTTGTCTTTTCCCATAAATAATAAGCATAGCTTGAATTTTGACCTTAGTGATTGTTTGCATTACAGCCACTAAACATTCTCCCATAAGCTTGTTTAATTAGTTAGAAACAAAATTTGTAGGATTAGAATAATAGTGGTTTCTTATAAGATTTAGTGTGCAATTAGCGGAATAGCATTATCTAAAATATAAAATTAATCAAATAGATAGATCTAACTGTGAAAGTTTTGAAAGTTTTGTAAGTGTCAAATGCTTAGTTATTTTAAAAGCACCATAATTGATAACTTGACACTCTTTATATATATATATATATATATATATATATATATATATATATATATATATATATATATATATATATATATATATATATATATAATTGATCTGGAATGTTAATAATAACAAATAGACTCTGTTGCAATTTATTTATTTTTGATGTTAGAGCTTTCAAATTGACGGTTTGCATCGTTGAATATAATTTAGACTACTGAAAATATATAGATATTAAATTTTAATTTTTTTCGACATCATTGACTTAATGATCAAAAAATTATAAAATTTATAATTTTAATGACAGATATAAATTTTTTGTTGGTTTAACGGTGTAAAAAATTTTAAATTAATTGAATTTTAGTTAGAATATTTTTAAACTATTTAAAACAAGATCTATATTATTAATCTTGATTACAATACTCATATCATTAATTTTTAAATTATATTTATTTTCAGCAATTTGTTTTTGTGTCTACTTGATTGACAAGAAAAAAAATATTTAAAAATTATAAAATTTAATTTTTAAATAGTTTAAATATTTTAGATCATATTTAACGGTGCCTATCGTTGTTTTGAAAATTCTATCATCGAAAACAAATAGATGACAACGGAGTCTATTTGCTACCGATATCATTAGAGAGAGAGAGAGAGAGAGAGAGTGTGTGAGTGTGTAGAGTGAGTGTGTGTACTATACTCTTATGAGTATAGACACTCATAAGTTGATTTTTGTGATGGATTTTTCAAATCGACGATCCATAACGTTAAAGATGATTTAGAGTATTTTAAATTTTTTAAAAAATAAATTTTATAATTTTTTGAAATTATAATAAAGTCTATCTAGTGAGCATAAAATGAACGATCAAAATTGATCAACCTCCTAAAAATAGAATATCAGATTCTTCAATTTAAATTCTGAGTTATACATCTCTATCTAGATAGTAAATAATTTTTTTTATCAAAAATTTAATCTATTCCGACTCTATGAGTTATAGATTTCTATCTAGATAGTGAATATATTTTTTTATCAAAAATTTAATCTATTCCGATTCTTTTACCCGGTTAAACTAACAACTATTCTATACCGGCCGTTAAAAATTGCTAATTACGAAATTTTTTGATCTTAAGATAAATAATATTAAAAAATTATGAAATTTAATTTCTACATGTTTTAAATATTCTAAATCATATTTAACTTAATGAATCCGTCTATTCAAAAATTTTATTATTGAAAATAATTTATGATTACGAATTTGATGGTATTCATAAGAGAATAGTAGTAGTCGGACTTTAAACTTTATATACATACACACACATGGAGAAATGAAAAGCTCTCTTTATGCATGCTATATATCATGGTACCGTATTAGGAGGAGCATACTATATATCATGGTACCGTATTAGGAGGAGAAAACTACAAGATGTAGGGTTTGGTGGCCGACATAGTTTCTAGGTTTAAACATCAAAGAAGGGAACAACCAAACAACCTTTTCTAAAACCAAGGGAGAAACACCCCCCTCAAAACCCAAAGAAGGGCCCTTTTTCACACCATGGAATTTGACTATGACCCACTTTGCATTTGCCCATTTGAAAAGTGATCGACTCCCTTTGTTTGAAGGATCAAGCTTATGTGCAATAAGAATCTCTAGTAGGCATGTGTTTAAATTGAATAGGATACACCACAAGTTGATTTGATATGTGAGAGAAAGAGAAAGAGAGAGAGAGAGAGTTAGAGGAAAAGTACAAATTGTTAAGTACTTACAACTAGGATATATACATGTGCGCTGTGTACGAAGTACTACCGCATTTGAATTGTTCGACCTCTCTCACTTGCCTCATGTTTCACGAGTTTGACTCAGGTGATCAAAAGATGCTTTAACAAATCTCAGTTTGTGATTTTATGTAATTTTATATACCAACACTCGAGTAAAAATGAGTAGTAATTAAATAGAGACAGCAAATTAATGGTAGAAAATAATTTCAAAATTAGAATACAAAAGAATGCAAGGTAAGTGATATCAGTAATCAAGATTTAGACTTTAATATTTAATTTGTTAGTGCATCCTTCATCTGAGCTCTTACTAAATATATAGTAATGCAGAATACAAAGTTAAACACAGTTATAAAATTTCAACATGGACATTACATTGTTATGGAAGAGAGAGAGTAGAGTGGAAGGTGTTTATTATTTTAACCTTTGTCAGATATTGTTAAATATTTTATTGTGGGCATCAGAAGACTGGATTTGAATTGTAACCAAGGGGACCAGCTGCATTTTGGTGGTATATATTTATTATGATTTTTAAGCTACTTAATACCTACTCTTTAGATGAAGAGGACCACACAAGCAATTATAATACTCTCCTTTTTTGTCTCTACATTCACCTTAATTAATATAAAACTCTCCTATAACATGAACCCTCTTTGTGAATGATGACAAGAGTGGAGCAAAATAAACTTCAACCAGAGAAGGAGAAAGAGAATCTCAGTTGCATCTTATTATATTATATTAGGATAAGTATTAAATACATAGAGAAATGTGAAGGGAAACAAACTAGTGTGCCTCCCAAAGTGGCAAATGGGAATGAAGGAACCCTAATCCTTATTTAAAAGGAAAAAAAAAAGGCCCTCAGTGCCACATTTGTTGACTGGGGTGTCCTCTGGTCAACAATAGTTGGAGAGAGCTTCTCGAAGAGATGAACAAAATAGTAATTAACTATTTATATCTTTTATATTTCCCTTGTAGCTTATATGGTTGGGGGAGGGATAAACTAAGCATATCATGTTGTGGTTTCATGAGACAGGCCCAGTGGAAGCTTATCAAAAGAAGTGACAAAAAAAAATAAAGAAAAAAAAGAAAATTATGGTGCTTAATTAATTCTAGCCCCAAGACTAGGCTAAATACTACCTACTAGTCTAAATGCAAATGAAACCCAAGTAATTAGAATCTTGATTGCTACGTTAGAGTAATAACTACTCATTAATTGTTATTAATTTGGTAAAGAGTGTGTATGATTATTGATCCCCATGCATGTAAGGATCTTTCCATGCCTCAAGACACCTACTAAGCTACATTCCAAGTAATCATATATATAGATATATATGCATGCCTCAATCTCCTTTTATGATTTCTAATTGCATTTTTCTCAACCTAATTTGATATATATTACCATGTTCTACCTATTATATATATATGCATGCCTCAATCTCCATTTATGCTTACTCCTTTTGTTTAAGCTCATGCATCATATATATGATAAATATTGCTCCTATATATACTGGTTATATATGTAGCATGTTATATAATTTTCAAGTACTTCATTGTATGCAACATATGAAGGAATAGAAAAACATGAGCATTTCGATTCTTTACTTTGACATGCCTTACAATATAATTATCGTCAACCCAAACTTCTTTATGTAGAATATCTAATTTGATGTAGAGAATATCACTGCCTCAAAAAGTATTCACACTATAAATGTTTCATGATTAATTAAGACAATTTGCTCCTTGTATGAAGCCAAGTAACGCCATATTAATTTTATCTTATTTGCAGAGATTTAGTTCAAATAGCTAAACTTAAAACCAAAGTGCAATAATTCATACAGTAGCAAAGTCATCAATAATTACTATTTATTATACTTTCAATATGAAATAGAAGAATAAAGAACTAAAGAGATGTTTATATTAAGCCCACGCGCTCTGTAGAAACCCTAAACCCTAAACTAGAAACATCAATTTTAATTATCAGGAAAAATTGTTATGCAGATATGTATAGCATTCTAGTTAATTATAAACCTTTTTTTCTTTCAATTTTTTTAAAAATAAATTTAATTAAAAATATAAAAATATACTTCAAACTTGGAACTCCGGATACCGACCATCAAAATCCTTTGCCATTTAACTAGGAATGATCGGTTAGTTAATAATTATAAATCTATGAGGTGGTGTGTGTATATATATATATATATATATATATATATATATATATATATAGAGAGAGAGAGAGAGAGAGAGAGAGAGAGAGAGAGTGAGAAAGAGAGGTTGGAATATTATCAGAAAATTGACTTTTTTGCCGTCAATTTGTTTTCGAAAATGAAATTTCTAAAACGACAATTGACACTATTAAATATGATTTAGACTATTTAAACTATCTAAAAATTAAATTTTATGATTTTTTGGTATTCTTTTCTTGTCCATTAAGTGGATACAAAAATAAACGGCTTAAAATAAATATTCTTCAAAAAGTGATGATGAGAGGCTTATAATCAAGATCGAAAGTATAAATCTTATTTTAAATAGTTTTTTTAAAAAAATTAACTAAAATTTAATTAATTTAGATTTTTTTATACCGTTAAATGACCAAAAATATCAATAATGTCGAAAAGATTTGAAATTTAATTTCTAAATACTTTCAACAGTCTAGATGATATTCAACGGTACCGATCGTCGATTTTTAAGCTCCATCATAATATATATATATATATATATATCAATGAAACCGGTTTAATTTACTAGTAATAACTTTCCAGCTGATCTAATCTCTCTCTCTCTCTAGACCATCAATTATATATGTACATGTTTCTTACTTTCTTTAGAGATACGTCTCTTGCTCCACACATAAAATACTGATTTCAAGGGCTAAATACCTTTTGGATTAAACTCAAAATATCCTTTATTAACTAGATCAAATGCTATGCTATGTTTTTTTAGGAAAAACTGTTATGTAAATTATATAATTAGCATTACTATTATGAGGGGTAGCAAAATGGAGCTTTTTTCTTTAACTGCGTTTCGTTCGGAAATAAGAAAAATTTAGTTATATCGGGGATAGGTATAAGTTATGGTATTAGTAGGAACTAGTGTAAATTTCTGTTTGGTTGAGTTTAAGAGTTATACCGGATACTTATAAAAAAAATTATGTTTGGTAAGTTAAAGAGGAATAAGAAGAATAAAGAGGACTAAAATTTTAATTTATGATTAAAATTTTACTGATATGATTTTAAATATTTATTTTAAAATATTTATTAAAAAAATTATTAAAATTTATATTTTACTTATATATAAAAAAAATTATTAAAAAAAATTATCATATAATTTATTAAAATTATATGATAAATTTATTAAAAATTAAAGTTAAAATTTCTAAAAGTTATAAAATTTAAAATTTTAAATTTTAAAATTTATAAATGTTAAAAATTTTAATTTTAATTGTCTTAAATAATTAGTTAATTATCTAAATACTTAAATAATTAGTTAATAAAATAATTAAATTAATTAAAATATTGGATTAATTAAAGAGTTAAAACAATAATTAAAATTATATTAATTTAATTAAGCTTATTCTCAAATGGGAACAAGCCTTGTTCCAGAAAAATGCTGGAATAGTAATTTCAGTATTATACCAGCTTATTCCAGAAAGACGATAACAACTGTTCCCACCCTTACTTAATTGCGTTTGGATATAACTAGGGGATAAGCCCTTATCCCCCTAATTCTCGTTACCAAACGAGGCCTAAGAGCCTGGTCTAGGAAGAAAAGGAAAGATCAAACCTTCTAAGAAGATGACCTTCCTTTCTTTGATTCGTAAGTACTATTAGCAAGATTCACAGTTAATGTCGAGAGATTTAGTTTACGGAAATACAAACAGGCATGACCATATATGCATGTATTCAGTAGACTTATCGCCTCTATCTACATATATAACTAGTATTTGTTACATATATTCAACATTGTAGAGTACCTATTGCTCAGTTATATAGCTAAGGGTTCAATATCTGGTATCTGAAATTTTATTTTTATATTTTTAATTAAAATTATTTTTGAATAAAAAAATTAATGAAGCGAGAACTTTGCTATGTACCTTAATTTCTCAAAGAAAAATAAAATATTGTAGAGTAACATTTGGAGCAAGTCATGTTTAGCACGATTGTTATGTAAACTCAGAAGAAACAAATTAAGTCAAGATACAAAAAGATGCTTAAAGGGTTTCATGTTACTGCTACTCTGCTACCCTAATGATTAGTACAGAATTGTGTCAGCAAAAGAATAACACAAAGTAAAAGAGCATGACAACTAGCAAAACTTTGTATCCCATGTTAGTCCCCTATCACCCTCTCTTTCTCTCCCTCCCCTGTAGCATTCTCTCCTCCTGAGGTCACTGTCACCTCTCTATCTCTCTCTCTCTCTAACTACTTTTTCTTTATCATTCTCATCATTCCATTCCATAAAGAGCTGTGTGCAAAGCTGAAGCATTAGAGGTTGCACCCTGGTAATTATAGAAGTAAGAAGGTGCACCCCAGCTCCCCACATTACTATTTGAGCTCTCATAGCTTCCCCCCATAACAATAGGTGTGGCATAAGGAATATTTGAACATGCACTACTACTCCCCCTGTTATCATGTTGGTGAGCCACTGCACCACCACTCCACATAACCCCACCACCAATGCTGTTGCCACCACCTCCACTACTAGCTGAAAAATCCACATTAAACCCCGAACCGAACACTTCGAAGCCCGATGCCGGGTTGTAGAGCTCTTGTTGATGGTAGTGGTGTGCGAGGAGAGACCAGTAGTCTTGGCCTCCCTGGCCTAGCGCCAGGGCGGCGGACGCTTCGACGCTTCTCCTTGGCCTGAGTTCGGATGCGGATGTCATCGAGGATGCGTCAGATGAGGCCTTGGAGGCCTTGGAAGATAGACTCCCGATCGGCAAGTCGCTGTTGAGTATGGCCTCCACATCGTAGCGGCTCATGTCGAAGTTGGTCACCGCATTGAGGCCTCGAAATTTGATCGCCGCTATGTCGTAGGCCTCCGCCGCTTCCTCCTGCGTGCCTACGAACACAAATTTGATTATCAAGTTTCGATTAATTGCTACTTTTGAGGGAGAGGATCATTATCAATGAAATGTTTTTATTTTATCCAAAACAAAATTAATGAAAATGCTAAGGCCTTGCTTTGTTGTACTACTGTTTTGCCTTTTATTTTATGTTTAAACTCAAATTATACGAGTCTGAATCTACACTTTGGCTAGCTTGCAAGCTCATTTAACTTCTTTAATAAGGCACGAATATAGAAAAATTTACTACTAAATTCTACTTTTCATTGGTACCAAGAAAACCAAAGAGATTTATAGATTGCAAATAATTTACCATCCAATTCGGCGCATTAAATAACATAAAATTGTAGAATAAAGGCAAAGCAAAAAGCATAACCAAGTTAACAAGCTAAAATATTTGTTCACTCATCGAGTGGATCGATCACTCACTGAAAGTGCCTAGATAGAGGTCCTTGTTGCCTGCTACTCGGCCGATCCTCGCCTGCCACCGACCATGTTGGTGGTGCCTGTAGAGATATGTATTCGTAAAATTTATGCATGAGAAAGAAATTATGTTAAATGTTAAATTAAATAAAACGATCATTTTTCTCCAAAGCTTAATTAATTTGCAAAAAATAGTGTAAGTTTAAACTCGCAAAAAATGGTGTTTCTAAAAACTTAAGCCGGTAGAGAAATGGTGGTTTTATATTCTTATATTTAACATTAAACATCAACTAATAAACAAAAAAATATCTAACCTTGTTACTCCTCTATATATGGAGGCTCCTCTGGAGAACCCACTACTCTTTCTGTATAGAGAAAAAAAGAAAAAAGAAAAAAAATGAGATCACAAATAAACACACGTATCGAAATATTACTACGGACGTGCTACATTTGCACGTTCATGCATGCATGGGTTTGCGTACCTTCGCAGAGAGGCCACAAACTCTTGGCGCGTCATGGTCTTCATCTCCTCCAATTCCTTTTCGTAGCTTGAGATCTATATACGGTACAAATACATATTAATACACATTTTTATGAGGTGAGATTCTGATTTTACTATCCAAAGGGATCGTGGTGTGGTCACTTACAGGGAAGTTGGTGGTCGCATTTGGACCCCAGTATTTGAGCGCCGCGAGGTCGTACGCTCTCGCGGCCTTTTCCTCTTTGTCGTAGCCACCTAAAATATTTTCAAGTTCCAAAAATATTGTTTAAGAACTATTTTTATTTCATGTTCTTAATTTCTTCTTCTTCTTTTTTTGGTGCAAGAGATTACACATTGTAATTTATATCAAATGCATATGTAACATGAAGTGCATCCATAGATTGCTTTTTAAAATCTGTGCTAATCCTACATGCATGTTCATAAATAAGATCCATCTATTACGCAATTTGTGAGTATCTGTTTGACCTCATTTATAATTTCAGTCCTAGATATTTTTTGTGTAACATTTTGTAAACAGATCGCTTCGAAAACTTTCTTTATGATTAAAAGTTGAACTAAGATTTTAAACTAAAACTTTTACTTAATTATATCATGCTCTCTTTTAATTAACAGAGTAATTCAAATAATAATAGTAAGATTTAAGGAGTGAGATGAAATTTTACCTAAGTAGACTGAGAGAGATACATAGTCAGGAGCCCAATCAGAAAGCGCCACGTAGGTTGAAAAAGGAAACAAAAGGAAAAAAAAAAAGAAAATAAGCGCACGTTAGTAAAAAGAAGCGGATTGAATCTAAAAAGCGCAGGGACCGGCGCAGGTTAGCATGATATTTATACGCTACCTTGTCGCCCTTTTCGGCTTTGACCCTCCCGGCGACAGCTGTTGTCCCACAGGTGCGCCTCGTACCTCCCCGTCCACCGGTGCCTATTTACCAAAATACCCCGACCCCATCAGAAAAATTCCTAAAATATATTTACTTTTCTCTTCCCATAATAACCCTCTTAGTATTTTACCCAACGAAGCGGAAGCTACGTACGTACGTATGTACGTACGTACGCACGTACACGAGCTCACCTCGTAACCCCACGGTAAATGGAGGTGCGTTGACCGAATGTTGACTCCTCCACCACCCTCCTCGGCTCCGCCGCCGCCGCCGCCGCGGCTGTGGCCGAGGTCGGTGGCTCCGCCGCGGGGAACCCCCGCAGGAACCCCGCGGCGATGCTCCCGAGCTCGCCTCCGCCGCCGCAGCTCATCCCTTCCTCCGCCGCGAGCGGCGGCGCTCCTCCGCCTCCGCAGCCGCCGAGGAAGTCGGCGAGCTTCGGCTCATCGCTACCCCCTTCCTCTCCTCCCACTACCCACACCAATAAAAAACAAAAAAAGAGTTAGAGTTAGAGAGGGAGAGAGAGAGAAGGGGACTATGAAGGGAAAGAAATTAAGGAGGTGGAATGTAAGGGGAGGGGAGTGAAACCATGGAGAGGAGGAGGAGGGGGAGTGGAGAAGGCTTCGAAGAGGCCGTGATGGTGAGAGAGGGAGAAAGAGAGCCACTTGTGAGGGGAACCCTCCATTTAGCGCCTCTTAATCTACTTCGCACTAAGCTTATTATTGTTTCTCACAGCTGAGAGAGCAAACAAAGCGCAAGAAGATGAAAGAACGAAGAAGAAGAGTTGCGAGAGAGGATGGTGTTATAGAAAGCGAAGAGAAGAAGAAGAAGAAGAAGAAGAAGAAGAAGAGAGAGAAAGAGCGCACGGGAGTCGAGGATTATTGTATACATAAACAAATAAAAGCGAATTAATTAATATAAGAGAGAGAGAGAGAGCGAGAGAGAGAGAGAGAGGAATAGTTAATTAATTAGTGAGATCTAGAGAGAGAGAGAGAGAGAGAGAGAGAGAGAGAGAGAGAGAGAGAGAGAGAGAGAGGGGAGAGGATTAGAAGGTGGGGTGGGGTGGGGCGTGGGGGGGACAACTGGAAGCTTTTCACGGGAGCGCCTGGTCGGTCCGCTTGACCAAAATTAGGGTTTGCAATCGTTTCCCTTGCGCCTGCAAAGCACTTTTAGTAATTATGTTCTTGCCACGCACCAAGCACAAGAATTGTGATAAAACTGCAGTGAAAAACTTCCCAACTACGCCTCACCAAGAGATTCCTATCCGCTATTGCGGATTAAAACTTCATGACACAACCCCTCATCAGAGGATCCGATCCGCTGCTACGTGCCTGTGATGCTCCATTTCTCATTTCTCATGGATCATTCACTTAACTCTTTTATCCTCTTCGACCTAACCATCGTGCACTAAATTATTACCGTATTAAAAAAATTTTATCTATTATATTTTATATATAGAATTATTTTAAATCCTAAAATATTATAGTACTTATTTTAGCTCTATCTAATATTAATACTAAAGTTAAAAAAAAAAAAAAATTCAAGATGGGGTGTTGTTAGAGAATTTTTTTACTTAAAGTTATTTTTTAGAACTGTGAACATCATTAGATTCACTGAATTTGATCAGTGGAGTTAATAAATAAACGATTTATAAATATACAAAATTTCTAATTATAGTGGCTACTTTGCAAATTCAATGGCATTAGATTCTTAGATCTGGATGCAATTCGATAATTCTATATCAATGAGATTATTGATAAGAGTAAATTATCATTTTTGGATAGATATATGGCTAAATGTTCTTTTTTTTTCCCTGTATACTTTTATCTTTTGTACATCCAAATAATCTAATTTAAACTTAAACTTCGAGGACTGCAACAATAAATAAAGTTTGGCAGTGTTTGGATACAAGTAAAAGAGATCTGAAAAGAATCTTGGGCCCAAAACTAACCTACAATCACTTTTTGATTATAATCATACAGCTTTATCATCCAACGGTCCATATTTTTTTACAAGTCTTATGAAAAAAAAAACAAATTATTACCAAATTCAAAAAAAAACTAAAGATTACAAATTTTTGATTAATTAAGAGTTATAATTAACCCTACAATCCTCTTTGGGTTGTGAACTTTTGGCATTCTCCTTTCCAAATCAACTGTATATGTGGCCTTAGCTTTAGTTATCATAATATGATATTTATTTTTTTTGAGAGAACATAATATGATATTTATATTCAACATATACTATCAATTGTGTGGATTTGTAGTACATAGGAGGAAATGAACTCAGTAGCTATGCTATGATATCATGCTGACTCTAAAAATTTAAACTATTAAAAAATAATATTATAATAATTTTATATTCAATATTTTAAAGAAAATGTAAATGTATCTTAAAAACTATATTTTCTCATTCTGCACCAAAACCTCAATAAATTAATATAAATTTTATTCTCGTAAAAACTTTTATTTTACAAAGCATGGATATTTTTTTTTTTTTTTTTTTTTTGTAGAACTAGTTAAATATAAATATTAAAAATATTATTTTCTAACCGTTTCAGCTATTGAAGGTTTTGAGTTCACGTTGTGTTAGTTTTCAGCAATACTAATTTTCTTCTATTTAATTTAAATTCTCGTATTGAGTTTACCAAATTGGCTCTAATCTTTATTGAATATAAATATTTATATAAATATAAATATTTAGGAGTTAATATACAATCTCTTGACTTTACTCTATATATATATATATATATATATATATATATATATATATATATATATATATATATATATATATATATATATATATATATATATATATATAGTTAGTTAGTTAGTTAGTTAGTTAGGCTGGAATGCTATCACTAGCAAACCGGCTCGTTTGCCACCCATTTATTTTCAATGATGGAGCTTCCAAATTGACGATCGACACCGTTGAACATGATCTAACCATTTAAACTATTTAGAAATTAAATTTTATATATTTTTAATATTCTTTTCTAGTCCATCGAGTGGGTAAAAAGATGAACAGCTGAAAATAAATATTCTTTAAAAAGTGATGATAGTAGTCTTGTAATCAAGATCAAGAGTATAGATTTTATTTTAAATAGTTTTAAAAAAAATTTAAGAAAAATTTAATTAATTTAGATCTCTTGATACCATTAAACGAGTAAAAGGCTTATATCTACAATTAAAATTATAAATTTTGTAATCTTTTGATAATACGCTCAATAATATCGAAAAGATTTAAAATTTAATTTTAAATACTTCTAGTGATCTAAATTATATTTATCGATACCGATCGTTGATTTAAAAATTTTATTATCGAAAATAAATAAGTGACAATCGAACTAGTTTACTAATAATAACATTGCAGCTCAACTATATATATATATATATATATATATATATATATATATATATATATATATATATATATATATATAGTCCGACTAGAATATTATCGATAGTACCAAATAATTGGTGCTATCAAATTTTCTGTCGTTGGATGAAAAGATATGCGGTTGAAATTATAGTGGTTCCCTAAGAATTTTACTATTCAACCAACCACCTAGTAAACCTTAGGAGACCACTATCATGTTAACCATATATTTTTTAATCCAAAAATTAAACCAACCACCTAGTAAACCTTGGTGCTATCGATAATATTCTAGCCTAATTATATATATATATATATATATATGAATTAAAGCAGCCCCTAGTAGATGTTCCGGGAAGCACGAGAGAAAAGGAGGGAACAAGTGTCGCTTGAATGGGGCCGCCGCTTTTCTTTTTAAGCTCCATCCTCTCTGTCCCCCTTTGTTCTCTCCTTCAATTAATACACGTACAATCTAATTACTTATTTTAGAGAATCCATTTCAATTAATTAGATGAGTGTTGCCTCTTATATATAATCCCCATGATAAAGGGTCCAATGCAAAAAATTTAATCGTAAAATAAATATTTTTCATATTTAAAGTAGTTGTAAGAGAATCAAGCAAATTTTGATACTATGTTAAAATATTTGGATCCAACTCAAAAATTATAATGATTTTAATTTGTATTAATTAGTTGGGGTCTAAATTAATTAAAAATGGGAGCAAAAGGAGCGGATATATATACATATTTGCAAGTCGCGGTGGATCCCACGGTGGGTCGCGCGACAGCGTCTTATCAAAATCAAAGGATGATAGCGATAGCTCTGTATGCATGCTTTGAAGCTGATGATCTACGAGGTGATTGATTCGAATTTTCTTTTAAAAATAATTTTATAAATTTTTATAATTATAAAAATAGTTTTTTAATTTTTTTTTTCATAAAAATAATTTTAAACGGCGAAATGATTCACCGCTTATGAATGCGATAAATAATTCACCGTATTCATAAATTTTCAAAAAAATTTCAAGTCTTATCAAAACGATAAATAGTTTACCGCTTTTCATTCACAGTTTTTAAAAACGGTGAATGATTCACCTATTTTAATATTCATCGCTTAGATTATTTTTATAAAAAAAAATTCAGAAAATTATTTTTACAATTATAAAAATTTATAAGATTATTTCTAAAAAAAATTCAATTATAACAGCATTTTTCATAAATAAGATTTACATACTGCAAAATATTTTTATAGATATATATGACTAGATAGATATAATATAAATACCATAATATGGCAATATAACAGATAATTAAAAGATTTACTTCTCATAAATTCTAATAATCTATAGATCGTGTATAATATAAATCAATCAACAATTTTTTTGATTAACAATATAACAAATAATTAAAAGATTTACTTGACAGAATAAAACTAACTCGAATAAAAAAATTATTAAGCGTATTTTTGTAAATATATTATTTTCTTCTATTTAAACTAGATTTCAACAAATTCACACCCGTTTTTAAAAACGGTGAATGATTCACCGCTTTCATCAGACTATGACAAATTTTGTAAATGCGGTGAACCATTCACCGCTTTTCAAGAAAGCGGTGAATGGTTTACTGGATTTAGGTTTTCTGACACTACGGAGCCTATTTTTATAAATATTTTTTTTAGAGGACTATTTTTATAAAAATGATTGTTGGTAGGGTTAGATCTGTAAATAATCTGATTGATTCTATCACCTATAATTAATTTTGTGAGTATATATATATATAGGCTAAATTACAGAAAACTCCCCTCTAATATCCCGCTTTTTCACTTTACCCCCTGTCATTTAAAAGTCGACAATCTGCCCCCTCGTAATTTCAGAAATGTCTTTAGGGGGCAACGACGTTGACAGAAATGGTAAATTGACGAAAATGCCCTTCCTTTTTTTTTTCGAAGTCTTTTTCTTTTTCTTTTTTTTTTTTTCTTTTTTCTTTTCGAAGTCTTTTTTTTTTTCTTTTTTTTTTTTAGGAAATATTTTTCAAGGGTATTTTGGGTATATGAAAATATATTTTCAAAAAAAACTGACGGTCAACTGACGGCGGGGAGGTTATTGCACAATTCGGTAATTACGAGGGGGCAGATTGTCGACTTTTAAATGACAGGGGGGTAAAGTGGAAAAGCGGGATATGACAGGGAGGTTTTCTGTAATTTAGCCATATATATATATATATACATAGAGAGAGAGAGAGAGACCTAAGCTGGAATGTTATCAGTAGTAAACCGACCCGTTTGCCACCCATTTGTTTTCGATGATTGAGTTTTCAAATCGATGATCGGCACCGTTAAACATGATATAGACCACTAGAAGTATTTAAAAATTAAATTTCAAATCTTTTTGACATCATTGACCTTCTGATCAAAAGGTTACAACATTTATAATTTTAATTGTAGATATAAGCATTTTGCTCGTTTTATAGTGTAAATGTGATGACCCGGATCTCTGTGAAGGTCTTACGGTGTGAATTGTGACTTCTGGAGGCCTATGATGTGTGTTCGAGATGGTTGCGTGCAAATTGAACCTCAAGATCGGACCCAGCATGAAATTTGGATTAAGAATACCTGTTCGGATGCCATCGACAAATTTTAGAAGTGGAATTTGACAAAACGTACATCGGATTTGGAATCAACGCGCGAAAACGATGAAAATAGACTATTTTTGTATTTTTTCGGAGCCCGGATGCCAAAACACAGATTTCGAGGCATGAATTACTATTCCGGCATGCCAGGGCAGCACAGGTTGCGGCGGGCACGCGGCGGCCCCAGGCGCGTGCGCGGATTTGGCAGTCAACGCACACGCGACAGCGCGCCGGGCGCGGCGCACCTTGGACTCTGCCAGGCCACGTGTTGCCCGCTCATTGGAGGGCACATCGACCCGGCTGTCCCGCCTTGAACCGCGGACCACGGTTTCCGCCGTGGACCGCGCTGCCACGCGGCGTGCCGCAATTGGCGGGCGCGTGTGCGCGGTGCGCGCGGGTCGCGGAGTGGCCACGTGGCGCGTTGAGGGTAATTCGGGCGCACAATAACGGGCCGGGCCGGATTCGGGCGCCCGATTCTTGCGCCTGAACTCGGATCCCTCCCTTTGGTGGGCTTGGGCTATAAATAGCCACTTGGGGTTTCGTTTGTGAGCTTTTCCTCCGAGCTCTTCGGCCCATTTTCGACAGGGAGCGTCGTCTGCGAGTCTTCTTCGATATTTGGGATCCCAGAGATTTTTGGGAGTCGTGCCATCTGCGTTCTTCTCGACATCGCGAGCTTCGACGCGCCTTGGATACCGAGTTTTTTCGTCGACGCTTTTTCCGCGAGCTCCCCAGGACTGACGGGAGGGAGTTTTTGGCCGATTTTCATAGCATCGGTTTCACGAGAGGTAGATTTTCGTTTTCCGTGTTTACCGCTTCTCTCAGTTTTGGATTTTTATTGGGGTATTCGGAGCATTTTTTAATCCCTTTCTTGATACTGGTTTTCCTGGGCCCCCCGAGCTTGTTCGATTTTTATCTCCGCGCTCGGTTATCGGATTTCGGCCTGTGAGGACTTGATCGACATCTACGCTTCGCAGGTGATATTTTGGCTTCTTTAATTCGGACTGATCTTTCCACAGATTTGTAATCGTGGGGATTTTTGCTTACCGCGATGTTTGGAGTATTGTATCTTTGTGCCCAGGAGGAGTTTTCAGGTGTTTTTGGACTCGTTGGAATCGTGGGAACCTGAGGATTGTCCACGTTCAGTTTGGGCCTTGGATCGACACGCACTTTCAGGTGGGTTGCTTCGTCTCCAAAATTGGTGGACGGTTCTCTAATTCTATTGAATAGAATTACATGCATGATTGCGAGGGAGTTAGGAAGCATGCTAGAGTGAGAGATGATACTTTCTTGTGTTGTTATTGAGTTCATGTCGACTAATGTTTTCTAGTTGTATTAACAAATGTTATTATTGGAACTTGACCTAGCACCTTGTCATATGATGTATGTTCAACCAGACTACTATAAAACTCTCACTTGGGCTAGGTTTACTTATGCTTTAGACATCCACATTTTACATTCTATCCATGGACATAGTGTTTCCTCGCCCGAGTAGTAGGTTGAGTGGTCGGGATTTCTCTTAGTGTAGGATGCATGCTACACTCATGCTTGGGGGCAGAGTGGAGTCTGGTAGATGTAGTCAGTCTTGTACTAGTGGCGGGAGCCGTTTGGGTAAACGGTGGTCCCGAGTTGTCGTGTTCTTCGATTTATTTCTCGCCACTGTGTTTGTGGCAGTGGTGTACCAGTGATAGCAGGACTTTAAACCTAGAATCTTTTTGGACACACATGATTTTAGTCAACCAATATTTTTCTTCCAAACATCGAAGGGTTGCCGGAGTCTGCTCTGGTCTGATTGGGCGAAGGCATTAGCCCTTCGGGTGTGACACCCCCGGAATTTGGATTAGTCCTATATATAAATGATATAATAGGACTAAATCTCTAACCCGGCTATAGCATTTTGGATGGTAGCAAGATCCAAGAGGAACATGAGAGTTAAGCGTGCTAGAGCTAGAGTAGTTCTAGGATGGGTGACCCCCTGGGAAGTGGGGCGTTACAGTTGGTATCAGAGCCATTCACCAGCCGGAAATGTGAGATGAGTCTCGGCTGAGCCAGGGTTATATAGCGGGTAGAGTGTGGCTCCCCGGCTAATGACCGTTGTAGGTGGAGTGCAGCTCCCTACAAGGTCGGCTAAGGCTAGCGAGACGAGTCTCACATCGCCTGGTGCTTGTGAGTGTGCTTGAGCCTGACGTGGACGTCAGGGCTTAAAGGGGGGAAGAATGTGACACCCCCGGAATTTGGATTAGTCCTATATATAAATGATATAATAGGACTAAATCTCTAACCCGGCTATAGCATTTTGGATGGTAGCAAGATCCAAGAGGAACATGAGAGTTAAGCGTGCTAGAGCTAGAGTAATTCTAGGATGGGTGACCCCCTGGGAAGTGGGGCGTCACATCGGGGTTCGGGAATAAAACTTATTTTTCTAACTGATTTTCCTAAAAAGAGCTACAAATCATTAAAATGGATTTTCTCAAATCAAGATGGTTTTATAAAAAGAAAAAGGAACTACTTTTATTCCTCACCCCGAGGGGGTTCGAGTGAAAATAGTTTTTAGTAAGAAATGTCATATTTTCCTGTAAACTTCTTCACCCGAGAGGGTTCGAGTGATCTGGGTTCTAAGGGATGTTTCTTCTTTGGGTCGAGAACAACGAGAGGCTATGCCTAGAGCCTGTTCTTTGTTGATTTGGGTTGTAGGTTCTAGTCTTTCGGGGTTTTCGGATTCTTCATTGTTGTCGACTGTGGAGTATACTCAGCTAGTGAGTTTGCATGTTGAGTTGATGTCCTGTTGTGGGAGCCGTCGGGTTGACGGTGGTCCCGGCTGTTAAGTATTTTTCAGCTAGTGAGTTAGAGATGTGATATTGGCTACTGTCGATCTTGTTGATCGTGGATTTGGACTATAGCCTGCATGAGCCATATTGAGCTCGACAGAGATGCGCAGATACTTTCCTCGGTGGGGTCGCGCCCCTCGAGTGCCACTCCGAAGCAGAACCTGTTTCTAAATAGTTTAAATGGTCTAGATCATATTCAGCGATTTCGATCGTCGATTTGGAAGCTCCATCAACAAAAACAAATGAGTGGCAAACGGACCAGTTTGCTACTTATAGCATTCCAGGCTAGCTCTCCCCGCTCCCCCCCCCCCTCCCCCTCCCCCTCCCCCCCCCTCTCTCTCTCTCTCTCTCTCTCTCTCTCTCTCTCTCTCTCTCTCTCTCTCTCTATATATATATATATATATATATATATCTCAGCTTAACAAATGCATTACTATGTTGATTAATATTAGCTCTCAAGTTATAGCAAATTAAGAGCCATTGTGTAGAATCATGTATAGTGGCTAAATTAAACCTTTGTTTCTAAATTAATGCTCCAGTTTTACTCTGATTATTTTTGTTTTTCTGCATTATAGCACTCAAACTTTTAAAAAGCTAGATCGATCTTCTAGCTATTTGCTTTCTACTTCCAAATTAATTAAGTGCTGAGAATCTAACAGGACAGTCAAAGTCAATATAAGCTTATAATTAAAATTTCTAACAACAACAGCGTGTTATTATCGTGCTAATCAAAATTTATAAAGGCTTATGAATAAGAAATTAGCTAGATCAAAAGTTTTTTGACATTGCAGGCATAAGCTTACGAATGACCTAATATGGCATGTTTGATTTTTAACTCTCAAAGCGTTAATGGCAGGGATAAATGACTTGTTTGATCTTACTTCACCTTCCGTATAATATAAAATTATTTGAAACTTTCACTACAGTATTGTTCAAAACCACTAAGCAAATATCACTCCATTAAACAACACTATAACTTTATTACAAAGTTAAGATCAACGAAGGTTTAGTCTCGGACAGAGCCATTATGAAGTCCATAGCGGCCATGGCCTCTCTTGATTTGAATTTAATTAATTAAAAAATTATCTCTAATGTCTAACCAACTGATACTAAAAAATAAATTTGATAAATTGAAATTACTAGAACAGCTAAATCTAAATTTATTAAAAATATTGAATTACTTATCAGCGCTCTCAACTCTTAAAAATTACATATTAGTCACTTATAGTAAGAATCAAAATATTATAAATATTAATTTTCAGGAGGAAATTAATTTTTTTTTTTCTTTTTTACAAAACTTGTGCTCCCAATCTTCTACTGATCCCCTTGGTCCTTTCTCTTCCTAGCTATTCGAGGTTCAAATCCTGACTTAATTTGTCCCTGGATCTAGTAATCATAATTTAAGTACGTACGTACTCAAGCATGCATGTGTACCTCGTTTCCCAAAGTACACTAACAATTGAAGATATGTATACAAAACTATATATATATATATATATATATATATATATATATATATATATATATATATATATATATATATATATATATATATTTGCGGCTGGTGGTGAGTCAAACCAAAAATAGAAAGTAGATTGTATCTTTGTGTGGAGGATCATTCCCCTACGTTGTTTCTAAATGAGAAAAAGCTTTAACAAAAAGGCCACTATCATATGCACATCCCATGCAGTTATTATAGATTATTCTTCAGGGATTTGAATATTGTAGTCCTGAGTAAATTCAGGATATAGAGCTTTGCATGTGTTACACGCACCTAGTAGAGTGCATTTATGCGATTTGTTATCACAATTTGTAGGTCAAGTCATTTCGCATCAATCATTCGGATAATTTGGTAAAATATCCAAGATCATAAGCACTAGTGTTTTAAATGAAAATTAGTAAAATATTGTTCTTTGGCTTGTTAATTTTTTTAAATAGATTAATTAATTTATATGGTATCAGAATAGAACATCATAAGCATGAAATTTTTTAGGTTCCAAGAGAAAACTAGATGTTGACTAGAAAAAAAAAAAGAAAAAGATCTATGTGTGAATTACATGAATTAAAGCATAATCTAGCTCTAGCTAAGTCATAATTTGGTAATATGATGAGTAAAAAATATTATTTTTATACTTTGGGAGATCTAAAAACTGTAAAATCGCTATTAATCTTTTATCTTTTAATATTATAAAATTATAGCGGTAGCCAACATATCAAAAAAATATGTAATTACATGCTTCTTCTCATGTTGTTCCCATTATAAGTTTCTAATATAGAATAAGATAAAAATTGAAAGTAATTTTAAATTTTTTAGACCATCTAAAATATATAATTAAATAATAATTTTAATCACCACAATAGGAAACTAGTTGTAAATAGTGATTGTTACATAAAAATATATAGATTGTCGCCTTGTTCCCTTATTATTGGGTGTTTAGAAATGGGGCTACAAAGGAGTTAAAGGTCCACGAGGCTAAGGCCTACGAGCAAGTTACACCCCTAGCCTAAGAAATTTTTTAAAGTGAGCTGATCATATATCCTTCGTGACGTGTAACCAATAAAAAACACTCTCTAAAATTCATCCATTTCATCATGATTTATAAAAAATTTTGATGGCTAATTACTACGTGGTGTGATTGCTACAGAAAAAACTCAACCCTAGTCCATACCAGCTTAATTAGATCACAAAGTGAGAGAGAGAGAGAGAGAGAGAGAGGGCCCATTTTTACTCTCCTCGTTGTGCACCCTCCATTAATTTCCTAAGATCTGGGCCCATGCGCATGTAGGCTACAAAAGTAATTTTGGACCCATTATTAATTGGGCTAGGTCAGGTTTCGTCTATTCATTACAACAAAATTATATTATAGCAATATTTTTAAATATTTTTAAAATTAAAAAAAATTGCAGCTGATAAAAATATCGACACTTATTATTAGTATCGTTATATGTGAAGTCGTTAGGATGTATAGTGACCCACTAATATAATGTGTCTCAAAAATATTTTTCTATAATATAATTTTGAATATAAATAGAATATAAATAAAATATTTACACAAAAATATTATAAAAATATATTTTTATAATCTAATTTTATTATAGTAACTAATTCTGAAAGTAGAAATATCATCAGAGACGAGGTCAATGACCATCACCTTTAACCAAATTTGTACCGAATGGCCTCTCTCGAATGGGTCCATAATTTTTTTTTAAACTTTTCCAGTGACAGTAATTTCACCAAATATTTACAATAGAAAAATATTTTTGGTACACATCTTACAATTTATTTATTTTTAGGACGGAATAAATTTTACTAGTCACTTTAAAATAATTAGTAAAAAAATATTCTATTCTTAAATGAATAGGATCACTATAAGACGATGTTTTTTGAAGCCCCGACATTTTTTATATTATAGAAATACTTGGAGACGCTTTTCTCAAGCCTTGTCTAAAAAACGACTTTATATTAAAAAAAAAATTTAGAGTGTCCGGATAGCATTATTTTTTACAATATTCAATATAGTATCTTCATATTATATATAATAATAAAAATTAAAATAAAAAAAATTATATTATTATTTTAATATATAATTATCAAAATATACATAGCATAGGTTGATTCACGTGTGGAGTGACAATTAGTTTTTAAAATTTTATCAGTTGAATAATGTTACTGCACTGAATCCATGCATGCAATAAGTTATCCTAAACTTAATATAGACACCCTCTCTCCAATTGTTCCATCCAAATTGCCCTCCCCTCCCTCTTTCCCTCTAAACCAATCACTCAAATATAGCACATGTGCATGCACTACTTCACCTTCTTATACTTAACCCCCCCTCTCATCCCTTAATCTCTCCTCATCCATTTCTCTCTCTCTCTCACAACCCCTCAACCATGGCTTCAACCCTCCCCTTCTTGCTCCTCCCCCTCCTCCTCCTCCTCCCCGCCTTCGCCGGCGCATTCAACATCACCACGATCCTCTCGCAATTCTCCGACTTCTCGGCCCTCAACAGCCTCCTCTCGCAAACCGGCCTCGCCGTGGAGATCAACCGCCGCCGGACCCTCACGGTCCTCGCAGCCGACAACGCGGCGGTCTCCGCTGTCGCGGGCCGGCCGCTGGACCTCATCAAGAAGGTCCTCAGCCTGCACGTTGTCCTGGACTACTACGACGGCGAGAAGCTGCGCAAGATGACGAACCGCACTGCCGCCCTGACCACCCTCTTCCAGGCCTCCGGGCTGGCGTCGGGACGCGCCGGCTTCTTGAACGTGACCCTCATGCCGAACGGCGACGTCGCCTTCGGCTCGGCCGAGCCCGGCTCCCCCCTCCCCTCCAAGTTCGTGAAGGTGCTCGTCACGCACCCCTACGACATATCCGTGCTCCAGGTGAGCAGTGTCGTTGTGCCCCCGGGGGTTTTTGGCGGGGGCAATAGCACGCAAACCGCGCCAACGCCGTCGGTGGCGCCGCCTACTCCCGCGCCCAAGGCGGCCCCCGTGCCGGCCCCCATGCCACCGAAGCCGAAGCTGAAGCCGAAGCCGAGGGCGCCTACGACGTCGCCAACCCCTGCACCGGTGAGCGGGGGGCCGATACCGCCGCCGGTCGGGAGTCCCCCTATTCCGATGGCGCCGATAGCTTCGCCTCCAGCGCCGGTCGCTTACCGGGTCTCTCCGGCGAACGGGCCCGCCGAGTATTCGCCGGGGCCGGTCGCAGGGGACGATGCGGCGGCGGCGACACATGCGGCGGTTGGGAGAATTGGAATTGCACTGGCCTTTGTTGCTGCATTTGTTGGTGTTCTCTAATTGAATTTATTTATTAGTCAGAGTGTTTTTTTTTTTGTTTTTTTTTTAGGAGATTTAATTATGTGTTCCCAACTTATAAATCTCCATTTGGGTTCACGTACGTACGTACGTAGGTGGTATTTAGAAGCTTATGCATAAGCATGCATGCAAAGTTGATTGGTTGCATGGATTTGAATATTTTATCTCTTGTCAAAAGAGATCAATAAGAGAGTACGTTGAACTGTACGTATATGTTTTGCAGATTAATTAATAAAATGATTTATTAGGCTTACGTACGTGTTAAGTATATTAATTAATTTATGTTCTGTTTTTAATCATTTTGATAATATGGTATATTCATATGGATTCTTTACCTTGTTCAAAAAAAAGTTTAATAATCTAAAAAAAGAAAAAAGAAAAAAAAGTTCAATAAGTTTAGAAACGATTTGATCCATCAGGAATATTTGGAATAACATGCATATTATGAATAAATGATGTGAAAGTTGGAATCATCAAACTTAAAGCCTCTTATAACAAAAGGGATTTAAAACTGGTTCTAATAACATGTTACTCACAATATCAATTTAATATAGAATTGGCCCAAATTTTGTCTTAGCATTTCTCACCCTTTCTGTTTTTTGCTTTTTATGAATTGAATTGTGGAATACTTTTTATAATTACCAATTAAGTACTCGAGGGCTGAGCCCAGTGTAAACGGTCCAGCCCAAAATAAGTTAAAGTCAAATCCGAGTTTGAGTTGGTTGGGCTAAACCATCTCATTGTAACGTTTAGATATATGTATGGAATCTACATGACATTCAGAATTGGAAAATCCTCTTCAGAATTAGATTGAATTGAATAAGTGTTGTCTATATACAAATTTTATAATTTAAAAATTGGATGATGTAACATTTTATTTGTAGTCCTTCTTGTCTATGCCAATTTGTATAGTAAAAATGAGTTTTTTTTTTCTTATTCTATTTTATAAATTCGAATCGCAATTTACTAGTAAATTGATTAAATTTTATGTCCTATTTTATTTTATTTTTTTCTTCCTCTTAAACTTCTTCTGCGTCTTCACACAATCCACATCTCCTTCTTCATCTTTGTCGCCTCCTCTATCCACTACAATAAAATTATGGTATAACGAAATTTTTAATTATTTCTAAAATCTAAAAAAAATATTACTGTAAAAAATACCGACATTTATTATTAGTGTCGCTATATGTGCAGTCGCTAGGGTATATAACAATATATTATTATAATGTATCCTAAAAATGTGTCACTATAATTTAATTTTAAATATTGATGGAATATAGATAGAACACTTATTCAAAAACGTCATTACATAAAAATATCATAAAAATATGTTCTTATAATCTAATTTTGTGATAGTGATCCTCTTCACCTCAGTTGCCGTCGCCGCCGCCACGCCCTTGCCCTCTCTCTCATCACGCAGTGGCCGACAGAGCCTCGCCGGTAGTCTCACCACGAGGTCCACCACCGCGCAAGGATAGCAGCAGCATACCATTGCATATCAAGGGATTTATTCGGGGGCTACTGACTGACGCCCTCCTCGACGACGACGACAACGACAGAGTTGTGTCAGAGTAAGAAAAGGTAGAGGCGTCGGTGCTCGGACAGCACAAACAATTGCGCATTATTTGACCATATATCATTTGTTCATAGTGTGGAAATAATAATAATAATAACTAACAAAAAAAATAAAATAAAGAAAAACAGAAAGATGGAGAAGTAGAAAAAAATAAGAAAAAAGCTGCGTTATTAATTTGATACTAAATTTAACGGTATAACTTAATCTTAAATAATACAATTTAGAATCAAATTATAATAGTATAATTTTTATTTTTTTAGATCATATTCCCCAAACATATAAAGAAAAATGGGAGATTTGTTATACTCTTAACGGACTATTCTCAAATAGCCCGTTAAGAAGGGGATAACAATTTTCCTCATGGGTGGGAACAATCTTGTTCCTATCCGGAAACAATCTTGTTTATATATATATTTTTTAAAAATTTAAATTAAAATTTATAAAATTTTAAGTTTAATTTTTTTTATTTTATAAATTTTAATTTTTTATAAATCTAAAATTTTTTAAAAATTTAAAAAT
The DNA here is from genome assembly GCA_029204045.2 of Tillandsia leiboldiana. Taxonomy (NCBI): domain Eukaryota; kingdom Viridiplantae; phylum Streptophyta; class Magnoliopsida; order Poales; family Bromeliaceae; genus Tillandsia; species Tillandsia leiboldiana. The sequence goes on from CM055083.1 coordinate 1,501,818, forward strand.
TTATACAAATTTTATATATATAAATTTTAAAATTTTTTATAGAAATTTTTTAATTTATATAAATTTAAAAATTAAAATTTTTGCATCATCTTTTACACATGTTCGACATAATTAAAATTTTAAATTTAGAGAAATTTTAAATTTTATATTTTTTAAATTTTTAACTTTAATTTTTAATAAATTTATAAATTTATAAATTTAATGATTTTCAAAATTTATACAAATTTTAAAAATTTTAACTTTAATTTTTAATAAATTAAAAAAATTAAACTGTGTTATTTACTAAAATATAAACTTTAATTTCTACAAATATTAATTATTATTTAATTAATATTTTATATTAATTAATTAGATAAAATATTATTATTTTAAAATTATAATTACTCTTATTCTCACTATTCTAACCTAACTATTCAAACGCTATTTTTTTTTTTCTCAAGAACAATCCAATTTTCATTCAAACGCAAAATTGATCTTGTTCCTGCGTATTCCTAAATTTATAAAATTTATACTTTTTAAATTTATCCTCGAACCAAATAGGGCCTTATAGTATAACTTAGTCTCGAATACTTTTAAATGGTACAACTTAGTATCAAATATTAATGGTGCAATTTAATCATCATTGTCTGCGTTTAGGGTTTAGGGTTTAGAATTTTTTAGGATTTTAGAGTTTTAGAGTTTAGGGTTTAGAATTTTTTAGAGTTTAGGATTTAGAGTTTAGAGTTTTTTAGGATTTAGAATTTATGGTTTATTTCAAGAATAAACTTATATTTCAGAAATATAAATTTATTTTAAAAATAAACGAAACAAATAATATATTATTTTTTCTCACAAAAAAAAAAAAAAACAAACGTATTAGGATGGGTGCTTCTTTTGGGCCGCCCTCCCACGTCATAGAGGCAATATAGGAGAAGAAAAGCCAACTAACGAGAAAGAAGAATAAAAATAATTTAATTATTTTTAAAAAAATTTAAGTCAAATCGTTACAAACTAAAAACAAGAAAACTAATTTATTTTTTATAAAAATATATAATTAATAATTATTTTTTTATTTAAATTAGCTTTTTTTCTACTATAATTATCGATCAGTCTACTTTTGAATTTAATTAATATTCTCGTGAATTACAATAATAGTTCAACAACAATACATCACATCACCACATTAATAAAATAAAATAATAGTAATATTATATATACATAAAGTAGGGTACATATAAATATACATTCGTGTATATATTACATTCCACTCTATTTTGAAATGGGATAAATTTCACTCGTCACTCGATTAAAAAGTGAAATAATATCCACATCAGGATGAGATGGGATGTAAGGTGTACACCCCTAAAGAAATATGCACACATAACATCCCTCTTATAAGAAAAATACAATATACATTTTATTTATTTAATAAATAAAATATTTTTACTAATCACATCAGTAAAAAAAAATAATCTATTTTTACGTTGCCATTTAAAACGAAGTAAATAATGCAAACGCCATCCATTTAATACCCATTTATTGGGGAATCCGAAAGAGGAAAACTAATAAATTAGAAACTATTTCAAATTTTCCAACAATCCATCTATAAATCATTATGATTTTTCAATTTTTTAATCTGAGGTGGTCACACCTCCTTAATTTAGGAGTGTGGATCCCACATATTTTTTAATTATTTTTTTAAAATTAATTAAATTTTTTTCTCTAATAATAATAATAATAATAATAATAATAATAATAATAATAATAATAATAATTTGATGAAAAAAATAAATCAATTTGATTTTTTTTATTTTTATTTAAATAAGTATTTTTATTTTCAAATATATTTTTATTTTTTTTGTCAAACTTTAAAATATTTCTACTTATATTAAGATTTTTTTTTATATTATGGATGAGGTAATATTAAATTTTTACTAATTGATTTGACAAGAATAATTTAGTTTGTATGATAAATGAGATTATTATTTATATATATTTTTTTATAATTTTAGTTTTTGTCTATTTAGTAGATTGTATTTTTAGCTCTATAATAATAATTATTTGTCATAAAACAGGATGATCATACTATATCAATTAATTATAAATTTAAAAATAATTTATATTTAATATTTTTTAATATTATTGATTATTAAAAAAATAATATATATAAATTTTATTTTAATAAAATTTATTCGTCGCATCACGCGGGTCGCTACACTAGTTAATTTTTATAGGTTGAAAAATAGTATAGTATGATCAAATACCAAATTAATTTCAAATCATTATTTTGAACATTTGATCGAGAAGGAATGGAAAAAAAAAAAGAAATTATTTAATATGTATTATTGACTTATATATTATGGGTAAAACGAAATCAGAGTAAGTGCTAAACCACCTCGATATTTACCCTCATTAGGCTCTTTACAACTTATACTTAATAAATCGAACCTTTATTTATTAATTAATTATTTATCAATGATAATGTATTATATTATTATTTTTTTAAATAGCACTATAATAAAATTAGATTATAGGGACACATCTTTGTAACACTTTTGTACAAATGTCTTATTTATATTTCATCTATATTCAAAATTAGGTTATAGGGGCATATTTTTAGAACACATTATAATAATGTGTCGCTATACACCATAACGATTGCACATATAGCGACGCTAATTATAAGTATCAGTATATTTGCCAGCGGTACTTTTTCCAAATTTTAAAAATACTTAAAAATATTGTTGTAGTGTAGTAATACATTCCATATTATAAAATTTTCTTTCTCTATTGCAAATTAGAATAAGAAGAAAATAGTATTTTTTCATAGAATTAAGTTTTTATATTTTTAATAGTATAAGTCAATATTGTTTATAAATTTTTATCTTTCGGATAAAAATGCTATAACAAAATTAAATTATAGGGACACATTTTTATGACACTTTTATACAAGTGTTTAATCTATATTTCATCTATATCCAAACTTAGGTTATATAGACATATTTTTAAAACATATTATAATAATGTGTCGCTATACACCCTAGTGACTGCACATATAGCGACACTAATTATAAGTATCGGTATTTTTACTAGCGATATTTTTTTCAGATTTTAAAAACACTTAAAAGTGTCGTCGCTATAGCATAATTTTGTTGTAGTGAAAAATATGCAATTTAAATAATAGTGGGTCTTTAAATTTAATGATGATCTCAGAAGTAAAATTAGTTAAAAAATAAATTTAACGATAGAAAACTTATTATAAATACTAATTATTTGATACTTAAAAAAAAAAAAATTGTAACAGTCGAAATCTTTCTCAAATATACATATATATATATATATATATACATATATATATATATATATATATATATATATATATATAGAGTTGGGCTGGAATGCTATTAATAGCACCAACCCAACTTTGCCACCCATTTTTTAGCCTTTAGATCGCATTGAGATTTGTGCATGCTCTTTAATGAAAAAAAGAAAAAAGAAAAAGTAAAAAGAAAAAGTAAAAAGTAAAAAGCTTTTCTTTTTCATTAAAGAGCATGCACAAATCTCAATGCGATCTAAAGGCTAAAAAATGGGTGGCAAAGTTGGGTTGGTGCTATCAATAGCATTCCAGCCCAACTCTATATATATATATATATATATATATATATATATATATATATATATATATATATATATATAGCCATAAGAAAAGATAGGTAAAATTAAAAATTGACAATTAAATTACATGATTTATATATTACATATACTTTGTTTATTATCATTGAACAATATGAATACTCCTTGTTGCACCTTGTGTTTGGCTTTTTAGACCATTAATCAAATGCTCATTTAAACATGGGTAAAAAGTGTGTACAAAACTTTTTATTTTAAGTGCTCATTTAGTCCATTTTTAACATAATTAACTCATGCTGTTGAAAAGAGATTGTTTGTACAAATTAATTTCGCTAAAATTCAACGATGGAAACAACGTACCCAATTCGAACCCATTATAGTAAAGGAATTGTGTCCACATGGAAGGAATTTAAAGGTGCTTCTTCATTGTGAATGGGACATTGCATTTAATACAACTTAAAAGCAAAGGGACATTATTTGAGTTTATATCCAAACATAAATTTCCAATCATCTTTTACTACTACAATAAAATTAGATTATAAAAATACGTATTTATGATATTTTTTAATAAGTATTTCATTTATAATCTATTTATATTTAAAATTAGATTATAAGGACACATTTTTAGAACACATTATAGTAATGTGTCGCTATACATCATAACGACGACACATATAGCAACACTAATGACAAGTGTCGGTATTTTTTCCAGCAGCATTTATTTTAGTTTTTAACAATATTTAAAAATTTCGCTATAATATAGTTTTATTGTAGTGTACATATGATCATGGCTAGCTCTTTGGCTCTTATTTAAATGTATAAATAGTTTATTTTACACACTTTAATTTAATTGTTTGTTTAAAAAGTTTATAATAGCTTAAAACTTTGATTAAATGTCTATAAAGATGTACATTTTAGTTTTTAAATTATTTTTAAAAATATAATAAATTATTTTAAGTAAGATTTCATCTCTTCAAAATACACACATATATAAACTAAATAAATAAAATAATATGTATGTTGAGGTGAAAAAGACGTTACAATAAAATTATATTATAGCAATATTTTTAAATATTTCTAAAATCTGAAAAAAATATCACTAGCAAAAATAGCGGCACTTATTATTAGTGTCGGTATATGTGCCGTCGCTAAGGATGTATAACGACATATTATTATAATGTGTCTCAAAAATGTGTCGCTATAGTTTAATTTTGAATATAGATAGAATATAAATAGAACATTTTTATAAAAATATCGTAAAAATATATCTCTATAATTTAATTTTGTTGTAGTGGAAGGGTTAGCTACAAATAAAATAATAATCTTGTGTTGTTTGCATGTTACGTTCACTACAACAAAACTATGTTATAGCAATATTTTTAAGTATTTTTAAAATCTAAAAAAAATGCTGCTAGCAAAAATGCCGACACTTATAATTGTGTCGCTATATGTGCAGTTGCTGGGATGTATAAAGACACATTATTATAATGTGTCTCAAAAATGTGTCCTTATAATCTAATTTTGATATAGATAAAATATAGATAGGACACTTGTACAAAAGTGTCATAAAAATATGTTCCTATAATCTAATTTTGTTGTAGTAGTTGATAATTGGTATCACGATAAAAATAACCCAATAAAAATAATACAACTTATGAATGCACAAATTAGAAAATGCAAATGCGCTTCGTTTGGTTGTAGGATAAGAGGGAACTAGTTATTTCAGGAATATAATTATAAAGTTATGAACTAACTAGGGAATAAGAGGAATAGAGAATACTAGTTATATAAAATAACGAAATTGTCCACAACCATAATGGGTTTTTAAAATAAATAAAATTTGACTTGTATGATTTTAAATATTTAATTTAAGATATTTATTAAAATTTATATTCTACTTTTATATAAAAAAATTATTAAAAAAATTTAAAATTTTGAAAATTTATAAATTTTTAAAAATTTAAAATTTTGTATATAAAATTGGTATAATTTTAAATTTTTAAAAAAATTTAAAAATTTAAAATTATTAAAAATTAAAGGTAAAAATTTTAAAATTTGTATAAATTAATAATTTTTTTAAAAAAAATTAAAAATTAAAATTTTTAGATTTATTAAAAAATAAAATTAAAAATTTTAAAATTTATAAAATAAAAAAAAAATAAATTTTAAATTTTATAAATTTAAATATCTTATAATTTAAAATTTTTTAATTAAAAAAGAAAAAGAAAAAAGAAACGAGTTCCACCAAATGGGAAAAAAGCTGTTGCCCCCTTATACCAGGTTATTCTGAATAACCAATAACCTGGTATAAGGGGGCAACAGCTTTTTCCCCCTCACTAAATACTGTTTGGGGATAAGGGGGGAGATTATTTCTCTCTTGTATCGGTTGCCAAACGCAACCATAGAGAAACCAACAAATTCATTGTTTATATTTATTTGAAAAAAAAAATTTGAACTCAAAATGATTTTGACCAATATCCTATTGACATGATCAAGTATGTCTTTCGATGCAGATTGGTATTCGAATTGATTCTCAAATGTGCTAGGGTAGAATCAAGTGATTCGATTAAGAAAGATCTGCTCAACCGATTTCTATCTTAAGAAGTAAAAAAAAAATAGACTTGGCTGAATGAATCGAATCGATTGTATTAAAAGAGAAACTTGAGTTACAAGTTAAGCTACTTATAGAAAAAATTGTAAATATAAGAAAGAAAGCTACACTTTAAACTACTCCTAAAGAAAATTATAAGTTGTATTGAAATAGTAAAAATGATCTTATTTTGAGAGTGTAAGATTTTTATTATAATCTTTAAAAATACTATTTACAAGATTCTCCGTCAGTCTGTATTACCGATCGGCTTGTGTTATGGAAAAGTGCTACAGTCATGACCGCGAAAATCATGCTCCATGTTTTATCCGTTCTCTTTTTTCTTTTTTTTTTTTATCTACAGGCGATTTTTCACGTGTCGTAATTTCTTTCACCCATATAGGTTGAGCGCGTGGATCGGGCAGCATATTGCATGACACGATGTGACACTCCAATAGTCTTATATTAGCTAAAGATAAAATTGTGATTGAATATAAAAGAAACTATAGATACTACTAATAATAACTGAGCTTAAAAGTATTTTGGGCCGGTGGTTTGAACCTAACAAGTTATTATTGTTAGTGAGACGGGTCGATGATTTGGGCTCATCAAGTTATTATTGCTAGTGAGACAAGTCGTTATATTTCATATCGGAGCCAATCATCAGCCGAAAGCGTGTAACGAATCTCGGCTGAACCAAATCAGAATGACAATGTGATAGACTATATCAAAATTTAAATGACAAGACGACATGCTATGTCAGAGCCTGAATAATAAAACTAACGAGACAAATTTCAGATCACCTAATAATTTTAGACAGTTAAGTCACACCATGAACACTAATAATAATAACTAAATTTAAATATTTTAAACCAATTTATTATTGCTACTGAAACGGATCACACTATTTTTTTTTTTTTTTTTTTTTATTTAAGGATAACAATATTGTTTTGAGATGTGTGTTGTACGTCACGTGACTGGTCCACCGATGATGTGGTGGACCATGTCCACGGCAAAAAGTCATGGTATATAAATTTAGTCACTGTTTATCCTGTGGGCAATGCAAACCATGAACTGGTACTGCTTCTTTCGCTGGAAACGTCGGCTTTAAAAACCGGGTAGTTGTTAGTTGAGAGAAATGTCGGAAACGTACAACTATTTCTATGAAATGACAATTTAGCCCCTAAATTTTTTAATAAACAATTAAGAAAAACTTCAATTCGATCCCTTTGTAGCTTACAGCCATACAACTTATTAAAATGTTATATTTTACTATTTTTTAATTTTACTATAAGCCCGGTTATAGTTAAAGATAAGGTTACATGTAGATAGATGTGTAGAAATGCACTAAACAGAGAATTAAAGTTTCCCCTTTTGGTCCTTCCAAAATTACTAATTTACTTTGTTGCCTCTCTGGAGTCTGGACCGTTTGGCTCGGAATAATTGAAGAAATAAAACTTAAATTCTATCACTTTTGATATTTATTTTGGTGCAAGTTAAAAATATAATATAATTCAAGTTGCATTAGATTTTTATTTCCATTACTCTTGATTTTTTTTTCTTGAGAGGGCAGAACTCAAGGTTTACCGTACTCAATATTTTTTTAAAAATATTTTAAATATTAAAATATAATTAAATTTTAGAGATAATTGTCTGTGTATTCCTGAAATCTGAAGAAATATTTGATTTATCCCTCTTATTTTTTTATTTTCAATATATTCTTCATACGTTCCACCGTTATTAAAAATATCCCTACCGTTTCCCTTTGTTAAGTTAACTAGGGTAAAACTAGAGTTAAATAATAATCGGAGTTGAAAACTATCAGATATACTTATTTTGTTCCTATTTTAAGAGTATATAAGAAAAGTTGTTTATGATAAAAAGGTATATTTGAAAGGGCAAAATGATAATTTCACACAGATAACGGCAGCTCCAAAAGAATATTTTAGAAAGAAGTTGGAACGTAATAAAGATAGTTTTAATATTAGCCTTCTAAGAGGAATAAATCTAAAAACTGAAAAAATTTTAGAGGTATATAGAAAATTGTCCCTAAATTTTATTTTCTTGCCAATGGATTAGGATTATTTTTAAACAGGAATAAATTTATTGCAATATTTAGAAGATAACAAAATTCATTTACTTAATTATATGATCAAAATAAATAATCAAATTAAAAAAATTCCTTAAATCAGTATCAAGTTATACTAAAATATATATAAAAAATTATATATATTTAACTATTAAAGTTTATAAGTTACATCAAAACTTGAGTTACATTGAATATAGAGATTCATGAACTAAGTGGAAATGGGAGGGTAGGTAGTGATGTTTAATTCTTGTTAATTTCTGCATCCGTGCTATGCAAGAAGTAGAGAACGGTCCATGTCTTGCATTGACTACAAGGTTTTCATTAATCTAAAAATACAAATTTAAAAAAAATTTGTGGAATTTTTCGCATAATTTAGCAAGCGGTACTCCACAATCACGTCATTTTATTTATTTCACTCAACACTGTTATGATAATTATATGATAATTATATTATTAAGTATTATTAAGTGCGTTGAACTTATACATTAGAATACAAATAAAAACTGTCTATTTTAATGTAAAGTGAGTCCAAGAGTTGTCCGTAATCTTTGGATTTTCACACGACCGTGTTTTGAGGTTTTAATTTCTGGAGTTACAAAATATATATATTCAAAAAATTTAATAGATCGAAGATGCGGCTTAATTAAATGATAGAAAAATTAAATAACATCAGGAGACTCGCAATTTTAATATCATGTAATTAAAATTATATGAAATAACCGTTGTACTTTAATAAGACTATGTTTGGTTCCAGAGATATTACAGAATAAGAAGGGATATTCCTCAGTTTGTAATCAAACAGCATCGAAAAATTGTTCCGATCAAAACGCTAGGCTTTTCTTTTATTAGATAAATATGTAGATGTATAAATAAATATATTAATATAAATATTATTTTTTATGATAATATATTTATATTAAATTTTATTATATAATATAAATTAATTAAATTCGATATATTATTTATTTTATTAAGTTTTATCATTTATATATTAATATTTAATTATTTTATTTTATTTTATATTAAGTATTATATATATTAACTTATTTTTTATATATTATATATTTATTTTAACTTTGTATTGCAATTTATAATATTATTAATAAAAATTATAAGGGTATTGCTAATATTATAGTTTACTCATTACATATATTATGGATACATTATATAAAAAAATTATTAAAAAAAATAATTTTTTATAAAATTTACTAATATAAATTAATTAATCTATTTTTTAAAATATATTTAGATATTGTTCTAGATTTTTTATTCAAACGCTATTAAGATCATATCTTATAAAATATTTCCAAATATATTCAAACGCAAATTTATTTTTGTTCTAACTTATTTCGGAATATCCGTTGTTTTTGGAAATAACAAAAATTATTCCCATAATTTAGTTCTGTACCAAATATATATAGCTTTTAAGGCTGCGTTTAGTTCAGGTATAAGAAAAATTTGGTTATACCGGGTATAGGTATAAGTTATGGTATTAACAGGAACTAATGTTAATTTATGTTTGGATAGGTATAATAGGTATAAGAGTTATACCGGGTACAAAGAAAATTGTGTTTAGTAAGTTAAAGAGGAATAAGAAGAATAAAGAGGACTAAAATTTTAATTTATGATTAAAATTTTACTGATATGATTTTAAATATTTATTTTAAAATATTTATTAAATAAATTATTAAAATTTATATTTTACTTATATATAAAAAAAATTATTAAAAAAATGTATCGTATAATTTATTAAAATTATATGATAAATTTATTAAAAATTAAAGTTAAAAATTTTAAAAGCTATAAAATTTAAAATTTAAAATTTAAAAATTTATAAATGTTAAAAATTTTAATTTTAATTATCTTAAATAATTAGTTAATTATCTAAATACTTAAATAATTAGTTAATAAAATAATTAAATTAATTAAAATATTAGATTAATTAAAGAGTTAAAACAATAATTAAAATTATGTTAATTTAATTAAGCTTACTCTCAAATGAGAACAAGCCTTGTTCCAGAAAAAGACTGGAATAGTAATTCTAGTCTTATACCAGTTTATTCCAGAATGACGAGAACAGCTGTTCCCACCCCTACTTAATTGCGTTTGAGTATAATTAGGAGGGATAAGCCCTTATCTTCCTAGTTCTCGTTACCAGATGAAGCCTAAGGTATCGTTTGGTAACGGAATAATCAGAACTAGCTATTCTGGGGATAGGTATAAAGTACGGAATAAGAGCGAAAAAACGTTTGGTTCGGTTCCAGAAATAAGAGATTTTGTGTTTGGTATGAGAATGAGGAATAAGAAGAATAAAGAGGTTGTGATGATGAAAGTGTATTGGGAAGGAAAAGAGAGAGAGGAGAGAGAGGGATTTGTGATGATGAGAGTGTATTGGAAAGAGAGAAAGGAGAGAGAGGAATTTGTGATGATGAGAGTGTATTGGAAAGAGAGAAAGGAGGGAGGAGGGATAGTTTAATAAAAAAAAAAAATTATAAAACAATAGATAAAAACTGTTGTTCCAATTTATTCTGCTTGTACTAGAACTACTGTACCGAATAATTCTTGGTGCGTTTGGTAGAATAAAGGAGATAAACCTCTTATTCCCGGTTCTAGCCCCGAAACAAACGGTGCCTAAAGGAAGTTTGGTTTCAAAGAAACTTGAAATGAAAATCAAAATAAATCATTTTCATTATTAGTGCTTGGGTTTAGAAATTCTAATCTCTCGAAAGTAACTTCCACCCTGCAGTGATTGAGAAATTTTTTTTTTCTCACTAATAATTATTTAAATTTAAATTTAAATTATATAAATTATATAAATTTGTTAGATTAAATTATGAATTTAAATTTGAATTTAAAATATAAACATAAATTTAAAATTTTAATTTATTTTTTAAAATTTTAATTTAATAATTTTTAATTTATTTTTTAAAATTTTAATTTAATAATTTTTAATTTATTTTTATTATTTTATTTTCGATTCCAATCTATTTTCATTTTTATTCTGATTTTAATTTCTCTTTTAAACCAAACTTGCCATAAAAATTTAAATTAGTAAAAAATAATATTTATATATTTTATATTCAACAATTATTCTATGCATGCTTAAAGACTTTGTACATCAAAAAGAAAAAAAGTGTAATTTTGTCCGTATATTGGTTTTGTAGAACTATAATATTTGGTTAGGAACAAAACCTACAATAAAATCCAATTTTGTTCTCAAAAAAATGTGTTTGGTTATGAAGGGTAACAACAGTTTTCGTCTGTTCGAAATAAATTGGTATAAGTTTGAAACTACTATTCCACTATTTTTACTTAAGAAACAAATTTAATTATAATAAATATAATTTTAATTATTATATTAACTCTTTAATTAAATTAATATTTTGATTAATCTAATTATTTTATTAACTAATTATTTAACTATTAAATAATTAACTAATTAATTTATTAAACTATTTGTGGTTAATTAAATTATTAATTAACAATACTTATTGTTAATTATTTTATTAATTAATATTTAAAATTATTTAACAATAGTTAATTAAATAAGTTAAATTATTATTTAATTAATATATTTATATTAATTAATTAAATAAAATATTACTATTTTAATTTTATAATTACTTTTTTTCTTACCATTTTAGTATAAATATCCAAACGCTATCTTCTTTTATATTCAAATATAAAATTAATTTTATTTCTATTTATTTTAAAAATTAGGATTAATTATATACAACTCTCTGCAAATATATCGAATAGTAAATATATCTCTACAAAGTTTAACTTTTTATATTTATCTTTTCAAAAATTCAACGATATTCATATACATCCCTACCATCTATTTCTATTAGAAAAATCTAGTTAATCATAGATTAAATATTTAATATTAGTTAGTTAGTGGGATAAATTTATCTTTTTATCTATTTAGATATTTTTTGTATTGTTTTAGAGTAACATTTTTGAAAAGGCAAAACTGTAATTTCATATATAGTCTGTTAAAAAATAAACAATGACCTCCAAAAATAACCTCTCCAGTCGGGGAAACGGTAATAAATCGAAAGGGTATATATGAATAACTTAGAATTTTTGAAAAAATAAATATGAAAAGTTAAACTTTATAGGAATATGTCTGCTTTTCAATATATTTACAGAAAGTCATATACAATTAACCCTAAAAATTATATCCGCACTAAAAATAAGTCACTTTTATTTATATCGAAACCAGACGGAACCAAGCAACTTTGTTTTAACGTTTACTATCAAAAAGCTGACTTTGGCGTTCACTTGTTAGTAAGTAGCAGGTCAGTGCCGTAGCCAAACAAAGTACAAATTTGAGAGGAAAACTGGAATTTGACTTGGAAAGAGTTAGAAAAAAAAAAATACCCTCAAAATCTAGTTAATCATAGATTAAATATTTAATATTAAATACTTGATATTAAATAACCTCAAAATCTAACGTCTATCTCTATTAGAAAAATCTAATTAATCATAGATTAAATACTTAATATTAGTTAGTTAGTGGGATAAATTTATCTTTTTATCTTTTCAGATATTTTTTGTATTATTTTAAAGTAACATTTTTGAAAGGGTAAAACTGTCATTTCACATATAGTCTGTTAAAAAATAAACAATGAACTAACGGTAATAAATCGAAATGATATATATGAATAATTTAGAATTTTTGAAAAAATAAATATGAAAAGTTAAACTTTATAGAAATATATCTACTTTTCAATATATTTACAGAGAGTCATATACAATTAATCCTAAAAATTATATCTGCACTACAAATAAGTCACTTTTATTTATATCGAAACCAGACGCAATCGTAAGTAACTTTGTTTTAACGTTTACTATCAAAAAGCTGATTTTGGCGTTCACTTGTTAGTAAGTAGCAGGTCTGTTCCGTAGCCAAACAAAGTACAAATTTGAGAGGAAAACTAAAATTTGACTTGGAAAGAGTTGGAAAAAAGAAAAATACCCTCAAAAACTCAAACACGCATCCTTGCATAGAAAATTTGGACATGATTTGAAAAGTAACCTCTTCTCCTTATCAAAATTCTCTTAGATAGATAAACTTACTTAGCCATAATTCTGATATTGTGAAAGTCTTTTCTGTATTAGGGACGAAGCCAGAATTTAATTATGAGAAAAGATAAAATATATTTAAATAGAAATTTTAGTATATTAATATAATTTTATCTAATTAATTTTTTTTTAAAAAAAATATTAATTTACTAATTAATGTAAAAATATTAAAATTAATTTTAAATTTACAGGCATTTAATTTTTAATTATTTTATTTATATTATTATTTACTAAATCTAACAGTAATTCAATTAGCCATCAAATTCTTAGTGTTTTAAATAAATAAAATTATAATATTTTATGACTATTAGATTAAAGAATTATTAAATTTAGTATAATTTTTTATTTTGTTAAATAAAATAGTTTATTAGAAATAAAAAAAAAAAAAACAAATTTGGAGTTAAGGGATGTATTTCAAAATAACTTATAAGTATGAGACTCTTAGTATATTTTTATCTATTTAAAATGCATACAAAGAAAAAAAAAAAAGAGTTATATTGGCACAATAAATTATTAAGCAAATATTAAAAAGCTGAGGGGTCATGACTATCTAAAAATAAATAAATTAAATTGGTACTTAGACAATATTAAAAAGTTGAGGGGGGCATGATCACTTTAGGCCTTAACATGGTTTGGTTTCAGTCTGTACAAAATATTTATATGAAATATTAAGTTACACGTAAAAATTAATTCACTACAATAAAATTAAATTATAAAAATATAATTTTGTGATATTTTTATATAAGTGTTATATATATATTCTATCTATATACAAAATTATATTATAGTGACATATTTTTTGGACGCATTATAATAATATATCGCTATATATTATAACGATTGTACATATAGCGATACTAATAATAAGTGTCGTTATTTTTATGAATAATACTTTTTTAAAATTTTTAAAAATACTTAAAAGTATCGCTATGATATAATTTTATTGTATTAAAAAAGAGTCGGAGAAATCTCACGTTGATACGTGTCATCCCAACTCTCCACTTCAGTTAAGAGACTATTATATGCACACATAAATTTTTTTAAATTGATTTTAGTAATAAATATTGTAGAATTACAATTCACTTCCATAGATCCAATCTAAATCACATAAAATGCCTATTTATAAAAAAAAAATACAAAATTTAAATATCTTTAGTAGAATTTTATAAACGTGGCCCGTTTTATCTCCCACCATTTTATCTTATTTTTTTCAACTATAAAAATTTATTATCTACAAACACTGCATGGATAGAATTTATTTTATTAATATTAATATTGTAAAATTAAAATTTAATCTCATATATATATATATATATATATATATATGATCTACACAATATAAAAATTCTATGTATAAAAAGTTGTAGAGTTCAAATTTTTATAATAAAATTTTAGAAATTTAGTGTACACGATCTAAGGTGGGGTTATGATAAGGGGTCACTTTAAGTATACACCTGGTGGATGAAAGACATCTCCAACCTTAGATGGGTGGAAATATAAGATGTACACCCTAAAAAAATGTACATGTAGTATTTTTCTTATTCATATATACACCCGGTGGATGAAATAATTTCTTCCTTCTGTTTTATTTTTTTATTATTTATTGATTTATTTAAATTATTTTAATAAATATCTCTCAAATTTTTTACTTTAATCTTTATAAAAATAATTTAATTACTAAATAATTTAATTATAAATAAGCTGCTATATAAACTTACTTTGCACATATATTAATTTTCACTATAACAAAACTATGCTATATCGACACTTTTAAGTGTTTCTAAAATCTGAAAATAATGCCGCTAGCAAAAATACCGACACTTATAATTAGTGTCGCTATATGTGCCATCGCTAGGATTTATTTAGTTGTCACATTATGTGACAAATAAAATGAATTCACTTATTACATAAGAGAGATGTATATTATACACTCCAAAAAAAAATATATGAATAATATTGTTCGTATGGAATTGAGCTCTAATACTTTTAAAAACTCCAAGCTATTGGTACCTATGAGTTTTTGACATTTGAATGAAGATTCGTAGGGTTGGGAAGATAGTGGTTTTCTTTAAAGTTTAATAGGTGGCTGGTAAAATAGTCTGATCTAAAAAGGGGAATTGATCAAAGGAATAGATTTAACGGTGAAATTAAAACTTACAAGTACCAAATGCTTGATGCTTTTAAAAGTATCATAGCCAAACAAAATCTTAGGAGACAGATCATTATCATCATAACCCCATATCCTTTATTCAAAGTTCGAAAATCTAATAGCATCAATAACTTGGTACTATTAATTGTATAGTAATCTAATTTTATATGATGTTATTAGTTGTATAGTAGTCTAATTCTATATATAATTAATCACATCAATAACGATCACTAACAGTGGAAAGATGTTTCTAAAGTATTAAGGGGTATATAGGACATTATCCTAATAATTTGAAAACGGAGTGGATTGTCACGGAAGGGTTTATGCTATATATAATACAGTCACTATAACAAAATTAGATTATAGAAATATATTTTTATAATATTTTTACATAAGTATTTTATTTATATTTCATCTATATCTAAAATTAGTTTATAGGAATATATTTTTGAAATACATTATTATAATGTGTTACTATACACCCTAACGACTGCACATATAACGATACTAATATTAAGTGTTGATATTTTTGTCAGTGGTATTTTTTTTAACTTTTAAAAATATTTAAAAATATCACTATAATATAATTTTATTATAGTGATTAATATTTTTCTCTATATGAGTATTTTAATTGGAGTTCATAGATTCAAGTAAGCGACCCTGAATAAAATTGTAAAAAGCGTAATAATATCTTATTCTCATGACCAAAAAAAAAAGAGTTCAAACAATCATAGTATAACTCTGAGAAAATTTTTCATTTTCTAAAGATCAGTGAATATTTGATCAAAAAATTTAAAATCAGACAATATCTTAAACTTTCCACCAGAAAATATTTAGATTTTTTTTTATTTTTTTTAAATTTTTTTTTTTTGGGATAAGTATGTAGGTTTCATCCCAAAACTCCGGATATTATTATAATTATATATATATTCTTGTTGACGGACTATTTAGTTGTATGCAACTACATGGTTTGATGAATTTTAATTTAATTTTTGTAGTTGAATTGCGATACTGAACATCCAACTGCAGTAGTTGAATAGATTAACTTTAAATAAAAAATAAATTTATTTTTCTATTTATTTTTTAAATAATTTTTATTTTTATTATATATAAAATAATTAAATTTTAAAAATATAAATTTTAAATTCATCGTTGCAAAGTAAATTATTTATAGTTGATATATATATATATATATATAATATATTAAATAAAATAATTTTAAATTGTACAATACAGTGGTGATGCACGGGGAGATAAGATTTTGGTTATTAGTAAAACTTAGTCAAAAAAGTCAAATAATCAAGGGTAGCATTAGTTATAATTAAGCAATTAAATTGAGTACAGTGTGGGGGCATTTTGATAAATTCACTTCCCACCGTGCTTTTAATAACCCCGCAACTCGGGAAGCTCCGGTCGCGGAGTAGGTGGTTTGACCTCCTCGACTCCTCCTCTCCAACGCCCTCTCTCTCTCTCTCTCTCTCTCTCTCTCTCTCTCTCTCATACTCACCCCCCCCCCCCCCCCCCCCCCCCCCACCACCACCACCAAACCCTAACAAAGAGAGAGAGAGAGAGAGAGAGAGAGAGAGAGAGAGAGAGAGATAGAGATCGAAGCTTCGTCGTCTCCACCGACGCGGCGATTGTGGGGAGGGGACTATGCAATCCGGATCCATGAAGCCGTCCCCGCTCGATCTCGTCTCGGCGATCATCACGGGGAAGCCCCGCGGCGGCGGCGGGGTGGAGGATGCGTCCGTGGCGGCGATCGTGGAGGATCGGGAGCTCCTCCTCGCGATACTCGCCACCTCCGTCGCCGTGCTCGTCGGCTGCGCCGTGCTCTTCCTGTGGCGGCGCTCCGCCGCGAAGAGGCCGAGCAAGGCGGCGGAGCCGACCCGGCCGCCGCCGCTGAGGACGGAGACGGAGCGGGAGCCGGAGGCGGATGATGGGAGGAAGAAGGTCACCGTCTTCTTCGGCACTCAGACGGGCACCGCCGAGGGGTTCGCTAAGGTTAGGGCCTCGATCTCGGCTTTTTAATCCTTGGAATCTCTTTACTTTTTTCATATATTTATGCTGCACTCCTCTTTACTCTCATGCTCTAATTAGGCGCTTGCTGAGGAGGCCAAAGCGAGATATGATAAAGCCAATTTTAAAGTAGTGGATCTGGTAATTTTATATGTGTTTTTTCCAACCTATGGATGTGATTCGATGATACAATTATTATAATCATGTGACCTTTTAACAAGTAATTTCGATAATAGGATGATTACGCAGCGGAAGATGATGAGTATGAAGAGAAGTTGAAGAAAGAGAGCTTTGCCCTATTCTTCCTTGCTACGTAAATTTCGGAACTTTACCCCTCTTTACTTGTCAAAAAGAAAAAGTCCGAATTAAAAAACTAATCTTTATGCGGATTCACAGGTATGGGGACGGTGAACCGACCGATAATGCTGCAAGGTTTTATAAATGGTTTACGGAGGTGGGAATAATTTTCTGCATTTGCCTTTTTATTGCTATCTCGTTGGTAAGGAGGAGGTTTGATTATCCTTCAAATTTAAATTACAGGGAAAAGAGAGGGAAGACTGGTTAAAGAATATTCAGTTTGCGGTGTTTGGTCTTGGCAATAAGCAATATGAGCATTTCAATAAGGTCCGTTTATATGTGATGTGAATTTCTGTAACTTTGGCTTGTAATTATGTGCGCTAGCAATTCGTTAATGTAATTGATGGCATGAATGAAGGTTGCTAAGGTGATCGATGAGCTCCTCGCCGAACAGGGTACTTTCTAAAAACCTGTTACCCATTTTCCTCTGCACCTTGCTGTTTCCCTTGTCAAAAGTTTTAATTTTTCTTTTAGTTATTTGCTGTTTACGTATTTGGTTATATTGAAGTAAATTATTCATTCGAAACGTGTCAACCGTCATTTTATAGGGTTACTTTAGCTAGTGCAGTTGTACAGTTCACTACAGATGTAAATAAAGTTATTGATTACTTCTCACTATGTGATGTACACAGAGTAATCCAGCAAGGTTACTTGGGAATATGGAATATCAGTTTTACTTTTGATTTTCTGATGAAGAAAACATGATAAAATTAATTTTATGAATATTTGAAGTTTACTTGCGATCTCAATTTACTGTTGTAGCATTTAGATGCACGTTCCAGGCAATATATCTTGCGGGACATATTTGGTAGAGCATGCCACATAACTGCTACTAGAGCATTGGTGGTTGGGTCATGCAAAAATTTCTTAAGATCTTTTTGTGTTCAATTTTTTGTGAAGCTTTTGTTGTTACATGCCCCTTCAATCATGTGTAATATAGATCTTTTCAGTTTGCATAGGTTTATAGTTAAAACGGTAATTCGGTTCTTAAGGTTTGAATTATTTGGAAAAGCTGTCTGTTACAAATGAAATTTAAAGCTTCGGTCATGTTATATGAATAGATGCAATTTTTAGTTAAATTTGAATTACACTTGCCTTAAGTTAACTACCCTTTTGTTTTCTTGAAGAAGGTGAACCATCCTAAATTGCTTCTTTTTTCTTGAAAGGTGTAGAAATTTTTAAGTAATTAAGCAGAAAGATTTCCATTTTATATCTAATACTTTGTACTTCTAAACATGCCATTCTCTATTTAAGGCACTAAGCCTTTTTTATTAGTTGTATTTAATTGAATTTTGCTGGTCTTGAGCAGCACTGTGTAATCTGTCAATTGTGAGATAAGTTCTCTTCTACTTAATTGTTTTATAGGCGGGAAACGCATTGTTCCTGTTGGTCTTGGAGATGATGATCAATGCATTGAGGATGACTTTACTGCATGGTATGAAATAGTTTAACGTGATCTACAACATAAGTGATGGTCTAAAGAATTGTTTGTGCTATAATGGCTTTTCATGTGCAGGAGAGAGCTTCTGTGGCCAGAGCTAGATCAGTTACTACGGAATGAAGATGATTCTGGTGGCGCATCTACTCCTTATACTGCTGCCATTCCTGAGTATAGGGTTGTATTTATAGACACTGAAGATTCTGCACATGTTGAGAAGAGTTGGAATTTTGCAAATGGCCATGCTGTCCATGACATCCAACACCCCTGCAGGTATCAAGGATGGTTTTTATCGTCAAATCAGCATTCTGGCTTGTATTTGCCATAAGAGGACTATAACTAACACCAAAATTTTGCTTATTTCAGGGCTAACGTGGCTGTGCGACGCGAGCTTCATACCCCGGCTTCTGACCGGTCTTGCATTCATTTGGAGTTTGACATATCTGGCACTGGTCTGACGTGAGTTTGCTATTTTTTAATCCAGCATTCACTACAATTGTAGCTACATTTGACCTCTTTTTAAACAAGTCTGTTGGATGTCACTTGTATCATCTATTTTTGATTGTTTCATACTAATGTTTTTTTTCCCCTCACTAGTCAGTTTGTTCTGCATTTTAGCAAAGTCATGACATGAGGGAAGGTGAAAGCAAATTTGATGTTCAAACTTCAAGAAATTCTGAATTACTCATGCTACTTATATCATTAGTGAAATATGGACATTTATCCCTGTATCCTCTAGCTCTTATGGCAGTGGCTCCCTTTTTGTTTGGGTGATCTTCTCACAGACTATCTATTATTCATGAACTGTACTGCTTCATGTCCGTATATCATTTCTGTGGCAATCTTTTATGGTTGTAGGATTGTTAGTTACCTTTCTACTCTCCTTTTCCATCAGATATGAAACTGGAGACCATGTTGGAGTGTATACTGAAAACTGCCTTGAGACTGTGGAGGAGGCAGAAAGGCTGTTAGATTATTCACCAGACACATACTTCTCTATTCATGCCAACAACGAGGATGGCACTCCCCTCAGCAGCAGTTCTTTGGCCCCTCCTTTCCCATCTCCTTGCACCTTAAGAACTGCACTTGCCCGATATGCTGATCTTTTAAATTCACCTAAAAAGGTGAGTATGTTGGTCCCCCATTCAATTTATCATACAATCTGTTACCTTTTTCTTTCATTGTTTTTGCTGACTACAGTAACATTCTTTGTCAGAGTGCTTTAGTTGCATTGGCTGCACATGCATCTGATCCCAATGAGGCTGAGCGTTTAAGATTTTTGGCTTCTGTTGGAAAGGTTGCCTCCTATTCCTTTTTATACTTTTGGTAATTCTTACGATTCTTTGGTCGAATAATCAGATTGACACTTTGAATTCATAATGCAGGATGAATATTCTCAATGGGTAGTTGCTAGTCAGAGGAGCCTCCTGGAGGTTATGGCTGAATTCCCTTCATGCAAGCCTCCGCTGGGAGTTTTCTTTGCAGCCGTTGCTCCTCGCTTGCAGCCTAGATACTACTCAATATCTTCTTCCCCAAAGTATTAATCAGCTACTTATGAATTTATTCCATTTGAATTAGTTTGTCTTTAGTGTAATTAAGGACCATTTCTTTCCCTTTTCTTCTCCGCAGAATGGCACCAACTAGAATTCATGTGACTAATGCATTAGTATATGGGCCGACACCAACAGGAAGGATTCACAAGGGAGTCTGCTCTACCTGGATGAAGGTCTTCCTTTTTGCCCAAGATAGCCTTCAATTTTCTTTTGGCATATTCTACTTGTAATATTAGTGGTATGAAGTAAACCATCAACTTTTTAGAGACTAACAAAGTTGTAGAGTTACCCCGAAAATTTTACCACCTGGAAAATGATGTTTCAAATGGCTCAGCTTTATTTAATACATGAAATTGCATTTCTAGCACTCTTTCTATCATGGTTAGTAACACCTGCATGTGCTTTGTCAGTTTAATCTGTTATAAACCATTTCACCATCCTGAGTTGTTTTTGTGCTTCATATTTTGACTATTTGGGGTGCTCATGGGAGATATGTAATGGGTTAATCAACTTGTTTCTAGCATTTAAAAGTTAAGGGACTATCAAGTTCTACAGTTGACACTTTATGCAATCATTTATGAAAAACTAGGCAATTGAAACCGGGCATTGAATTACAGATTTGAATACTGCAAGTAAATAGTTCTAGGTCTAATGTTAAAGACTATGAACTAGTCAGGCAATAGCAGTCAGGAAATAGCGAAGCTAAAAGAAAAACATCCCAAGTTCTTTTAACCTTGTAGATGAGGAAATGCAAAGACAAAAAAGGTCTCTCTTGTTTGTCAATTAATATGGCTGCGGTATGATTATTGGTAGTGATTGCTATTGTCTTTCCTTTTTTCTGATGTCTTGGTCAACTATTATAACACATTTATCTGCTAACTAATTTCGCAGCATTCCCTTCCGTTGGAAGAGAGCCAGGAATGTAGCTGGGCTCCTATTTATGTGAGACAGTCAAATTTCAAATTGCCTTCTGATCCCTCAGTTCCGATCATAATGATTGGTCCTGGGACAGGTCTAGCCCCTTTCCGGGGCTTCTTGCAGGTTCGTTGTGCATCGACACATTATGCTTAAATGTACATTTTTGCTTAGCGGTTTATACAAACTTGTTTATTTCATTCGGTGTTCTCAGGAAAGGTTGGCACTGAAGATGTCTGGAGCTGAACTTGGACGGGCCATTCTCTTCTTCGGATGCAGAAACCGGAAGATTGTATGGATAATATATCTGATATAACTTTGCGTGGGAAACAAAAATTTAAATTTCTATATTCGTATTGTGGTCCTCTCCTATATTGTACCCAACGGCATCGCATGTTGTGCAGGACTACATTTACGAGGAAGAGCTGAATAGTTTTGTTGAAGATGGGGCAATGTCTGAGCTGATTGTTGCCTTCTCTCGCGAGGGTCCAGCCAAGGAATATGTGCAACATAAAATGTCAGAGAAGGTAGGTGAAGATCCCTCTAATCCATTGTATTTTCTGTTCTTTTCTCTTTTCTCTAAACATCTTATCTTTCTTGTTGGCAGGCCTCCGACATCTGGAACATCATTTCTCAAGGTGGTTATATCTATGTGTGTGGTGATGCCAAAGGCATGGCTAGAGATGTACACAGAGTTCTCCACACCATTGTTCAAGAGCAGGTATGGCCCAAATTACTATAATTGCTCCAAATGTTATTGGTTGTTTGATTTAGGCCCTGTTTGATCTAGCTATGGAGAGTAGTGTTGTATGAAATAGTGCGGTGTTGTGAAAAAAAAAAAAAAAAAAACTGTAGAGCGTTTGGTTAATTTTATTAGTTTGGTAAAAATTCTGTTAAATTATAACAAACCAATATAAAGTATATTAAAAAAATAAGTTTAACTAATGGCCCCATTAATTTTTTTAATTAACACCCCTTAATTTTTCATGTTTCAAATTTTTTTAAAAAATGGGTCAATTAAATGAACAGGTTTGTAAATTTTTTTTAAAATTATATAAAATTTTATTATTTGTAAATATTTTTTAGCAAATAAAATTAAGACAATTAATGGCTAGCATGTAATAAAATTATTATATCTAATACAAATTATTATATTTAACTAACAATAATAATTTAAATTCAAAAATAAGAAATTTGAGATTTGTTAATTGAAAAAATAAAGTTAGAAAGTAAATTAAGTAAAATTAACGAGAGGGGCTGAATCGGGGCAGCATTTTTTTTTAATGCAGAAGCTCCAATAAGGGAGCTTCCGCGGTTGGTATGCAGACCGCATTTTACTTTCTGGGTTGCCAAACAGGTTACTTTAGGTTAAAGTACATTTTGGCCTGGCAAAAGCCGAGCCAAATTGGTACTTAGATGTCTTGTATACATTGTACAAATTTTCCAGTCTAAAATTTGGAAATAAACTAAAACAAGTGGTATATTTTACACTCTAGTTCTTGAACTTTTACATATATTGCATTTTCGTTCCTGTTTGAAGTAAACTGAAATAAGCAGGTCATTTTACGCATGATAAGAGAAGTTACTTTCACATTTTGTTTGATATCAAGGACTAAAGTATTACAGTTTTTAGGTCAAAAGTGCGTGGACAAAGTTGTAGTTGTAATAATGGGATATTGCAAGGACTACCCGTGCAGGACTTTCCTCTAATATATGAAATTTTCTGTTACAGGGGCATCTGGATAGCTCCAAGACTGAGAGTATGGTGAAGAGTTTGCAGATGGAAGGGAGATACCTGAGGGATGTGTGGTGAAATCCTTCCTTTTCCGAGGGGGTTTCCCAAACCTAAATTACATGCCGACGAAGACAAAGAATACGCCAGCACCACTACTTGATAAAACTTTTCCAAGCACAGGAATTCCGGGACCTTCTATCATGGGTTTCGGTGTGGGGTGCATTAGAGAAGATTGGGCCCCTTCTTTCTCTTCAGGGTTTGCGGGGACTCCGTTATCACTTATCGTTTGAATGATGATTCTTTCGGTGCTCCCAACCAGGAGTTTCTGTGTAACATAATAGTGTATGTCCAGGGTATTTATTATGGTGATTCTGCTGTGGGAAACAATAGGCAAAATAACTGGGTGATGATGCATTGGGTGAGATAAACTATACACCTATATATTAGAAGCTGCAGTAGTATATGTACAAATGGACTTGCTATAAGCTTGTTTGAGCATTGTGAGAAATGAGTGGTGGAACAGCACTTAAATTATCAATAATCTCGTTTCCTTTGATCTTGCGGCGTCTCGAAGTAGAAGACTATTATGCTTTTCTAACTGCTGTGCATTCTTCAAGCGCAATAACTTTGATCCTCGTAAATTTAAAAAAAAATTCAAAAAATGTTTCAGAATTTTAGAATGTTACAAAATGACTAACAAGAACATTTTAGAAACCTGCACGAGAGAATTCCTCGATGATAAAGAAGGGATTTGTTCGAAGTTGATCGGAGGGCCAAATTCCGATTTATATCTCCCTACTTTTTGAATGAGTGCAGAAACAAGCAAAAATACATACTCCAGCACAATAAAGCAAAAACACCTTTTCTATTTCTCCAAGTTGGAAACAAAGTATGCTTTCAATCAGATAAAACTGCAAGCTAAGAAGAATCTCTTATTCCATTAAAAAAAAACATGACCCGAAAATAATACAAATTAGGGTTTCGCCTCATTTGAGGAAGCAAGGTTCCCAAAGCAGACGGGTCCTCGGTTCTAATCTTCGAAAGGCGGCAAGCCCCAGTCGCTTGGTCTGAATTCCAGAAGGGAGTTGAGCACTCGGTCGGCTTCTTTATGATAAGAAGCATCCAACCTTGGATCTGGTACCATTACCGCGGACCTGGAGTGTTATCGAAATGATTAGATACATCAGAAACTATTTCAGAATCCACACTTCAACAACATTCTGCAAGAGTTGGTATTAGGAGTTGTCATTTTTGAGAAATCATTATTCATTTGTATACACATGTAATATTTTATGTAGAAGAATACGAAACGGTCCGATTGGGTGAACATCACAAACTTTTCTTTGGAATACAAGCACAAAAAGCAAAGCCAGTTGAGTAATGGCCTTCATCAGGTGTTTTCGCAAAAGATTTCGAGTTAACTCACATTTCGTAGATGATTATCTCAGAGGGATTCAGAAAATTTTGGGGCAATTAAAGTGGTGGACGTGCTTCAGAAGTACAAAGAGTGCAGTTCATGAACAGAAATTTCGCTGAAAAACTCTGTAAATCAGAGAACTGCACCCTTCAGTTGGATAATTTGCACAAACTATAATTTTCCATTTTTCCAAACAACTATTTTAAGATACATCATAACCAAAACAGATGAGAGAAATGATTCTACTTAAGCTACTTCAAAAGTAGGGGGGAAAAAAAAGCATCAGAACACTCCCACACCCCACTGATTCCCCACCCAAAGTTCAACAAATTCTCATTTACTACCTGAACATTATATTGGTTTTAAATCAACCATCCAGCCACAAAATTCTGTCGAGTAATCTAGCTGCCATCAGTACATGAGTACCACAAGACAGAAATATACACCGGACCCCTCTCGATCTTTTAAAGTTCGTGGTGATTTTTCTATCCAGCTAAAAAGCTCAGGGAGGGTCTGGAATATTTTTATTGCCGTTGCGTGATAACCACGTGCTAAGGACAGTTAGAGAACTTGTTCAAATTAGGTGGTTGATTAAAATAAATAGATAGACCGTTCATATAATAAATTTCATCAGTTTATACTTAGGTAGTGATTTTCAAATGAGGGGAAAATTCAAGGAGGTTTGAAACTTTTTTTTTTTCTTGTAAAAGAAAATTCGTAAAAAGCTACTCACATTCCTGCAGTTTTAGCTGCTGCTACTCCTGATGGTGCATCCTCGAACACTAAGACCTTACTCGGATCTACATTATCCTGAAACCAAGCAGTTAAAGCAAGAAGAAAACAAACTGAACCATTGCAAAAGATTCGGTGCAGCAAACAAGAATCTCTGGTACCAAAAATGAAATAAACGATGATACCTCAAATCTCTTTAAAGCGGCAAGAAATATATCAGGAGACGGCTTGCCTTTCCTTACTTCTGGATCATCTCCCATGACGACGTGATGCATCATTCCAAAGACTTTACCGTGATTTTGTGTTTTAAGCTCAAAATGCCGTTTGTAAGATCTAAAAGAGTAAAACAATGAGTAAAATGGATGGTCGCAACACTAAATTTTGATACAGTCAAATAAGATGAGATTAAAGGAATTGGTCACTTTTGGAGATAACATGCATATGCTTTGAAGAAAGAACTAAAATACCCAAAACACGACTATGAGTAATCAAAGGGGTCAATCAATAGTTACCCGGTAGCAACACACATCGGTATCCCATTTTTATGAAGATGAGTTACCAACCGTTCCACTCCTGTAGAAACAAGAACTCAATTGTAAATCCATCACCCAGAGTCCAAAAGTACCAAATAATTATTATATTCTAAATTGGGCAAAAATAAGGAGATTTGGTATGGTTATCTCAATAATTACTCATTTTAAAGATCCAAAAAAGGCACAGAAACATGTAATTGCCCTAAAGAAAATACAATAACATATCACATTCATAACAACACAACAATCGATTTCCTTCCATTTCTCTGTCTAATCCCCTGAAAAACCATCCTCCCTCCCTCTCTCTTTTCCCCCCTTCTCCCCAAACTCTTGTGCACTGGTGCACCCGCCCGCCCACCCATCCTCTCATACCCCCAAACCCTAACACACCCTAACTAACGCACTCTCCTCCTCCCCCCGAAACCCTAAACACCCACACCCACACGCCAAGCACACGCACACACACCCCGCGCACACATGAACGCATGCACTGCTCGCGTGCACGCACGCAAGCGGGCAGGCGCACACACGCATTGCATCATAACTCCATTCTTCAATCATCCAACACACACACACACATATCATTGCCTCATAACTCCATTCCCCCCCCCCCCCCCCCCCCCCCCCCCCCCCCCCCCGCCCCAATCATCCACATCGCAACATTGCATCATAACTACATTCCCCAATCATCCACATTGCATCATAATTGAAGTAACTATTGAATATATAATACTAAAACACCATTCTATGGTAATTTAAGCTTTCCAAGAAAAAGGATTGCTACACATCCGCTAACATAGCATCTGAGTAGGAGATCTTGCGTTCGAATTCCACCAGACTCCCAGTTTCGGTTAATTTTCTCACAGTTAATTCAAATCCACATATTGGGCATTATCAAAAACACCGTTCTCCAGTACCTTAAGCATTTGGAGAAAAAACAAATGGTTGTTTTTGTTTCGCAAGAGAGAGAGAAAGAGAAAGCAATGGATCTGGAATGGGAGACTCACCGGGCAAGAGGGAGCAGGTGGGGAAGAGCTCCTGGAGCATCCCCTCCCTCTCCTGCAAAAACCCCTCGGGCGTGAGCATCCCCACGAGGCCGCACTCCTCCACGAAGATCTGCGCCGACTCTATCGCCTTCTTCCCCATCATCTTCGCCTTCAGCGACCAATCGAACACCTTCCCGAACCTCTCCAGGATCCTCTCCTGCACCACCGTGTAGAACTGCTCCGTATCTATCACCATCACACCACCCCCATCAGAGACCTCGATCTAAAGAGCGGTCAAGAGAGCGAGAGAGAGAGAGAGAGAGAGAGAGAGAGAGACCTAGGAGGAGCCCGTCCATGTCGAAGATGACATTGGAGATGGTGGCGGCGACGGAGGACGCGGCGGCGGAGATGGGTGGCGCCGTCGCCATGGCTAGGGTTTCTGAGAGCCTCTTGTTCGCACGAGAAGTGACGAAGCGAGAAGCGATTTTGGGAAAATTGAACCGGGAGAGAACCGGTTCGGTCGAAACGGTTCGGTCTAAATAACAACATGGCCCATGGCCGCCCATTTGACACACTTGAATTGGGCTTATATTATTACATGGGCCCGTTAAGAGCCCAATAGTACCATATATTAATTCTATATAGGCTTTTTAATATTTATTTATTTATTTATTTTTGGGAAAATGTTCGAACACCTCCCCAACTTTGGAGTTTTGGCAAATAGCCCCCCACCCATAAACTTTCAATTTTGGTTATTTGATTAGCTAAATTTTATCAGAAAGTTAGATAAACTCTTATGAAGCTTTAAATACATTAAAATCCATATATTCTATTATATTCGATTCTAATGTTTGAAAAAAATAATAAAATACGAAAGACGATTCTTCAATTCAATCTTATACTTTATTTTCATATGTGAAGAGAAAAGTAACTCTTTTTTTTTTTTTTTTTCTTTTTAATGTGTGCGCGCTTACTTTTGAAGTACTTGTAAGATCATTTGTAAAATATGCCACAATTAAACGCGGTTGTTTCATCAGTAACTTCGCTTAGTTGAGTTAATAAAATATCGACCACACCACAGAGGGATCTAGTTGTCAAATACCCCACCCATCATTGAATGAGAATTTCTCTATCGATCATTTCAAAGCGTTCACTAAAATTCATCCTATTTCAGAATGGGTGAGATATAAGATAATATACATCTGATTTCGAATGTATAAAAAGTGACAGATAGAAAAGTCTCCATTCTGAGATAAATGCATAGAGTCTATATCTAACACCCAAAATGGGATACTGTATTTTAACATTTTTAGCGCACTACTATTTTTGAAAACCAAATGAACTTTAGCTGCTTGAAAACTATTTTTGAGATTTTTCTTCTGGAAAACTGAAAAACTCCCCATCAGAAAATAATTAGTTGCATTGAAGGGGAAAAAAAAACTACAAGATAATTAATCAATAATTAACATTTTGAGCTACAAAAGAACTTAATTACCATACCTAACACTCCCAAGTCAAAAGCTTACATATGCTAATAATAATACTTAATTTCTTTATGTTTGTTTTTTTTTTTTATTTGAGTTTAATTGAAAACGACATGTGGAATCTCATTTGTCCATCTCAACCAACGCAAAACAGTAGACAATGCTTCCAAATTTTAGTGCATAATCCCACTCACATGTGAGTGGCAGCATCTGCTTCTTTCCTCCCCACCACTCATTCTATTTTATTTTGAAAGTGTAGTAAATTAATTGCACCAAAAGACAAAAAGATACTAAGAGATTTTTTAAACCTCAGTTCTACTATCTATCTTTCATTGATCCAATGCCCAGTCTTCAATCAGCAACAGTTGAATCTTTGCACGAAAGATGACTGCAGACCTTTTTGAGGTGCATGATGCTGATCATGTCACGATCGAAATTACCTTGTGAATTTTTTGTTTCGACTATAATATTTTGAATAGTGAATAAATATAAGAGGTTAAGAAGGATAAGCGTGTCTGGACTAAAATAGTTCTCTAATGGGCGACTCCTATGGAAAGCAGGGCATCACGATTAGCATTAGAGCCGATCAGCAGTCGAAAGTGTGAGATGATAAGTCTTGACTGAATTTATTAGATTATATGACGAGTAGAGCGTGACTCCTCGGATGACGACCGCTGTAGGTAGAGCGCGACTTCCTACAAAATCGGTTAAGACTAGCGAGATGAATCTCATATCGTCTGATATTTATGAGTGTGCTTAATTGATGACGACGAGAGTGTTAGAATTTAAAGAGGGGGAGAATGCATGTGATACACTGGGATTTGAAATGGTACGTCCTATATATAATGTATTATAAGATTAAATTTTTTAATCAAGTTATAACATTTTGGATAGTGGATAAGCTCACGAAGTTGAAAAGATTAAGTGTGTTAAAACTAATGAAGTAATTCTAGAATGAATGACTTTTCTAAAAAGCAGGCCGTTACCGTTTCAGTCAACAACCAAATTGATATATATTTCTACGTTTACTAAACTTCGATATCCATATCCATACTTGGTACAAAGTTGGCATCGATCTGAGCAATAGATTTGAGTGATGTTTTTTTATTTATTTATTTTTCTTTTTCTTCCTCTGATCTCCTAACAAATTAAAAGCAGTGGGGGGCAATCCAATGATCCATGCCTCAGAATCTTGTGACCACCTCCCCAGCAGCAATGGTCTGTAGTACAAGGAACAGGTATCTCCATAGAAAATGGCTCAGGGAGTTATCTTCTTTTTTGTTTAATCTTTGTGTCTGTTTACACATGGACAGTGGGGGATGGGCATTGGTAATTGGTAGGATATAGTGAAAGTGTTCCCATGTGCTTGTCTTGTTATCTTTTGATGCATGCAGTTAGTTTCGTTGTAGTGTATGTATAGTCGTGCTGACGATAAAGTGTTGTTTAAGATAAGCATCATATTTAAATTTCTTTCTTACTAATCTGTTCAAATTAACTATATCCACTGCATTTTGGGTATTTAATTTGATATCCAAGTCATCTACTCTTAAGTCCTAATCTTTTTTCAACTTTATGTACACGCGGTTGTAAGTTCAATTTCACGATCAACATTATACATACCTGGATTATATCTTCATTATTTACCTATTTTATTATCTTTTTTTCGTTAGTACGTGTTGTATATATGATTTATCTGACGTCCATTATGCATGTGCGAGAATAGTTATAACTGTTCATGAGTTGTTTTCTTAAAATATTGAATTTTTTTATTTGCAGAATTTGAAATTTTGAAACTATATTGTTTTGCTCTGATTCAAAATTTTATTTCAAATTTCTGATGCATGTCTTGGATGGTGGAAACGAGGGTGTTGAATTCTTATTAAGGATTAGAATTAATTCATGAAAATCTACATATTCTGAAATTAATTAAGAATTAGAGTAGATTTTTTTATTGTGGCAGCTGAATCGTGCACGTATCAAAACAAAAGTTATATAATTTGATCATAATCATGTGACACAGTAGAATTAATTAAACTCAAAAATTTAGTTAAACTCAAAAACTTTAAAGCTATATCATAATTTAGGCACTAATTATATGTACGAAATATATACGTACTACTTGGCCCTTTTTTTTTTTTTTTTTTTTTTTGATTTGTTATATAGCGAGGTTTGAATAATAGTACGTACGTTCACAGTGTGTTGGATTCTACTGTGCTCACTAAGTTAAATTACTAACTGACGTCAAAAAAAAATATAAAATTTATTTTTAAATATTTTAAAAATATGATATCAAATTTAAAAGAATTAATCATCAATTCGAAACTTCCATCACCAATTCCCTCTCTCTCTCTCTCCCTCCCTTTATATATATATATATATATATATATATATATATATATATATATATATATATATATATATTCTATCCTGTCATGTTTTGTTGGTAGATACGGGTGCTTTGACTATAAAATACTTTGTCAATGTTTTGTTGGTAGGTACGGGTGCTTTGACTATAAAATATTTTGTCTCCATAACTACTGGGTCTGTTTGGTAACGAAAACTAGGGAAATAATTATATACAAACGCAATTAAGATCGGATTGGAACAGTTATTTTCGTCTTTCTAAAATAAGCTGATATAAGACTGAAATTATTATTCCAGTCTTTTTCTGGAACAAGACTTGTTTCCATTTGAGAATAAGCTTAATTAAATTAATATAATTTTAATTATTGTTTAACTCTTTAATTAATCCAATATTTTAATTAATTTAATTATTTTATTAACTAATTATTTAAGTATTTAGATAATTAACTAATTATTTAAGATAATTAAAATTAAAATTTTTAACATTTATAAATTTTTAATTTTTAAATTTTAAATTTTATAGCTTTTAAAATTTTTAACTTTAATTTTTAATAAATTTATCATATAATTTTAATAAATTATATGATAAATTTTTTTAATAATTTTTTTTATATATAAGTAAAATATAAATTTTAATAATTTTTTTAATAAATATTTTAAATTAAATATTTAAAATCATATCAGTAAAATTTTAATCATAAATTAAAATTTTAGTCCTCTTTATTCTTCTTATTACTCTTTAATGTACCAAACATAATTTTCTTTATACCCGGTATAATTCTTAAACCCAACCAAACAGAAATTTATATTAGTTCCTACTAATACCATAACTTATACGTATCCCCGGTATAATTAAATTTTTCTTATCCCCGAACCAAACGCAGCTGAGGGTTTATACTTATTCTTGGTTCCAATTGTATCACATGCAAATGTTCTCTCCAACGATCTCTCTAACCGTTCACTACATGCAGCAAAAGTAGTGGCACCGCTAAAAAAAAAAAAAAAAAAAAAAAAAAAAAAAAAAAAAAAAAAACTTAAAAGTGTTTTAATTAATAAATCTAACGACGTATTTAAAAGTATCGATTATAACGTCGGTAAATAATAAATCGTCACGTATATACCGACACTTATGTCAAGCATTGATAAAATATTTTCTAACGTTTTAAAATATCAAGATTCTTTAAAACTCTAATGCTTTAAAGCGTCAACAATTAAAATTAATAATAAAATTTATTATTTAATAAATTAATTTAATATAATAAAAAATTTATATGATGACGATTTTTAAAGTGTCGATATTTGTTATATTATAAAAACACTTCGGAACGTTTTTCTCGAGCGACGTCTAAAAAACGTCCTTATATTGAAATTTTTTTATAGTGTGTCTTTCCTTCTTGTGAGTGTGCGTGTGTATAATATATATATATATATATATATATATATATATATATATATATATATATATATATATATATAGTTGAGTTGGAATGCTATCGATAGCAAATGGGCTTTGCTGCCACATATATATTTTCGGCAATGGAGCTTTCAATTCGACGATCAGTATTGCTGAATATAATCTAGACCATTTAAACTATCTGAAAATTAAATTTTAAATCTTTTCGACAACGTTGACCTAATGATCAAAGGGTTATAAAATTTATAATTTTAATAGTAAATATGTGCCTTTTGCTAGTTTAACAG
This sequence comes from Tillandsia leiboldiana, assembly GCA_029204045.2. Taxonomy (NCBI): domain Eukaryota; kingdom Viridiplantae; phylum Streptophyta; class Magnoliopsida; order Poales; family Bromeliaceae; genus Tillandsia; species Tillandsia leiboldiana. Next base: position 1,534,571 of record CM055083.1, read on the forward strand.
TGTAAAAAATTTTAAATTGTTTGAATTTTAATTAGAAAATTTTTTAAACTATTTAAAATAAAATCTATTTAAAATAAACTTCTATCATTATTTTACGAAGGATATTTATTTTCAGCCATTCATTTTTGTGCCCACTTAATGGATAATAAAAATATATAGTAAAAATATAAAATTTAATTTTTAAATAGTTTAAATAGTCTAGATCATATTTAACGGTACCGATCGCCGTTTTGGAAGCTCCATCATCGAAAACAAATGGGTGGGAGTCTTTTTGCTATCGATAGTATTCCAGCTCAGCTCAGCTCTCTCTCTTTCTCTCTCTCTCTCTCTCTCTATATATATATATATATAGTCCGGTTATAAATAGCATTAATCACTTGGTGCTATTAAATTTTCTTCCGTTAGATTTATTCCTTTAATCATTTTCAGTCTTTAGATCATACTATTTTACTAACCATCCATTCAATCATCTGAGACCACTATCATTCATGTTCCTTCATCTAAAGTCGTAAACTTTATAACTAACACAACTGATTTAGTACTATTAATAATATAGTAATTTAGTTATATATATAAAGTTTGGTTACTATACTGATAGTAGCCTATCTAGTTCTATAAATGTAACTTGTAGTTAAAGATACCAATAATATTTGCATTTCTTTGGTATTCTAGTAGAGCTAAATGAAGGTATTTTACTATCTAAGATAAATCATTGTAATTTAAAAACAATATTAGATATTTTTGAAACTGTGACATTGCTCATGAAAAATTCCGACAGACAGTACAATAAAATTTTGCTATAATAATACTTTTAATTATTTCTAAAATCTGAAAAAAGTATAGCTAATAAAAATATCGACACTTATTATTAGTGTCGCTATATATACAGTCATTAGGATGTATAACGACACTTTATTATAATGTGTGTCAAAAATGTACCCCTATAATCTAATTTTGAATATAGATGAAATATAAATAGGACATTTGCACAAAAATGTTACTAAGATGTGTCCCTATAACATAATTTTATTATAGTGAGGTGCGTTACCAACATTAAAATCGGAATGTCCCTGCAGGAGTTTGGGTGCATTGATCTGCAAGAGTTGAAGAGCTTTGGCTTAATGGCATGGTCTAAACTGCATTAACTCTTGGTTACCTTTTCAATTAAGTTTTTAATGGAGAAATTAAATATTTAATAAACAAAAAAAGTTTAAAATTCTTGGTATATATAGCAAGCATATATAGAAGCAATATTATCTGATTTTTGAAAATTTTGTGATCTTAATTTTCTGAATTATTCACTAGTATACACACACACACACGTGATTGTTGACCATCAAATTGTAGAAAAATGTGGATAATCTTTGAATTAATCAATCAATCCAAGTCCTTAATTTATACAAATGAAGTTTAATTCCAACTTGTTTTTCACTTTGGTTACCTCAAAAACTGATCATAAAAGATGGAATAATTACGTAAGAATAATATGTATATTTGTAGCTTCAAATATCTCTATTTCATTCACCAATTTAATTTACTGATGAATTTTTTACAAATTCTCCAATTTTTTTGCGCAACTCCGAACTTTTCGACCTTGCCAAATCTAATTCAAATGTCGAACTTGTGACTGTGGTAGAGTAAAATAAAAGAAAATTTAAAACAAAAAAAATTTAAAAATATTATTTGTATCCGATTAACAACCTTAGCTTAGATACAAGTGATACGAAGGGAGAGAATATATAATTAACACTCATATATATATATATAGGTTCCATCCAACCAACAAACAACTGAATCAAATAAAAAAAAATATATATCACAGAGTTAATTAATTACTTATTTCAAAATATATATAATTAAGAAACAAATTAACATTGCATTAAGTATGTAATTAAGTAGTTAATTAATAAAAACATCATAGTCGAAGGGACAAGTCGATCTCATCCGCGAGCTCACCCTTGTCATCGGCGACGTCTACGTGACCGACGAAGTCATGCATCCTCCCCACCCACGCCCAACTCCGGCCGTCGTCCTCGAACCCGGCCGAGCCGAACCGGTCCCCGGGACCCGGCCGGTTCGACCCCGACACGGAGAGCTCTCGGCTCCGCTTCGCGAGGCTCCGCTCGAGCTTGTGAGCGTTCTGGTGCCCCCCCAGCGCCTGCGAGCTGTAGAATTTGCGTTGGCAGTAGTTGCATGAAAAAACCCGGCCCGGTTTGGCTCGAACCGCCGGTTCGAGTCCCAGGTCTAGGTTCAGGTCCATGCTAGAGAGAGAGAGAGAGAGAGAGAGGAGGAGGGGGGAAGAGGTTAATAATTGTAGGGGAATAAAGAGGGTGTAGGAGAAAAGATGTAGGTGATGCAGCGTATTTATAAAGTTTCTAGAACAATGGCTATTATATCCCTAGGAAAGATGGAGTATTAAATGTTTCTCCAAAATATAATGTGTAAATTATAATTGTCTCTTAAGATTTAGTGAATGGGTAGAGAATAGTATAATTTAAAAGATAAAAATATTTTAAAAATAAATTTTAATAATAAAAAATTTGATAGTATCAAGGATTTGATACTATCAATAATATAATAATCGAACTCTATGTAGAATTAGACAGTTATACTATTAATAATATCAAATTATTAGTGATATGCGATTAGAATGATAGTGGTGCTCTAGAGTTTAGTGAGTGATTGTGCGAGTATGATCAAAAGAATGAAAATGTTCAATGGGATAGATCTAACGGCGATAAACTTGACTGCCCGCACCAAGTGATTGGCGCTATTAATAATATAGTAATCAAACTCTCTCTCTCTCTCTCTCTATATATATATATAGAGAGAGAGAGAGAGAGAGAGAGTACGACTACTATGCTATCGATAGCACCAAATATTTGGTGCTATCAAGTATTCTACCCTTAAATTAATCTCTTTGATCAGTTTCACCCGTTAGATTTTATTATTTTTTCAAACACCCATTAAACCCAAGAGGTCCACTATCATCTCAACCACACGATTTTAAATTTAAGGGTTAAAAAACTTAATAGCACCAATGACTTAGTGCTATTAATAGCATTCTAGCCTAACTCTCTCTCCATATATATATAATTGAGCTCTAATACTTTTAAAAATACCAAGTTATTGGTGCTCGTAGGTTTTTAGTTCTTAGATGAAAGGATGTGCGGTTAGGATAGTGAACCCCTTGGATTTAGTAGGTGGTTGGTGGAATAGCAAGATTTAAGAAGTGAAATTAATCAAATGGATAAATCTAACGGTAGGAAATTACAAGTACAAATTACTTGGTATTTTTAAAAGTATAATAGTTGGACTATATATATATATATATATATATATATATATATATATATATATATATATATATATATATATATATATATATATATATATATATATATTATAATTGAACTCTTATGATTTTAAAAACACCAAGTCAATTGTGTTTGTAGGTTTTTAACCCTTAAATGAAAAGATGCGTGGTTTGAATGATAGCGGGTCCCTTGGGTTAAGTGACGTGGTTGATGAAATAGAATGATTTAAGAGATGAAATTAGTCAAAGAGGATAATAGCCGGATTATATATATATATATATATATATATATATATGATTACTATATATACTTATACTATCAACAGTACCAAGCACTTGGTACTATTGACTTTTCAACCTTGGATGAAGAAAAGTGCAGTTAGAATTATAGTGGTTCTTTAGTATTCATTCTATTTCACCAACAATTCAGTAAATCTTAGGGGACCACTATTATTCTAACCGCATATTTATTCATCCAAAAACTGAAAAAATAATAGCACCAGGTGTTTAGTATTATTGATAGTATAGTAATCGCGTTCTCTCTCTCTCTCTCTCTCTCTCCCTCTCTCTCTCTCTCTCTCTATATATATATATATATATATATATATATATATATATATACAAAGTTTAAAAACTTGTTAATATATTTCTACAAGAAATGTCCAAACTTGTTTTAGTAAAATATTTATGGCCATTTAGTAAGTTTTTAAAGTTCTTAATAAATATTTTATTTTAAAGTTTAGAAGAATATAGTAGTTCAATTAACTTTGTAAGAATATATATATATATATATATATATATATATATATATACTATAATAAAAATATATTATAATAATATTTTTAAAATTTTAAAAAAGTGTTGTCGATAAAAATACCGACACTTATTATTAGTGTCGCTATATGTGCAGTCGTTAGGCTGTATAGCGACACATTATTGTTTTAAAAAAGTGTTGTCGATAAAAATACCGACACTTATTATTAGTGTCTCTATATGTGCAGTCGTTAGGTTGTATAGCGACACATTATTGTAATATGTCCCTATAATCTAATTTTGGATATAGATGGGACACTTGTACATAAGTGTCATAAAAATATGTCCCTATAATCTAATTTTGTTGTAGTGATATATATATATATATATATATATATATCACTACAACAAAATTAGATTATAAAGACACATCTTTTTGACACTTTTGTACAACTGTTCTATCTATATTTCATCAATATCCAAAATTAGATTATAGGGACATATTTTTATAACACATTATAATAATGTGTCGCTATACACCCTAACGACTACACATATAGCGACACTAATTATAAGTGTCGGTATTTTTGTTAGCGACATTTTTTTTTCAGATTTTAAAAACACTTAAAAGTGTCGCTATATTATAATTTTGTTGTAGCGATATATATATATATGGGCAATGATACACATACACCCCAAAATGGGGTGTATGATGCACACCCCACCCATCCAAGGGTGGGACTTCCTCCACTGGTCACTTCGATATGACTAGTGAAATTCACCCCACCCTTGGATGGGTGGGGTGTAAGATGTACACCCCTAAGGGGGTGTACAAAAAGCATTTCCCTACTATTAATAGTACCAACTATATGGTGCTATGAAGTTTTCTACCCTTAGATCAACCCATTTGATCATTTTACTATTTTTCAACCACCTATTAAACCCAAGGAGCCCACTATCATCTCAACCACATATTTTTTAATCTAAGGGTTAAAAAGTTAATAACACCAATGACTTGGTATTATTAATAGTATTCCAGCCTAACTCTCTCTATATCTATAATTAGACTGTAATACTAGTGATAGCACCAAGTCATCGGTGCTATCAATTTTTTAGCTCTTGGATTAAGGGATGTGCGGTTAGGATGATAGTAGTCCCCTAGGCTTCGTTTGGTTGTGGTATAAGAGAGAACTAGTAGTATCCGGGATAAGTATAACTTTTGAAATAAGCTGGAACTATTGTAAATTTGTATTTGGTTGGATATTAGGATAGTCCCAGATATAAGAAAAATAGTGTTTGGCAAGAAATAGAGAATAAGAGGAATAACGAGTGTATTTTGTGTAAAATGACTAATATACCATTTCTTTAAGTTTTTTTTTTAAATTAAAATTTATGAATTTGTATAAATTTTAATTTTTATAAAAATTTTAAGTGGGAGCAAAAATTTTAATTTATAAATTTGTATAAATTTAAAAAAATTTATAAAAAATTTGTATAAATTTTAAAATTTTAAAATTAATAAATTTTAATAAAATAAAATAAAATAAAATTTCTAGATTTATTAAAAATTTAAGTTAAAAAATTTAAAAATTTAAAAATAAAAAAATAAATTTTAAATTTTATAAATTTAAATATTTTTTAAAATTTAAAATTTTTAAATTTTAAAAAATAAAAAAATAATGAGAAGAGAAGAAAAAGTGGAGTCGATTCACGTGCACAAAAAAAAAAACATTAATTCTCTTTTTCTCGGTTCGTGTGCACAAAAAATTGGAATTTCTTGTTCCCGGGAATGGGGAAACTCTTGTTCCTCCAATACCGGGTTGTTCCTGATTTATCCGGAACAACTTGTTAAGCGGGGAACAAGATCCTATCTTTGGGTACAAAAGGGTACAAAGGGAAGAATAATCCTCTTTTCACCCCAACCAAACGCCCCTTAGATTTTTTTGTTTGGGGTATAAGAGAGAATTAGTAGTACCAAGAATAAGTATAATTTTTGAAATAAGCTGAAATTATTGTAAATTTGTGTTTAGTTGGATATTTGGTTAGTATCAGATATAAGAAAAATAGTGTTTGGTAAGAAATGAAAAATAATAGGAATAAAAGAGTGTATTTTGTATAAAATGACTAATATGCCTTTTCTTATTTATTTTTTTTTTTAATTAATGTTTCAAAAATTTGTTCAAATTTTAATTTTTATAAAAATTTTAAGTGAGAGTAAAAAAGTTAATTTTTAGATTTTAAGTGGAAGCAAAAATTTTAATTTTTAAATTTATATAAATTTTAAAATTTTAAAATTAATAAATTTTTAAAAATAAAATAAAATAAAATTTTTAGATTTATTATAAAGTAAAATTAAAAAATTTAAAATTGATAAAATAAAAAAATTTAAATTTTAAATTTTATAAATTTTAATATATTTAAAAATTTAAAAATTTTAATT
>CM055083.1:1541089-1543589 GCA_029204045.2 Tillandsia leiboldiana
TATATATATATATATATAGCTTTAGAATTTTAAGGTAAGAAGATAATTTTGGGAGAAAAGATCTAGCGAGTGAGAACGAAGAGAATTAAATACGGTGGGTGGAGAGAGATGGGAGGGTTGTCGCCTCTATTTATGGCCATTTTGAAAATAAGAATATGAAAGTATGTTTCCTGATAATTTAAATTTAAAAAAAAATTTAAATTATTTTATTTAATTTAATATAGTGTTTTAGTTTTAAATTTTAAAATATATACAAACACCGTAATCTAATAATTTAAGTTTCGGAAAAAAATAATTATTACATTTAATATAACAGGAGATCAAAATATTTTTTTTTTATAGTAGATATTAATTTCATATAAAATTTATGTTAAGTTAATTACATAAATTTATATAAATTTATAAAAGCGTTGTAAAGAACAATTAATACAGTAAATTTAATTAAGTTAAAAAGTTATTAAAAAGGTCACACTTTTTCGTAGAATGGAATTTGAATGAGCATTATCCTTTCTATATCGAATATTTCTTACAAAAAGTTTAGTGTTTATAAGTTATAAACACAAAGAAAAAATTAATTGATGGATAAATTTCGGTAAAAGTGAAAAACCTAGCTTAATTATTTATTTTGACAAATTTTGATAAAAAATAACACAATTACGCCTCTCCAAACCGCTCCCTTACCAATATTTTAAAAATTGATCGAACAGCAACCAAAAATATTATTGGGTCAAGAATCAATCATTTATTAAACTAATGACATCAAAATAACATAATAAAAAATTAATTATTATTTAAATTTTATTATATAAAAATTATTCTAGTATCATATTTAATTATAAAATATTAATTTTTAAATCAAATTAAATAGATATAAATTATCTAAGTTTTATTTTTTATAAGACTAATTAATCTCTAGAAGCGGCAATAATACACTACGTCATTTTTTATATGTAATAACAAATTAAAAAAATGTTATATGTAATTAGAAAAAAATTAGTGTATTTAATTGTACTGATTTTTTGCAGTGCTTTTGTAAAAACTTGTCAAATCCTAAGATATTATTTGGTGGGAGGATAATGAGAGGAAAAGTGTGAAAATTTCGTAAAATTATGGGGGGTGGAATCAAACATACCAAATATATAGTGAAAGTTTTTTATAATTAATTAAATAGGGGCTTATATTACCCGATACTGTATCTTATGATTGTCCTTAATCATTCAGGGATAAATTGCACATTTGGTCCTCATACTATGACACATGTGACACTCCGGTCTTTAAATTTTTATTTGGTATAAATTTTGGCTCAAAATTTTAAAATTGTACTAAATTTTGATTACTTTTCAAAAATACTAATAATTTAACTATAATTTTAAAAATTAGTTGAAAATAACTAAATATTCAAAAAATTGTTCAGAAAAAATAATATTTGCGACGAAAGAATAAGGGATACTAAATTTTTATGTCATCAACAAGGTGTAAATAAAAAAAGCAACAAATTAATGAGTAAAATAATTTTGAATCTTTTCGATCACTAAAAAAATAATATTATAAAATTTATTTTCTGAATATTTTAAATATTTTAGATTAAATCTACCGAAACCAATTATCAATTAAAAATTTTCAATATCAAAAACGATTTATAAATACGAAAAATTTCGTACTTATAAAAACATATATAGATTTCATTTCTAGCGCTTACAACATATCTAGGTGTTTTGTTATTTAACATGTACACCATAGAGAACATTAATAATGACAACAACAAAATTAACTAGGCTTTAATGAATAAAAAATAACTGCTTTAATTAATTACATACTATTCCCCAATCACTACAATTTAAATTCGGTTAAATTATCACATTTTAAATTTAATTTATTTGCAAATCGGTATATAATATTAAGTGCCTTATGCAATTTCCATGTCCTTCTATTGTTTAGTGCATAAGACAAATTTACTTTTGAAAAAGAGATTTATCGAATTTCGTCGTTAATTATTCTCTCGCTAAATTTTAAAAGATTTGATGATTGAATCCACCGTTTACCACACCCAGCATTCAAATCTTAAAGCAGAGTGAATAGTAAATTAAACTGTTCCACCGACAAATGATTTCTATATACATAATTTTGTTCGTAAAAATGACTGGATTAATAACACTAACTTTGATTAACTTGTTGTGTAACCAATCATCAAACTAAGACTCATTTTCCGCATTGACATCATTACATTGACTCATGTAGGCAAGACCACATCTAAGGTGGGCTCGATCACTTTAAAGTTTCCCTTTTCTTTTCTTGTGAATAAACATCCCCCTCAAGCTAGCAAAAAGAGAAGGAAACATCCCCTCACAACTACTTACACCTATGCATGCTTATTGGGGCTTTACTTGTATCATCCCTTCTTATAGGACTCAGAAGTGATCTACTTAATCATGTTCAGCTCAATATAGCAAGTGATAAATAAGCATAACCCCCTTGTGTTGACCTATAGCACAAGGTGAGA
>CM055083.1:1546089-1763543 GCA_029204045.2 Tillandsia leiboldiana
TATATATATATATATATATATATAAAGTGTTAGGATTTAATTAGATTTGTAGTTCAATTCTATTTGGATTAGAATAAATATTTAAATTTGTTAAAAATAAATTAAATAAGATTTAAATTTTTATGAGAGTAGTAATTTAATTAAACTACAATTTAGATATTTTTTGATATAAACTATATATAAATATAGTATAGATACTATTATTTGGTAATGGTTAGAGTATGAACAAGGTGTTCATAATTTAGACGCTAAGTGTACCGGTTCATTCAGAGAGAAGTCTTTTAGGTTTATAGAAAACGAAGGAAGGATGTGAGAGATTTAGGAAGAGGCTCGGATTGAAACTACTCTATGTAGAAGAGTCAGGTGTAATTCATAAATATTATTTAACTCGTATTTTTTGGTTTGACGTTTTTTTTTTTTTTGTTGTGTTGGTTTTAGTTTCTGTTGAGAAAATAAATTTATAGTAAAAATTTGATTTGATGTTTTTGTTACGAAATCTATGTTGGATTTTATATGTTTTTTTGATGATTTTAAACTTGTGGTTTTTGGTCTTTGGATTTTTCTAGGCGGCCTAATATTAATGGGCTTTGCCTGGAAGCTCAAACTCATTTTCCCTCTACATGTGATGTTTAGTCCCACACATCGGAAACTCATCACATGTAGAGTGGGTATATTAATTTTCTCATTTGTGCATTTATTGGTTAGAAAGTGAGAGCAAGACTTCTTCAATACACGGCTGGGTCACGCGTGATCTTGACTTGGCCTATTTGACTTTTGCTTTTTGCATTTAAAGCTTTTTTGGAAACTTACTTCTTGGGCTACCCAAGAGCCTCTCTTGGGAAGGGGCTTGTGGGCTACCCGAGGTAGCTAGCTGTTGGGCTTTGTCTCATGTTGGGTTTTGTATATATATAGAGAGCTTGTGAGCTAAGTAAAAAGAGACACAGCATCTTCTCTTAAGCTACAGCACACTTCTCTTAATTTACAGTGCTACAATATACTGTGATTTATATTTTCGTTTTTCCTCTTTGAGTTTTTGTTTTTGCTGGATCTCTGAAAGACGTTGGGTTCGCTACGCATCATCCCGAAGTCGTTGCCGACGGGGTGGACAATGGTCGTTGTATCGTTAGGGGTGATTGTCGGAGCCCCGCACGTGGAGGGGCAATCTCGCTTCTAGGACAGTGCTCACGCACGCCTCGACATTCACATACTTCCTCTAAACTTTAATTTATATTATTTCAAGTTTAAATTAAGTTTAAATTATTTAAAAGAATTAAATTTGAAAAGATAAATTTTTTCAACAATCTCAATAATCGATACTGAAGCAAATACCGGATCAGCAACAGTTAGTACCGAAACAGATTACGAATTCATAAAATATGATACCGAAATGAGTACGAGTTTCCCACTATAAAGTTGTAGAAGTAATGTTATTCTTATTTTTGTTTTTGTGTGGTAACGCTTGAATTTTTAAGTGGGTGCCCATATAGCAAATTTCAGGGTGCATAATTCTTCTTAATTGTGGATGGTTACATATCCAGAATCTAAATTTCTATGTGTTTTCCCCTACTGTAGGATATAATTTTGTTTCAGAAATACTATTATAAAAGCATTATATATAAAAAACACCGTCCAACAACAGCAAAATAGAAAGCTTCAAACAAAAGTTTCTGCCTTTGGATTGCGAAAACATGTTTTCACTGCCTGACATATATATAGCAAAACACAAACTTCATATTTTTATGATTAATAAATGTATCGATCATTTGAGGTTTGTTTGATTGCATGTAGTTGTAATTATACTGTAGTTATAACTTCATGCAAATTCAAATGTCGCGTTTCGTTCGATACATTTGAATCCAGCTGCTATAATTGAAACTGCACAATAAGACTCAATTGCAACAGTTAAATCTATATCTAAATTTGATGTAATTTCAACAACAGTACATAATTAAAACTATATCTAAATTGACTACAGTTTTAACCACAACAGGTCAGGAGAATAACTTTAAATAAGAGATAAACTTATCTTCTTATATTAAAGATAATCTTACCACCATATATATATATATATATATATAGAATTATGCTAGAATACTATCGATAGCACCAAGTCATTGGTGCTATCAAGTTTTTAGTCGTTGGATGAAAAAATATACGGTTGGAATTATAGTGGTCCCCTAGGCTTTACTAGGTGGTTAGTTGAATAGTAAAAATCATAGGGGACCACTATAATTCCAACCGTATATCTTTTCATCCAACGGCTGAAAACTTGATAGCACCAATGACTTGGTGCTATCGATAGTGTTCTAGCCGGACTATATATATATATATATATATATATATATATATATATATATATATATATATATATATATATATATATATATATATATATATATATATATAAAGCGATAAAATTTTATAAATGCACATCTCAACTATATACAATTAAATAAATTTTTTTTTTATTTCTAATTACAATACTTTCTCTTACATATATTCAAACTAAACATGCCATTTTATATTTTTAATTACATCAAACCTAACATGGGTTGAGTAATAGGATGTGGTTATTGATTTAGAGGCCATTTGGGCCTACATAACCATTTAAGATGAAGTCCATTTCTCCAACCCAACCCATTTAGGTATGGATGCACAAAAAAAAATATAGCATAGTTAAACTATGCTATTTATATTTATTTATATATTTTTTTCAACGAAGCGTTTGGATGATTCAAAATATAGTTTTTAAAAAAATATATAGTTACTCTAAAAAATACGATAAAGTAAAAATTCAATCTAATCAAAAGAAAAAAAATTCTTTTATTCTTGAACTCTCTCATCGCTAAGATATGACAAATTTTAAAATTTTAAATTTAAATTTTTAACATAAAAATTTAAATTTAAAAATTTAAAATTTAAAATTTTAAAATTTGAATGTATATTCAAATTTTAAATTTAAATTTTGAATTTTGAATTTCAAATTTTAAAATTTTCATTTTAATTTCAAATTTTAAATTTAAATTTAAAATTTAAAAATCCAAATTTTTTATTAAAAAAATTAAAAATTAAAAATTAAAAATTTGAAGTTTAAAATTTTAAACATCAAAATTTATTATTTTAAAATAATAAATTTAATTTCAAAATAATAAATTTTAATTTTGTAATTTAGAATTTTAAATTTCAAAATTTAAATTTAAATTGTATTTTTAAATTTTTAAAATTTTTAAAATTTTTAGTTTTTAATTTCTAATTGTAAATTTTACATTTTTAACTTTTAATTTCAAATAATGAAATTTCTAGTTTTAAAATTTTAAAATATAAAATTAATTTATTATTTTTATTTTTAAAAAATTTAAATTGAAAGAAATTTGGTGAAATTAAACAATACACATTCAAACAATTTAAAATTTAAAACCGTGAAATTTTTTAGTTATAGAATTTTCTATTTTATTTAATCAAAATCATAATAATTTATAAACTCCATGACAAATTTTTTTTACTGTGCATTCAAACAAACCCTTAATATTGATTTTTTTTTTTTTTTTGGTATCATCATACAAATTTACTCAAAAACACGTGCACACAACCAAACACATACGTATTCACGAGTGATGCTACCTCTACATTCAAAATTAGGTATAGATTTTACACCCTACTCATCTAAGGGTGAGAGCTTCTCCGTCCATCATTTCTAAGTGATGGGTAAAATTCATTAGATCTTAGAATAAGTAGGGTATAAAATATACACCCAATTTTAAATGTACACTTAGCATTTACCCGCATTCACATACACAAACACAATGCCCCCTACAAGAATGGTACAATGCAAAGCCCACATGCAGGTCTATCAAACCAACAACAACATTGTGACAACAAGAGTGCTATAACAAGACCCAACACCGCCGTCGGTGCGTGGAGGCGGACCGGCGGACGGAGGGGTAGAGGCGAAAGAGTTGGTAGGCGGAGAGGGAGGACACGACGGCCATGGCGAGGGATGCCGCAATGCCGCAGAAGAGGCTGCCGCCGACCTGCACGCAGAATCGGGTGTAGATGTTGCAGAGCTTCGACCACTGAAACAAGCCGACGCCCGTAAGAGCCGTCACTGAACCCTGCAAGGCCCCCATCGCCGCCAAGAACAACACATACGTAACTCCCTGCATGAAATGAAGGGCATGCACCATGCATGAATGTACGTTTTTTTAAAAAAAATAAAAATAAAAATAAAAACCGTCCATTATATCAAACTAATTAATTGAACAATAAATTACATTATTATTTTTTTACTATAATAAAATTAGGCTATATCGACACCTTTAAGTGTTTCTAAAATTTAAAAAAAGTGTCGCTGACAAAAATACCGACACTTATTGTAAGTATTGCTATATGTGCCGTCGCTAGGGTGTATAGCGACACATTTTTGTAATGTGTCCCAAAAATGTGACCCTATAATTTAATTTTGGATATAGATAGAATATAGATATGACACTTATACAAAAGTGTCACAACACATGTGTTCCTATAACCTAATTTTATTGTAGTGTTTTTTTTTAATTTTTTTTTAAAATATTTTAAAATATCAGAATTTTTAAAAAATATTATTAATGATTTAAAACGTCGAAAATTATTTTATTGACACGTGATACAAACGTCGGTATAAATGTGACATAGGTTATTGGGAGACGCGTTTAGGCATCATTAATTAATTTCATACAACTCTCTGTAAATATATCGAATAGTAAATATATTTTTATAAAATTCAATTTTTTATATTTATTCATTCAAAAGTCCTATGTTGTTCATATATGTCCCTACCGTCAATATCCGTTAGAAAAATATAGTTAATCTTAATTAGTTAGTAAAGTAAATTTATTTTTTTATTCTTTTTAGGCATTTTTGAATTATTTTTACAATTAGGACTTTAGGAGCATATTTGAAAGGGTAAAACTGATAATTTATATATATTCTGTTAAAAATAAACAGTAAACTAACGGTAATAAACCAAAAAAATATATATAAATAATTTTAAATTTTTTAAAAAATAAATATAAAAAATTAAATCTTATAAAGATATATTTACCATTCGTTATGTTTATCGGAAGCTATATAAAATTAATCATATAAAAATATATGTCCTTATAGTTATGCTAAGAAAAGTCATGTAGAATATGGGCATAGGTCTTAAAAGGGCCGGAGAGAATTTAGTTCTATTTCTCGGTACAAACTTTTTAGCAAAGTTCTCCTAAAATTCTGATATATAGAAAAGTTGTTCATATGCCTTAATCAATTATTTCAAAAATACGTATTGATAAAAAAAAAAAATATTTATCGTATTTAAGAGCTCAATTACAGCACTCAATGATTTCGATCTGACTCAATCTGTCTAAATATTAAATTTATTATTAGGTTTCTTGTCGTTAGATCTATTGTAGATCGCAATTTCATTCAATTTATCAGGCTTACCAAACTCAACTTATAATTTTGCTGAGCCTATTATCACTAGATATATTTTAACCAATAAATAAATAATTAATAATATTTTTCAACACGCTCAACTAACTCGATATAACTTGCGAATCGTAAGTGCGAGTCAACTATACGAAAAACAGGTATTGATAGAAAGTACGTATTCATCGCATTTAAGAGTTTAACTATAGTATTTACGGATTTCGACCTGATTCAATTTAATAACTAGACGTTGGATTTATTGTTGGACCTCTTGTTGTTAGGTTTATTATGAATCGCAGTTCAATTCAACTTATTTGAGCCGTCCAACATAATTTATTAATTTTATAAATTTATTGCGGTGAACAAAAAAAAAATAATAAATAAATAAATATATTTTAATTAAATTTATACCATTATTTAATGGACCGGTGCACGTTCTTCTCAACCCTCTCCGTATATCACGGGCACAATTAAATGCACGATAACGAGTCAATAAAACGTGTCCACCACAGCAAATAATTTCACTTTTTTACTGATGCTTAAAATTACCCAAAAATATATACCATAAATTAAATTACTAGTGGTAAAAATATACATAATTTATTAAAACTGTCCACCGTCTTAAATCGGCTACCTGGCGTTTCATAATTTTAATTTTACTATTTAATTTTTAAATTTATTTTGATTTGACTTAGTCAATAAATTTATATCTCAAAATTTAAATATTTCGTATAATTCTCACAATTATAAATTTATTAAAATAAATAATTAATTTTAATTTTAACGTTAAAATATTATTGACTGATTTAAATTAAATAAATTAAAAGACTTAAAAAAAATCGAGTAGATAAGTTCTGTATGTTAATAGTTCATCTAAAAGTGAAAAGAACATTTTTAATTTTCGGGAAAAAATAATATGACGAAAATATTTATAATTAACAGATATATGTCAACAATTACGTAAAAATTATAACTTGTTCATATATTTTCTTCCAAAATAAAATATTCATAAATTATAGCTTCTCAACCTACTTAATTAATTAGTAGCTTAAGTATCACCTCTTTTTTTTTTTCATTTCGATCAAAATATCATTTTATCATTAGTTTATTATACGCTCTAACTCACAGAAAAATTAAGTTATAGTTTTTTTAGTGAAAAATATGCTCACAGGTTGCAAGAAATTATAATTAATTACCTCAAAAACATTGCAAGAAATTATATATGTAATTCACAAACTATTTGAGTGAAAAATGAGGAACGAAAATGTATAACTGGCCAAGAATTTAGAGGCCGAGGGTCTACGAACTAACAAATTAATTATTATCTTTAAATAATCAAATTTTGAGTTAAACACTAACTAATTACTACAAAAACTCAAACTCAGAACATATATTGAAACATTAAGTATACATACCTGGTCTAGTAAGAAGCAAAGCCATGCGATTAATCTGTTTCGCGGGATCGGCTTTCTCGCGACAAATTGGAAGTAGAAACACTTGAATAGCTGGAGAAGATGATAAGCAGCTGCTGCTGAAGCTACCATGGCCAAAATCCTAGTAAATTGAACAAATTTAATTATGATTATATATATCTATATATGTATATGTATGCATGTAACATTGATATTTCATTAAGTAAAGAGAAACAAAATTAAAGTAACAAGTGTTTTGGAAATGGATTGGTACTTTACCATAGAGCATGTATATCCTTGGGACCTGCTCTTTTTTGCACGAAGAACACAGTTTTTGTTTGTGCATCCAAAAACATAACAAGAGCTGTTATGCAAGCTAGGACAAAGCACAATGCTCTAAGTAGTCCCTCACTCATCAATTCCTTGTTTTCCATATCCCTCTCTCTCTCTCTCTCTCTCTCTCTCTCTCTCTCTCTCTCTCTCTCTCTCTCTCTCTCTCTCTCTCTATTGTTTGTAATATTGCCTCACTAGTAGGGGAAAGGCTACATATATAGAATGCCTTGGTTGATGTGGGGTTTTATTATTTTATTAGACCGAGAATTTTATCAGACGTGTGTTATAGAATCGTAAAGAATACTTTAAAAATCACGCATCGATCACGTGTGTGATTTGAAGGTTTTAGATTTAGTGTAATACTTGACGAAATTTACGTAGATTATCTTAATTTTCTTCGACTTTGGCATATGAGAGTAGTTTTTCTAACTTAAAAAATACAAAGTTTTTTTTTAAAAAAAATATGCATGCATTAAATTTATACAATTTCGGTTCTCTAATATGTGTCTGTAACGTTCTATTGAATGTCTGCTTACAAGTATATTCATTGATTACTTTACGCAATTTTTTTGTTTATATATGAATTAAATATGATGAATTAGGTGATGACACATGCTCTCTCTCTCTCTCTCTCTCACTAGTCATGTACTCGTTTTTTATGGTGATAGTACTGTTTCGAATTGAAATAATATGTAGCTGGATTATTTAAAAGTATTTCAGAAAAAAAAAAAAGTAATTGTTTTTGTAGGTGGAGCAATTTATTATTACATAATCACCTTGCATTTGGTAGAAGTAAATTTTTTTACTTTTATGTCAATATGGAATAGAAGATCATTCCAAATTATCCATCTTACTTGGAGAGTAAATTTTTATTAAATTGCCACAAATTTAAAGTAATGAAAGGGGATTGAGTTAAAAAGAAAAAAAAAAAAAAAAAAAAAAAAGATACATGATTCACATTGAACATTCATAGCCTAATTTATCAGATTGAAAATGTTAGTAGTTGTACACAGAAGCAGATGAAAAGGGGGAAAGCAAGGGAATATGCCCATGAGCATTAATCATTTAAATTTCTTTAATTTATACCTATCCATATATGAGCAATAGGGTATATATTTTATACTCTTTACATTTAAGAACTATAAATTTACTGTCTGTCGCATTAACTTTTTTTTATTATTATTTTTACTAAAATCTATTTAGATTTCTATGAATCCAAGAGTGTAAGATGTAAACCTCTTTTGGAATGTATAAATAGTATTTTCTTACATAAGCATATTATTATCATGACCCATATTCACTATAACAAAATTAGGGACATATTTTTGTGACATATTTGTAGGGACATATTTTTATGACACTTTTGTAGGGACATATTTTTGTGACATATTTTTGTGAATATGTCACAACAAAATAGGTTATAGGGACATATTTTTGTGACACTTTTGTACAAGTATCATATCTATATTTCATCTATATCCAAAATTAAGTTATATGGATATATTTTTTGAATATATTATAATAATATGTCACTATACATCCTAGTGACTGCACATATAGCGACACTAATTATAAGTGCCGGTATTTTTGCTAGCGATATTTTTTAAAAAATTTAGAAACACTTAAAAATATCGCTATAGTATCGTTTTATTGTAGTGGCCAACTTAAAATTGCTTTAAGACTTTTATTTTTATTTTTATTTTTTTTTATTTTTTTATTTTTTTATTTTTTTCATTTCAACTAGCTAGAGGATGTACTAATAAGCTGGAATAGAAGAGTCAATCCAATGTATTCAGCTCACTGTGAGAATAATTTTTTTTAAAAATTGTCAAAATTTTAAATTAATAGAAGTAAATTAAGTAGAAAAAGAAAATTTGTGAGGGGCATGGTTCAGATCGAACATTCATAAAATGGTTTGTTAGTAAATTTTTTATTGAATTTGAATTCTGTTATGTCCCTTCTATAAGAATGTTCTAGTTTTATCCTGATTGTACACTCCAAATAAAGTTTAAGATATAGGATTAATTTTCTACAAATTTTTATAAAAATATCAAATAATAAATTAGTTTCTATAAAACTAAAGTTATCAGATTTATTCTCTTAAAATCTTTGTGATTTACAAATATATCTCTTCAAAAATTTTGATTCTTTTATATATATTTATGTCATTTGATTTATCGTTAATTTTTTAATGAATGATGCGTAAAATGACTATTTTATATTTACAAAATGGCTAAATTACAGAAAACCTCCTTGTAATATTTCGCTTTTTCACTTTGTCCTCCTGTCTTTTAAAAGCCTACATTTTGTCCCCTCGTAATTACCGAATTATCTTTAGGGGGGCAACGGCGTTAACGGAGAAAGTAAATTGACGAAAATATTCTTACCTTATATTAGAGGGAAAAGGTAATGGAGGAAAGAGAAAGGGGTTTAGACTTATTTTTCACTATTTTTGAAAGGTATTTTGGGTATATCCAATAATATTTTTAAAAAAACTGACGGCTCACTCACGGAATCGTGACGGCGGGAGGATAAATGCATATTTCGATAATTATGAGAGGGCAAAATGTAGGCTTTTAAAAGACAGAGGGGCAAAGTAAAAATTCAGAATATTACAGAAAAATTTTCTATAATTTAGCCTTACAAAATTTATCATTACAAAAAATTATTTTTGTTTCTCTCTCTTCTTGCCTGAGCCCTCTCCTTCGACGACGCCGTCGTCACGGTAGATCTCGTCGTTGCCATAGATAAAAAAAAATAAGGATAAAAATAATAATAATAATTTATATTGAAATACAAATTTTATATATATATATATATATATATATATATATATATATATATATATATATATATATATATATATATATATATATATAATAAAAAAAATCAGTTTACTGTTTAGTTAACTGTTATATATATATATATATATATATATATATATATATATATATATATATATATATATATATATATATATATATATATATATATATATATATAATAAAAAAATCAGTTTACTGTTTAGTTAACTGTTAACTTTTTTTATACTAATAGTTATCTAAAATTTGATAACACAAAAATATATTTGCAGATTGGAAAGATAAATGTGATAAGTTAAATTTTATTCCTAAGTCGTATATATCTTCGTTTTAAAATTTACAAAATCTTTCAAAGTTTTAATTTTTTTTTTAAAAAAAAAGTTGATGAGACTAGGGCCAAAAATTGGCTTCAGATGAAGTGCAAAATTTATACTCATTTTTAAGTAGTGCATGTACAGGTTACTTCTAAACACTTATTGTTGTTGTAGTGATTTTTTAAAATGTAAAAATTATCTTTCAAATCTTTTAAGTTATTGGATTGGAAATGGTTAGATTTGTTCCTTTCTATTTCTTTTCTTTTTTTCTTTTTATTTAAGGAGTTATTTTTTATTGGAAATGGTTAGATTTGTTTCTTTCTATTTCTTTTTTTTTTCTTTTTTCTTTTTTTAGGGAGTTATTTTTTTAGTTATGCATCTCTTTCGCCTTTTTATTATTTTGTATTCATGATTATCCACCATCCATATTACTGTGATGTGATAACTAAGCAAACGCTTTCCTTGTCATTGTCCCTTCAGTTTGGATATTAAAATAAATTATTTATTAATAAATATTACAAAACTTGTTTTATTTTTTTTATAGTTATATTTAGTTGTTTGAATAAGACACACCTAAAAAAATAATTTATTTTATTTATAAAAGCCGACTTAAAAGATTTTTTTTTTATAAATAATTTTATTTTATATTATAATTTTAAAAATAATTCTTTTAAAAATAAAATTATAATAATAGTGCTTTTAAAAACGGTGAATGATTTACCGTATATAGAATGCGGTGAACCATTCACCGCTATTAAATAAAATTTATTATTTTTTTAATTAATTTATTTTTAAAATTTAATTTAATTTTACTTTAAATTTATTTTTTAATTAATTTATTTTTATAATTTGATTTTTTTTATGTTTTTTAAATTTGAGATAATCTCAAAATATAAAAAAAATATGGAATGATATATTAATATTTAATAAATAAAAAATAAGATTATTCGTTAGATGTAATTATTAGTGATATATTTTTTTATTCATATTAGGATTTCATCTGTAAATTTATATCCGCTTTTATATAAAATATAAATATTATATTAAATTTAAAATTTTAAAATATAAATTCAAATATAGCATCAAATATTTATAATTTATTATATAATATAATTAAATCCATATCTGAATTCAAATCCATCGGTTTTCATTTTCTATATCCGTATTATAATGAACTAAGAAAGTGGTGAATCATTCACCGCATTTAGAATACATTATCCGTCTAGATCTATTTTTATAAATAATTTTTTTATAGCTCTATTTTTACAATAAAAATGGTTGGGAGTATTAATTTCGTAAATAACCTGACTTAAAAGGCCAAATACATATATAATATATTATTATGAAAATCTAATCACAATTTTCATCTTAAATAACATGTTATCTACTTTGTTCATAATTTTTTTAAAAATAAATTCAGCTAAATATATAAAATAATTAAATTTTAAATTTAAAACCCTCAATATATATAAGTACGTCATCTAATTTTTTGTCACTTTCGTTAGAAACGATCAGTAGTGCCCAACCAGAAAATTCGTCTTTGGAGCGGTTGAGACATGCAAAATAATAAATTCAGATGTACTGGACCAATAACTTTTCTTAAAAACAATGAGACTGGGAGGATGATGAACATATATATATATAGAGCAATGCTACATGTACACCCCGAAGGGGTGTACATCATACACCTCCACCATTTTAATGGTGACGATATTTTTTACGGGTCACATCGATTGACCCATCATCACACCCCACCCATTGGATGGGTGGGGTGTGTGATATACACCCCGTTTTGGGTGTACAAGTATCATTTCCCATATATATATATATATATATATATATATATATATATATATATATATATATATATATATATATATATATATATATGCTTTACTACTGTAAAATACAGGGCTCAATTATATTTATTTGTACTGTATTTTAGTATTATTTTTATTTATTATATTGTATATTTTTTCAAAACATTTATTGAATTATTATATTTTATCAATTTTTATATTTTATTTTAAATTTTTTCATCTTATATTATTTTTTCACCCATCTCTTAGGCAGTGTTTGGTTGCAGGATAAAATAGGAATAGTCCATTTTATCCTGCTAATTCATCCAAACACCAGCATTTAGGGACAGTTTAAATTATCCCTCTCTTAACGGGTTATCCAAGAATAACCCGTTAAGAGCTATTCCCATGGATATGAGGAATTGCCTCACAGAGTCACAGACCTCATTTTATCACAGACCTCGTTAAGAGATAATCCGTTAACTACTACCTACGTACGGTTCATAAATCTATTATTTTAGACAAAATTTCTATCAAATTATATTAAATTATTTTTTTCATTATTTTTTGTGTCAAAATAAGTTGAATATATCCTTCGACAATTTTAGTAAACACTTTTTAATAATTTTTATATAAAATTATGAGTAATGCTACATGTACACCCCGAAGGGGTGTACATCCTACACCTCTATTCTTTTAATGGTGTCGATGTTTTTTACGGGTCACATCAAGTGACCACTCATCACACCCCCACCCTTAGATGGGTGGGGGTGTGAGATGTACACCCATTACGGGTGTACAAGTAGCATTTTCCTAAAATTATAAGCTTTTTTGCTTATAACGTTGGAATTAAAAAAAATAATTAAGTGGTACAGTATAACAAATAAAAAAAATAAAATAAAGTATAATATTATATATTTATATTGTATAATTAAATTCAAATAAAATGACATCAAATCCAATTAGATATCTGTCTCTCTCAATCATCTTTAGAATGTTCAATCCCTGAATACTAAACACTATACTTTTCAAAGCATAATTTTTTTTATAATAAAATATTTAATTTGACGAACAATTTTATTATTAAGACATAATTTATAATTTATAATGTTGAAATTATTTAAAAATTAAATTTTATAAAGTTTTTTAATATCATTTGCTAAATGATTAGAAATTTCAAAAATAAATATTTTAATAGACGGTGTGATATTGTATAGAACAATTTAAATTATGTAAAATTTTAATAAAAAATTCTGCTTATCATCTTCAAAAAAAAAATATATATCATTTAAAATTTAACTCCTTTATCCATGCATATTTTTATAAAATTTTTATTTTTAGTCATTTATTTTGAAACTATACTAAGTAAATGACGACATAAATTTTTTTTTAAAAAATAATTTTTAGATAATTTCAACCGTATAGATAATATTTAACGGATTCGATCGCCAAATCGAACGTCGAATCATCATCGAAAACAACTTAAATTTTAATTTAATTAAATGCACTTTCCTAATTTAAATTTGTAACATAAATACTTTAGGAGAAAACAACAGCTTTAAAAAAAGGGCATGAATTTTTAGTTGCTTATTTAAATTATTGATGATGCTACTTGAAATCTCACCGAAAAAAAAGGACATGAATTTATAACATAAACGGTTTACGAGAAAACAATAATTTTAAAATAATGATTAAATAAATATAAAAAAAATAAATGAACCAATTTCACATTAAAAAAATAATAATAATTTTTGATATATTTTACAACGAATCAAATATATCATAAACATCGATCATTCCCAATTGACATTTAAAATTCGTATAAAAATGAACCAATTTCACATTAAAAAAAAAAAAAGAAAAAAGATAATTGCTAGAGTATCTAAAGAGGAGCTCGAACCCATATTTGGAATTGAAAAAGAATAAATAAATCAAGCTATTAGGTAATGTAGCATGTTCAAACAAAAAGACAAAAAAAAAATGATGAAAAAAATAAAGACAAGTACCGGACTATAAATTAGTAATAAAGTGGTCGGTGAATTGTCGGTTTTGAAAAATGCTTTTTTGTACGTTTTTCAAAAAAAGTACAAAAAAAAAATATCAATTTTGATCTTATTTATTTTAAAATAAAATAAAATGTATTAATTATATTAATATTCTAAATATGATGTATATAGAACATTACTCGTCGATTTTAGAATAAGGATTATACTATAAAAAAAATCCAAAAACTTGCATATATTTATAATATATATATTTTTTTATTATAAATTACAACTTCAAAGTATGTGATTCTTAAGATTTTCTATAATATAAAATTGATGTTTTTAGTCGCCACATTATCAAACTTGGTTTTTGTGCGGTTTGTTCAAAATTGTAATTTAAATTTTAAAGTAATAAAAAATTTGATTAAATGTTAAGTTTACCATATCCCAATTTTGATAGAATTAAAATGTTAATTATCAGCTGATTTTCATTAATTTGTTCTTAATTAATTAATTAATTTTTTTTTAGTTTCATAAATTAATGATGATCCTATTTAAATGGTGGATGGTACCAATGGAGTTTTCAAAAAATAAAGATGAGCCATCTTCCATTCTAGAAGGAGTTGGTAAAAGCTGCCTTCTTTAATGTTGGGTTCCTCCTTCCATAATATTGTTCCAGTGTCCTATCCAGACACTATAATAAAATTATACTATAACGATATTTTAAAGTGTTAGTAAAAATACCGACACTTATTATTAGTGTCACTATATATGCAGTCGCTAGAGTGTATAACGACACATTATTATACTGTGTTCCAAAAAAATATCTCTATAATCTAATTTTAGATATAAATAAAATATAAATAGACCACTTATATAAAAATGTCATAAAAATATATCTCTATAATCTAATTTTGTTGTAGTGAGATAATCAGTTAACCAATCTATTTTTTTCACAAAATTTTTCTGAAAAATTCAATGATCATTATAAGTAGAATCTTGTTACTCTCGTATAATATTTCTAATTTTGCTGTAACACTATTCAAACCATTTTCTATTGATAACACTCCACTTTGCAAGTGGGCTCAGCAGGTCATGTGGAATAGCCATAGATTAGAAGTGTAATTAATGAGTCAATAATGTGTCCTTTTCAACATTTAAAGTGCCTTTATGATTTTCAAAATTTTAAAAATTAATCAATTTTTTATGTACATTATATTGAGGGATAATTGTATATTGCTTTTTTGTAAAAATATTTAAAAATAAATATATTTTTTATAAAACTTATGTTATTATCATATTTATTATTCCTCTAATATTCTCTTTCAATGTAAATATATATATATATATTTTTATCAAAATTTTGATAATTGTAAGTTAAAAAAAAAAAAAAAAAAAAAAAAAAAAAAAAAAAAAAAAAAAAAAAAAAACTAACCATAGTTAGATGAGTAAAATAATATTATTACCATATATATATATATATATATATGAAAGAATCAGAATTTTTTTAGAAATATATTTACAAATTTTTTTTTTAAAAAAAGGTGGCATTCATGGAATGTAAGATCCAATACATTTAAACCTTCTACCACATACAAATTAGGGATAATATCTTATATACTTTTAATACTTTAAAAATATATATATATATTTTAATTCCTAATATACTTTTTATATATTTTTTGGTTATTTAAAAATATTCTTAATGTTAGTACGAATTAAATTCGAGTTAAAAAAAATTAAAAAACTAATTTTATCCTTAACTTAAGGCAAATAAAAAAAAATGATGATAATAAAAGAATATATATTTAAAAAAATAAAAAATTAAAATATTTTTATTGTCCCTAACTCAAAAGCAAATAAGAAAAATTAGTTACGATAGAATAGTATATTTGAAAGTACAAAATAATAATTTTACAGAGATAACAACAGTTGCTAATATAGTTTACTAACAGAATTTAACGAAATATATTACAAAGAATTTTAAACATTAAAAAAAATATAATTTTAATATTAGTATTTTAAAAGGAGTAAATAAGAAAGTCAAAAAATTGTTCAGAAATATAAAAGTAATTGCTCCTAAAAAATTATTACTATTTCTCCGACAAGCTTTGCACGTGTAAGGAAACAAAAAAAAAAAAAAAAAGGGTAAAATCACTTCCGCAGAAAATTCAATCGGTTCATAAACTCATCAATCATGGACCAATTGTTAGGTTCCATAAATAAATTGGCTCTCACACTACTCCTTAAATAAACGTTCAGGAAGCAAACCCACTTGTAACATCTCTATAAATGCGAAATCCATGGAAATCTCTATACAAGTGGATGCATATAAAAATGTAGCTTATGTTCAATCACTTATCAAATATGACACGTGTCCACTAGGTTTTATGTGTCAGATTATGGCACTGAGGATCAGCAATAAATATATATATATATATATATATATATATATATATATATATATATATATATATATATATATATATATATATATATATATATATATATATATAGGGAAATGATACTTGTACATCCAAAACGGGGTGTATATCACACACCCCACTCATCCAATGGGTGGGGTGTGATGATGGGTCAATCGATGTGACCCGTAAAAGATATCGCCACCATTAAAATGG
The DNA here is from genome assembly GCA_029204045.2 of Tillandsia leiboldiana. Classification (NCBI taxonomy): domain Eukaryota; kingdom Viridiplantae; phylum Streptophyta; class Magnoliopsida; order Poales; family Bromeliaceae; genus Tillandsia; species Tillandsia leiboldiana. The sequence goes on from CM055083.1 coordinate 1,562,842, forward strand.
TGGAGGTGTATGATATACACCCCTTCGGGGTGTACATATAGCATTGCTCATATATATATATATAGAGTGTGTCTGGCTATTATGCTATCAATAACACAACGTATCTGGTGCCACCAAGTTCTCCACCATTAGATCTACTTCTTTAGATCATTTATTTTTTCAACCACCCACTAAATTCAAAAAGCCTATTATCATCCTAACCACACATCTCCTCATCCAAAGATGTATATATATAGAGAAAAACTAAATATACACCCTCTTGGGGGTGTACATCTTACACCCCATCCCATCCTGAGATGTGATAAATTTCACCCGTCTTGGGGATGTACAGATAGCACAACCCATATATATATATATATAGAGAGAGAGAGAGAGAGTTCCCTTATGGTATTTTTAAAAATACCAATCACTTAGTACTTATAATTTTTTTTTGTATCAATTTCATCTCTTAAATCATGTTATTTATCAACCACCCATTAAATTTTAAAGAACCACTATTATTTTAACTCTACAAATTTTTTATCCAAAAAAAAAAATCTACAAATACTTATTAATTGGTGCTTTTATACAAAAATAAATTCAATTCTATACAAGTCCGATCATTGTGCTTTTAAAAATACCATGTGTTTGGTACTTACAAATTTTGTTATTAAATTTATTTTTTTTGACCAATTCAACGCTTCCGCGTGTTCGTATTGGATCCATCCATCACCATGAATTATCATGGCAATTGGTCCCAACCTTTTTTTTATTTTGTTTTATTTTTGTAGATTAATTAATTGGGCCCAAATGATGGTAGGGGGTTGTGCAATAACTGTGATGTCATTAAATCTATTTACTGTTGCATTTTTATCAGTCTCAATTACTGCTATTCATTTTAAGTTATTCAAATTCTAAACTTGAATTTTACCTATGTTTCAAAATAGGACAAAATATTGGGATATGTAACATGGGTTTTCTAACTGTTGATTAATAAAAAGTAAAAATATTATTTTATTCTTTTAACTGGTTAAAAAATAACTTCATCTGTATTTTTATAATTAAACCTCACAAAATTTAAATTTTTTTTTGATTGATATCTGTTTCACAAATTTAAACATTAATTTTGTATTAATTTAAAAAAAATTAAAATTATAATTTAGGTATTAATTTATATTAATATTTTTTAAAAAATTGAATATAGATAAATATTCAAATTTCACATATTTAATATATTTTTAAAAATTAAAATTTCTCTAATTTAAATATTATTTAATTTAATATATTTAAAATTTATAATCTTCCAAAAAAATAAAAACTCTCACATTTAGATTAGTTTCTTTTTTTGATTTATTTACAGCTTCATTTTAAGTACTTAATAACTAATACATCTCTCAAAATAACCTGCTATTACATATCACAACTAAATAAAAATTAAATCTAAACCATGAATTAGAATGAATGAATAGTATCAAAAAATAAAAAATATAGAAGCATTGCTCTTTTAACTATAGCTACATAAATAACAAATTAGCGAATAGTTTATTCAATCAATATAATTCCATTTTATTAGAAATAAAAATAAAAATAAAAATTGAGATACTATACTATAAATAGTAAGTGAATAATATTTACTATATATTTTTGAAATTTTAGATCCATACTTGTACGACCTCCAAATAATAAACCCTATATATTCAAAAAAATTAAACGTCAATAATAATAATTACAATTCCTCTACTATCTATACATAGTAGCTAAGTTGTAATAAACATCATCTTCACATTTCAATAAAGTTGCATCTAAATTTATTTCCTGTAGTTTCCACGAAATAATTGTAGCATAAGATCGAATTTAGAGCAACTAAAATCATTGGCAGATAATTAAAATGAAAGTGATTAGTGCAATGATGACGTTTTCTGTAACCTCAGCCTTAGTTAGATTTTGACTGTTTTTCTATAGATGCTTTGATGCACTCAAAAATAAATTTGTGAAACTAATAATATTCAATTTCTAAGTAATTATCATCTATTCAACATCTTACTATCGAAAACAACTGATAAAACAACTGACAAATACTAACCAACCTTTCATCAGAATAATAAATACCTCTACTAGAAATCAAGTAGCTCGAGTCATAAATTGCAACGAAATCATGTTCCTGGAGCAAACTAGTTTTTAATGCACTAATAATATAAAGGGGCCCCAGTGGAGGTTTTAGGAATCTGCGACTAAACAGTGGCATGAGAGAGCTTTTATGTATATCACCACAAGATAGTCGGGGAATCGTACTAATGTTTCAACTGGTTTTTATTTTTCATTCCATAAATAGGGGCGAAAACGGTTCTAAAAAAAGTGAATATATATCGTCTGATGGAACATTCAAAAAGCATAATCAATTTTGGTAAAGAAAGAATCTAATTTCATCTTAATCCGAGTCTGAGATTCATGTACCTCAACAGCTTCATCGCGCTGCAATAATCTGTTGTTCGCTTGCGATCTCATGTGACTCCGGTTCTTTCACCCTACCACAATCAAATTCGCGAATTCTCTGATATACTTTATGAAGCTGTTTAGTGCAGAAATCAGAGGATGTGCAGGGTCCGCACATAAAGTATATGACGTTCCCCAAAGGCCTTATATACACACCGTCTTCACGAAGCTGTTGAACAAGAGAGCTCGCATAGAGGGATGCGTATCTGGAAGAGAGAGATTCATTAATAGGTTAACAGAGGATATATGCATAATCAAAATGCTAGTATGGAGAAGCAATCTAATAAAGAACACTATGTACCATAAAAAGGAAATAACATACAGACTCTTCCTGACTATTTCGCTATGTGGTACCTAAACTTCGAAGGTTTTAATTTTAATACCTATCCTCCCATTATTTTTAGTTTTGTTATCTCTTTGATCAATCTTAATGGTGTGTGTAGCTTTTATGGAGTTTAATGTTACTTGGCACAGTAGTTTGAAAAAAATGTTCTGACAACATAATCTGACAGAAAGGTGCCGAAATGAAAAATAATGAAAAGTGAGGCATGGAAATCAGAACTTAAAATTCCACAATGAGTTATAGTTAGGGTAATGTCTGTATGTTTTCCAGTTGGGACGACAACAAAAAATAATTCGAAGCACAGCCTGTTTCAGTAGCACCAGTTTTTCATATCTTATATAACTCAACTATGACAAAAGATAGCAAAATAGAAACGACTAAAGTGATCATAGCTTTCTAGCTGTTTGATGCAGACGTGGAAGAAATAGAAACCATATGAATTCCAATAATTAGCATGTGTTTCTAGCACATGAAGATTCATGAAGTAGACTAGATCTGCACGCCATTCACTAACTAGTAAATGACAGTGTGCCAAATAACTTATCATTTATTACTACTGACAGAAAGGAGTTTAAAAAATTCAGAAAATAATTTGACAACTAATCAACTTATTTCATGCCCGGTTCGATCTTTGCCACTGGTAAACCTAATGTTCTAACAACCTATCTTGTTATCTATTTTGTAAGATGATATATAAGGTAGAAAATTTGAAGAAGAAAACACATACCCAGCGTCAGAACCTTCAGATTTGAGCTCAACAGCACAAAGAGTTCCAAGCGCTATTACTCTTTTTATGTTGGGAAGGGCTGATATCTTGTGCACAAGTTTCAAATCCCACAACTGCAAAAATATTTACCATGTAATAACGCATCAAAGAAAGACAAATATCATGAACAAATCATAATTGTTCAACTAAATCAAACCATATTAGTAGGTTTCCACAAATCACACACCTCATTTAGTCTCTTTCCTTCACAGTCAAGGTTAGGGTTTGTGGAAGAATCTCTGAACCACTGAATGGCTTTTGCTGCCGAAGTACAGCCCATAGCATGAGCAGTATAAGAATGTCCATGCAAGAGAGCCATAAGCTGAATTAAGACAATCGAAAGAATTATACAGCCATTACCAATATAGACACTAATACATGCTTTCGACTTTGGAAAAAAGAGCTCCTCAGAGCTTAATAACCTGTATTAGATACCTTTGAATCACCTCTAAAAGATTCAAAAACAGCTTCTGTTGTTAAAGTTGCGGCTAATGGTATAACTCCTCCAGTCATCAGTTTGGCATAGCATGCGATATCTGGTAGGCAACCTAGCAGTTCAGCAGCAGACTAAAAGAAAAGCAAAGAAACATCAAACACATGGAAACATGCAGAAAAGCAAAGATGCTTATATTAGAAATGAAGTATTTTCACCTCTCGGCCCAGACGCCAAAATCCTGTGAACACTTCATCAAATATGACAGGGATTTTACGATTTTGGCACTCCTTAACAAGGATCCGTTGGAAAAGAGGATCGATCATACTCATTCCACCTGCGCCTTGTACGACTGAAAAAACAATGAGTTTCTTTACTTTGTATGTCGGCCTATTCTTTTTTAAAAAAATATAAGGGAAAATGGTTGCAGACAAAGGCTCATATCCAAGAAAAGTCAATTGACAAGAAAGAAAAAAAAAACACAATAATTAGGCTCATATCCACTTGGATGATAAACAAAATGGAAACTATAAGAGACATTCACTTGCCAGGTTCGACAATTAGAGCTCCAATATGTGTTGACGGACTCAACTCTGAATGTTTTGACAACTGCTCTGATATGTACTCCGAGTAGATACGAGCGATAGATAAAGAGTCTCTACATTGTGAGAACACATCATCAAGTGAACTGAATCCTGTAAGAAAATAACGGTTACAAAATGGAATGTATAAGCTGCAGTGAAATTTGCTGCATGAAATACCAGATACTAACTCAAATTTTCGGGCTTCAGTTGATTAGATTGCAAAGAATCTGGTAAAGAAATATTCCATATCCCATTTGATATAAATGTTGTAGGAGGGTGCAGAAAAAGGCCTCTTCCGGAATACCTGCAAAAGGAAGGACTTCACTCACAGAAATAGGGAAAAAAAAAGAAAAAGAAATGCAAAAAATGTAGATTTTTGCACTCTTCACATTTTAGTGACCCTAAGCATGCATAGCTATACAAATCATATCATGAATTCTAGAATTAAACAGATATTCCCATTAACTTATAACTACTTTTTCCTCATACTTTCTCTACAGATGTAAGATTTGTAGACTTGCGTTTGCAGCAAATTTAAGATATATAAATTTTTTTGAGAGAAATTAAGATATATAAATTGAATAGACAATTTACTGAGATGCCTTTGATGGATATAAATGTCATTGTATCGAAAACTAAAGCAGAAGAGGAAAGAAGAAACAGCAAAATTCTGAACATCAGGAAGCAATTAAAATGATTGGTATCACTAGTTGTGCAAATACTCAATATTAAAGTTATTCCACCAGCAAGCATACAGTACAATTTCTTTGTTGCAAAGACAACTAGTAGACTCTAGATAGATATGGTAAAGAACACTAGAAAACTAAGGTGGTCATACCATGGCTGTTGAAGAAAAGTTGTATACGAGGACGGAGCTTGAGCTTCCATAGCACCAAGAGTATCGCCATGATAAGATCCATTGAGAGCCAGAACCTGAAAAGATAGAGATAAGTCACTAGTACAATTACTATCCGAAGAACTATATCATGTTGAGGAAGAAGACTTTCTCACGGTATAGTTATTTATCACTAAGCATATATTTGTTATTTGACTTCCAACTTTACCAGCATGAAAGGACCCAAAAATTTCTTCTTTTCCGTATCACTGTTTCAGAAACTTTAAATTTTTGTGGATCATCATATATTTATCCTACATATTCTGTTTACACATTCCCATCTTAAATGAATAATTTTAAGAATGTGAAGATCGACTTCTTGGGTGGAGGTTGACTTGAGGAAATCTTAGCATGTTACTATGTTAGATGCACAAATGAAGTGATTAACTCAATGTACATAGAAAGGCGGTAAAAATACCATAATAATACAATATTCACCTGAATCTCTATATTACAAAATTGAACTATCAACTGAGAATCCCTTACTACTAAGAAAATATAACCAGTTACCCAGCAATCATTAAAAAGCATTTCAAGCATCAAGTTACACAACAAATATATCTTGGATTGAATGTTGCCGCAACAGAGTAGAAAGTTGATAGAGCAGCACAAAGTAAAACTCACCTTTAGCTGAACACATCTTTCACTTAGGATCCCCTTTTCATAATCCAAAAGGATTCCATGATCAAGTGAATATTTACGGAATGCCATCTTCAGTGCAATTTCAATTGCCGTGGATCCATTGTCAGAATAGAAAGTTCGAGAAGCCCAGCCTGTCCAATATGACAAACAAAAAAAAGGGAAAAGAAGGGAACACTAATTAAAGTTAAGACCAAGGATTAAAGTGCCGTGGCACGGGGGTGTGCCGGCCGTTGTTTGGCACGATACGGCACAGGCACGCTTGCGTGCCGACGGACACGCATAACCTTCTAGTGGCACGCTTTGGTATGGTCTTATTTTAGTTTTTTCTGTCCAATAAGGCTTTAAAATGTTATTTTAAAAATTTTAGTATAATATTTAAAAATTTTAGCTATGTATTGATTTGTCTTGATCTAATGTCAATAATAGCTTACTAACTTACTAGTTAGTAGCTTAATATAGTAGTAGTCTTCTTTATAGGTGAAATTAAATACAACTACAGCTTATAGAGAAAATTATTTTTTCTTTAAATTTTTATAAAAATTTGCAAGATCCATTCGTATTGATTCGATAAAGGATTATATGATGACTAGACTAACTAGAATGAGATCCCAAGTGCACTGATAGTTTTTTTTCATTTTCAAATTTTTATAAAATATTTATGACAAATTAAAGAAATTTATTTTTTCTAAAAATTTTTAAAAAATTATAAAATATGTCTATGAAAATTTAATAATAAACCATAGTATGAATAAATTAAGCAATAATAAAAATTGATTAACTTTTAATTTTTTTTTTATTTATCTTTTATTTTTTAGAATTTTAAAAATTATAAAATATAAATCCAAGAAAATTAATTTTTTAAAAATTTTTATGAAAAATTTGCAAGTTCATCCAAGAAAATTAATTTTTCTTAAATTTAAATAAGAAAACTTATGCAATTTATTTATGAAAATTTAACACTAAATCATATGGCATATACATTAAGCAAATTTAAATATCAATTGCTTCTATTTAGTTTTCGATTTTATTAGAATTCTTATATTTCTAAATCTAATAATAAAATTTTCAAAGTTAAGAATATCTTAAATCTCACACAAAATACTAAATACGTACAAAAAAATTAAAAATGGACCATATAATGATTAAATCAAGTGGATATATTTTTAAATTTTTATAATTGTTAATAAAAATTTGTATAATTTCATACTTCTTTACAAAAAAAACTTTACAAGTTAAATATATTCTAAATATATGAAAAAAAAAATTAAGTTGTAAATTTCTTGACTTACCTAATAAGTAGATCTTCGATTTTACTATCTCTTTACTTTTTCCTTTAAGATCGAAGTGGTCAAATAATAAGAGATTGAAAGGAAAAAAATTTTAAAAAAAAATTATGAGAAAAAGGGAAGAAAAAAATAGAAAGAAAAAAAATAGAGTAAGAGATGTGAGAGGAAAGAAAAGAAAGCGCAGAATAGAAGAAATGTAGAAGTGAAAAGAAAAAAATAAATGAGAGAGGGATAAAGGTCTATGCAAGAAACCAAAAAATACAAAAGGTCGAAGTAAAAAAAAAAAATTAAAAATACTGTGTGCCTGTGTGGGCACGCAGTGGCACGTACCGTGATACTCTCTGGGTATCGCTCTGTCTCGTTCGATACTCAAAGAATATCACGGCATAGGAGGGCCAATAGAGAACCCCCCTGTACCGTGTCGCCTAATTGGTGGCACGATACATATTGCTCCGTGCCGTAAGGCACGGATGGACACTTAATTCCTTGGTTAAGACGCAACAGGATTGGTTCAGATGGCTTGGATGTTTCTAACAGGTCACCAATATTCAGGTGGAAGCACAAAAAAATGGCAGAAAAGGAAAGAACTTGACAAACAAGAAAAAATGGTGAAGGAAAAAAATGAATATTCTTTTGAGAGCAAAGAGCATAGTCTGAGATAGAGCAGAAAGGAATCATGAAGCAGACTCGAATTAGTACAATATAAAGCTTTCTCAACTTCATCATTATAGATGTCCTATTGGAGGCAGATATTCTGCCCTGAAAATACTTTTGCATGCACAAAAACAAGTAAATTATAACCTTTTCCAACTCCTTCAAGCAGCACTTCCGCACATCGCAGCGCAGGCTCATAAACGTTTTCAGGAAACATTACATGGCCATACCTCGCAGCAGAATAACCCATATCTCTGGCAAGCTCAGTCTGAAACCACCTAACACATAAATGAAAGTGAATAAAAAGTTTAGATAGCCCACTTCTCTCCATAAACTTATAGAGACAAATATGATATACACTTATCAAGTTATTTTTATCGTTTTCTGAAATTAATATACAGCACAACTTACTAATGCTTCAAACCAGGTGATTTTCTAGTGGTGAAATTTTGATAAAGCTGATCTAAATGAAATTGGATATAGAACAAATGCTTAATAGTCAGTTCTAATATTCTATTGTGGTCACTTACCTTTTCGTAATCTACATGACAAAATCATTGTTATGAAGCAATAAAATCCTGCTAAGAGCACATTAAAAAGGTGCGATGATCTAGCATATATCAAGCATCCATAATCTTTCTGCTCTTCTTGTCGTTGGTCGCAAAAGAAAAAATCATTTCTTCTTCTCACAAATAAAAAAAATAAAATAAAATAAAAAATCTAACCCCTCATCAAAAGGAGAGTATTCATTCAACCACGGAGCTGAAAAGATAAACATTAGCCTACATAGACCAATGTGTACTGGTAATCTCATCTAAACGAAAGAAGAGAAAACAGCGAAAGAAGAGAAAACAGGACCAAGAAGCCATATTGAAGCCAATGCAACTAAAACCATAATGTGAAATAGATCCTATATGATGTTAAAGGCATGTAATGAAAGTACTTGTCTTGTTTTGAAATGACAGGAGAAAATTATCCTATACCATCCACCCTAGAACGTCTCAGAAGTGTTACAAAAGAGATGTGAATAGAATAAATGGATTATGCAAAACAAAGTTTTAAGTGGGCTGCCCCACAAGTAAACGACAAAGAAATAGGTTACTCCTTGAGCCAAACCCTTGAGGGCAATGAACATGATTTTCTTCCAGACTATAACTTCCCAAAAGGGTCCATAAAGCACAATTATTTAAAAAAGATCAATCTCTCAGCTTTTAACTAGTTCAGAAAGAAACACAAAATCATTAAATATCCATGACCAAAGTGAACTTCATGGAACCTTTTCCACTAAAATTCAACAAAAACTCAACAAGTTTGTTCAAAACTAATACCCATACCTGTGAAAGTTTTCTAATTCCATGTCCCAATTGAAGAACGGAGAAAACTATATCAAGAAAGAAAAAGAATAACCCAGGAAAAATATACAGAGCATTAAGAAGTAAAGTTACTTATTATGACATGCACACACAAGACTAACGGTTACCAATTGTTTGACATCAAAACTCCGCAAGTAGAAGAGTCATATCACGTGACCGACCTGCAATGTAGAATCAGGTCCTTGAGTCCACCAACTACCACATGCATCAAACTGAGGAACGATCATTTCTTCACCATGCCTAACCTAAATTATTTAGAAAATAAAAATCAAATGATGATAAAAGTAATTTGAATAATGGTAGCCTTCATAAATATCTTCTTAGCAAGAAATGTGAATGTCCATGGGAGGAATTTTGGAGAAATAAGAGGATCAAGGGGCATAAACACACATTGTAGTCAAAGACAATCTACCAAAACAATAGAAACAGAAGTATGCTTTTCCTGTAACAGCTAAATATGGAAAGAGGAAACATGTTCTTCTCATCAAAACAAACCTTATGTATTGAGAAACTCTCACCGCAACGGGAGTCAATGACTGTAACCAACTCTTCAGGAACAAGATCGTGCTGAGTGAAAGGCCACCACAATATATTTCTTGCCTTCCTTTTCATAGTACGCAGTCTCTGGATCCTTTCTGAATGAAATGATATCATTGTTTCCCGCAGAGAACTGAAAATGGAGGCAGACTCGCAAAACCACTCCATTAAGTCATTTGAAGGATCTTTGGGGATGGGTGGAAGCACAAACACAGGAACCCTAAGTAAGAAAACAGTTGTCACTACAATATTGCCGGCAATGTCACACTGGCAAAGCTAATACATCATGCTAGGATAAGTGGAAATATAAGCATAGCCAATTTGGGTGAAAAACGAAAACAGCTATGATCAGCTTCGCAACTCACTGCAACTTGCTATAGAATAACCATTACAAATCAGTCTAGACAGAGAATCATCAAATAAATCAGTTCAACTATATAGAATGATAAGTAAAAAGTATTCATACTAATGAAATGAGACACACTGGTGCAGAAAAGTAGCACTATTATTAACTATTGAGATGCAAAAACAACTGTAAGCCTATTCTCATAAGGCAATTTGATAGCTCTATCTTTACCATGTCCAGAAGCAGACGGCTACTTTAGTATATCAAGTTTGTGCCAGATGACGGATAGGCGATTTTGCAGCAATAATGAGGGAAAAGAAAATCAGAATACAGACTTCGTTTTGAAAGAAATATTCTGTAAACAATTACAAGTTGTAAGGCCTGCATATTGCAGTTCTAAGAGAAAATTTGAGCCAAAACATAAAAGACAATATCTACATAGATAACTAGCAGGTTTTAATGACAGGCTGAGCTCAAAAATTAAAACAAGATAAATAAATAATTTACAAAAATATCAACAACTAGTAAATGTAACCCATAATCTATTAAATTCAGGCAAACAAAAAAAATCAATTACTATTCATAACAGCTTAAGAAAATCAAGATGAACAAAAGGTCTGATGCGAAGCATGCCAATAACCTGTTTCTTAAGTAAGAAAGTAACGGCACTTCATTCGACAAGCCATTGTCCTCGAATATAACAGCCGTAACATCATATCCTCGCATAGTTAAACTCTCATATGCTGAGATAGTTGAGGATATGCCACCCAAACGACCATCTCCAACAAGTATAGCAGGTAACCTGAAAGGCCTGGTTTTCTCAAATCATTAGACATAATTAAGGAAAAGCATCTTCGAATCACTACAAGACAATGAGCAACAAATGCTAAAACATGTCAGCAAATACATAGAAGCAAACTGTAATAACAGCTTTCTTTTGGATTTCGGAAATTGTAACTATTTTCGGCTATTTGATTAAAAATACCTTTTCCGGAATTTTTAGAGGGTGTCGTTTTTAGCTTTGTGAGGATTCAATTCTCGGAGTGGCTTTCATCGGATTAATGGTGAATTGTGGCGGAAGTGAATGGTCAAACCTGTCTTAGATCTGTGGTGCTAGTTGCACCGAAAAAGAGTGAAAAGACGGGTTTTGGCGGGTGAGCGGGTTCTCTCCGTAAAATATTCCGAATGCTTTCGAGGTGAGATCTTCGCAAGAGAAGGTCATCACTCTGTCGGCGTCATTAAACGGAGAACGGCGGTACGATCAGACCTCAAATCTAACAGTCGGATCTCCCGAATGGACACTTTTACGGTAACGGATCCGAAAAGCGGATGCGGGTAATTTCGGTACCCGTTAAGGCGTATTAGTGCATCGGAATTCGTGAAAACGGGTTACGAGACGTTTCGATCCATTGGCACGCATTTCGAGGAAAGCGAAGCGGGACACGTTTGTTAACGGGTCGGGTTTGATAACCGGGCGCCGAAGAGCGGACGAAATCCCCTTATAATTATGTTATGGGATTCGGGATTCTCATAACGTAAGAGAAAGAAAAACCCTAAAAAATTGTCCTCTTCCAAGAAGGCATCTTCTTCCTCGTCCGTGCGTCATCGGAGCCGAAGCATCGCCGTCCGAGCCGGAGACGTCGAGCGGAGGCTGTCGACCGTCGCAAGATCCGGGCGCTCGATCTCCACCGCCGCTGCATGCCTCCACCTTCACAGGCGCCGCCGCTATCACCACCGTGCGCCGCTGCTAAGCAACGAAGCTTGGGTTGCGGACGCCAGCACTGTGCGCCACCCGCTTTGCGCGTGCCTGGTCCGCCAGCGCCGTGTGGCTGTACTGTCTGCACTGCTGGATCCGCGCCGCCGCGCTGCTTGGTCCGCGTGCCGCGCCACCGTCAGCAGGGTGGTCGAGCTCTTGCTTGACGGAATTTGGTTTTCGTCGTCAGGGGTGGTTTCGTTAAGCCGTTTTCGTTGCGATCTTTCTTCAAAGCGACGGTAAGGGTTCAGATCGTCGTTCATCACTCTGTTGGTCGTCGGGTCGCTGTCAGGAGCGGGTGGATCGCGGCGGAATTTGGTTTTCGTCAACAGGGAGGTTTTTCGACACAACGGTTGTCCGATTTCGCATTCTTGAACAGCGGTACATCGTTTCTGTCTCTGTTTTCCCCCGCAGCCACCGGTGCACCATCAGTCATTTACGGTACACCTATAAAACTCTTTTTTCGTATAATTATATATTTTTAGACGGTTCTTTGTGTTGGGGAGTTTTAAGGGGACTAAATTATATGTTTAACCTCCGGATGATGTGAATGTCGCGATAACGACCACGGAGGACTGTTTGTCCTCATCCGAACAACGGTAAAGTCGTTCGGGGTATGTTTTGATCGATAACACGATCGGTGTGACTGCTCGGAAGTTAGGAGGTGGTTCCGGTAGTTTGGAACAAAGAAAATTTTGGCACAGTGGTCGGGAATACTAAATCGCCCGTTAAGATATATTGGTGATTGATTATTTTGTGGACTTTAGATAGGTCCGGGTGATTCACATAAGTCTTAAGAGGAGACACGTGCTCCGTTCGATCACCGGTAGAGGTGGGTACCCTGATCTGAAGTCGAGAACGCCGTCGAAGTGGTTAACTCGACTCGTCTAAACACGGTTATTGTGTGGCTTAACCGACTTTTAAGCAGTATAAGCGGAAAGAAGTGAATTTCTCGGTAGACGGACATTACTTGACACGTCATGACAGGACAGGGACTTGTTGATTGTTTTTCGTTGATTATCGTGTTTGATCTATGGATCGATTTTCTGGTATACATTTTTTGGGCGACTGTTAGTCGCGGGGAGGGAACTTTTATTGCATTATGAGATTGTCAGACTCTTGGCACTTTTCACGCACACCAGCGGTTTGGCCACCGCAACGGTGTACTTTTCCGTAGAGGTGGCCTGATTGACCCATGAACCTTACGCGGCGATTTGCGTGAGGGGACCCCCCTGCGGACATTGCAGTACCGCGGCAAGTGCGGATGGGGTTAGTTTGCACCGACACATCAAGCGGGTTGTGACAGTGCCTGAGGTCGTATGACCGATATGGCGACTATGGTTGAGTATCAGCGGAGTTTCCCCTATTCACTAGATGACTTAGTAGCGGCTTGGTACCTTTGGTTACATTTTCATATTCCTTTGCTACTATTATACCTTCGCATTTAAGTTATTGATTATTATGTATACCTCTTTGTCTATCATTATAGATCGTGTTACTCGGTGAGTACGACTTGTTCCCGTCGACGCGTTGTACCCACTGAGGAACACGATTCAGTTGCATGTTTCTCATCCCACTGTTTTTATAGGATCAGTTGGGGGTGGGGGTCAAGATGTTGGTGAGGACGTTGCATAGAAAGTCATAGCATTCCTCGGTTCAGCTATATTCTTTCCTTATCTCTTGTTGGTTATTTTCTTTTATGGTTGGATATCGTGCATGTGAATATATTGTGGATGGTATGAATGTTGAGACGGATCTATGTTTTTATTAGTTTAACCATACACTGGAATTATGATTCAGTATATGTGGTTTTATAGATGCGTCGTGTGGATGCGGGTATTCAAACATGAAAGGAATTGCGAAAATGGTTTTCAGAAAACTAAGTGTCGAGTGGACACTATCTTTTAAATCATGTAGATTTATCCTTTCAAAGTTTAAAAGCGCCGGGTGTGCGCCGTTTTTATGTGGATGAATTTAATTGTATCTTTAAAGTTCGCACTCTGTTATTTGTAAATCGAATGGTGATTGTGGTTGATGTATGTCTATGTGAATGTTGACGTCGTGCATATATAAGGGAGACTATGTACGTTTGTATAGAGAGATCTTATGTACATGCCGGAGCGGATTACTAAAAAAAAAAAAAAAATGCTTTCGAAATATGACTGATTCTGCTTTAAAATTGCTCCGGAGACATGATACATCCTATTAATTAATAGGCTTTTGCAATCAACTAATAGAGCTTAGTCCCAGCTTGCAAGGGAATGAACAAAAAGCCCAATTATTTAACAAGTAAAAATCTCCAGTACTTCATAACTAACTCAAATTACTATACAGTTATTCAATAACTATGAACAGTCACAGTTACAGTAGACGAATTTTCAACTTAATTTTGGGAAAAGTAAGTCAAAATCAAAGCAATTCAAAATTAAGAAGGTGTTAGGTGGGGGATCTAATTCAAAATGGCATATAGTTGAGGGGTCTCCAATACATATTATTCACATTAAAATAACAACGAATGATCTGTATACACATACCTATACAAATCGCACTGAAGAGTACCTGAAGGCCCCGGGCTCGCGACGCCTCCCGCGGTTTCGATCACTCTCCAAACCCTCCCCCGCTCCCACTCATCGCCCAAACCTCTTACGAATGACCTCAAACAACTACCCACCGCCTCCCTCAGCGCGGCGTCCCCCACCTCCATCCCCTCTCTCTCCACCGCGAGGTGCGGCGATATCGCCTCGTTCCACGCGTACAGGGTCTTGCAAACGAGCTTACTGAGCTCCCCGTCGTCGCGTTCCCCGGCCCCGATCCGCGCCGCCACGTAAGAGGACGGGAGCTCGGCCGCGGCGGCGGGGGAGGCGCGGTGGAGGTGGTGGGAGGCGAGGAGGGTGGCGGCGGGGTCGCCGGAGCGGCGGCGGCGGAAGAGGGAGGAGACGGCGCGGAAGACGAAGCGGGAGTCGGAGTCGGAGGGGAAGCCGGTTTGTAGGGGCTTGAGGTAGAGGAAGGAGGAGGCGAAGGGGGCGAGGGCGGCGTCGGCGAGGCCGGCGGAGACTAGGGTTTTGCCGACGCCAGTGTTGGATCCCCAGATGGTGAAGGTGGGTGCGTCGAGGTCGAGGTCGAGGTCGAGGTCGGGGACGGCGGCGGCGGAGGAGGAGGAGGCGGCGGAGAGAGAGCGAGAGGGCGGCGGAGGGGGGCGGCGGAGGTGGCGAAGGAGGCGGGAGAGGGAGGAGATGGGAGGCATCGCGCGGCGCGGGTTGAGCGTTGCGCTTCGTAGTGAATGAGTTTTCGTATTTGGTAGAACTACTACTGCAGCGGCGCTTCCAAAGTGTACGGGAGTGTGTTACAGCGCTGTTCACGGGAAACTTGGTCAAAGGTTAATTACACCCACACCCACTGCTTCCTAACCATTACCTACTCTCTCTTTTTTTTTTTCTTTTTTAACAGATAATATCCAAAATTATAAATTTAAATTCATAATTTTTTTATTGCATATTTGTCAGCTGCAATGTTTGAGAACATTGTATGTATACCATTTAAAAGTTACATATGTGTTTATACTAATATATTAGTTATATATATATATATATATATATATATATATATATATATATATATATATATTAGGATTTATATATTTTCAAAAATACAAATTTAAATATATTTGTAAATTTTTTATTATTGAATTTGTATTGAGATTTGTGTTATTTTTTTTTTTTCTCTCTTTCTTTAGTTGACTTTATAATAACTCAAATCTCAATGATAAAAAATTTACAAGTATAGTTTGACTTGTACTTTGAAAGTATATAAACTCTACTGATTTCTCTCTCTCTCTCTCTCTCTCTCTCTCTCTCTCTCTATATATATATATATATATATATAGTTTCGAAAATATTTTTCGCTATTAAATTTGTCTTGTTTGATAATTTTTATATTATTTTATCAATCACTCGCTAAATTCTAATAGCATCAATAATTAACAACATAGTAGCCCAACTCTAATTATATATATATATATATATATATATATATATGAAAAAAGAAATTATTCTATGATATATTTACAGTTCTATACATACAGAAGATTTCAATGTTTAGGATAATTCTGTTTCTCAGGACAAATGGAATGAATTAATTGTTCATAAGTATACAAGGGATTAAGAGTGCACAGTTCATATACTCGTATATTTTGGAATACCCATAACATTTTCTATTTTTCTTTGCAATATGATATTTATTTATCAAAGTTTTATTAATATTCCCTTAGTTTTGCTTCAGTAAATAACAATAGCTATCATTGGATACTTTCAAATGAAAAGAATTAAGATCCTAAATTTGATTTATTTCTCTGAAAATATATTGTTAAAAAAATTATCACCGAATTCTCAATCTTTTTCTAACACGTGTCAACTTTTCCTTAAACTTCTCCTCAAATATCTTTCCTCTTAACTTTTTTCTTAAACTCTTTCCTCTTATTTAAATTTAAAGTCTAAGTTATATTAAAAATAGCAAATTGTCCTTAAAATTTTTTCTCAAATCTCTCTCCTCTTCATTTTTTTTCTTATACTCTCTTCTCCTTTTAAAATTTAAAGTCTAAATTATATTAAAAAATTTCAAACATATTTTAAAATTTGAGTTCAAAATATTTATTTGAATTTAAAATTTGAATAAAATTTGAACTCAAAATTAAAATTTAATTTTAATTTTGATTTCAAAATTAAAAATAAGTTTAAAATTTAAATTTAAATTTACGTATTAAATTTTAATTTTAAAATTAATATCCAAAATTTAAGTTAAAGTTTAAGACAAATTTTGCTTAAAGTCTCTCCTCAAACCTCTCTCCTCTTATTTTATTTTTTATTTTTTTTTGCGTGTTTTCTTTAAAACAATTCTTATATTTCAACAATTTCTCAAACTATTATGACAATTAAAACTTATTTACTCCTATTATTGTGCAATTAAAATTCACTTGCCAAATGAAGAAAAATCCAAATACTTCATTTTTCATTAGGTGTATCTAATATTGAAATAAGAAAATAAACCGAGCCACCCATTTTTTCTTTTTATTTTTTAAAATCAAACCATACTAATAAATCAAACTGAACTATATATTTATTCTTTCTATTTTTTCCATCAAACTAAACTGAACCGAACCTAACCTAATCTAACCAGCATGGAGGCATTTTTGTAAACAAAAAAAAGAATCGTACTGCCTTAATCGCACGCATGTGCGTTTTCCCTTTCCTCTCTCGCTGCAAGAATTAATCTTTTTAACGTCCAAATTTTAACGTAGAAAGTTAATTTTGGTCGTTAAAAATGTATATATAGAAATTACCCATAAATTAACTGAACCTTTAACGACCAATATTATTTTGGTCGTGTTATGTAAATTTTATCCCGTCGTTATTGGCTAGATTTGGCACGTTTTTTTTTTTTTTTTGGCTTACCGCCAATATTTTGTGCACTATTGCACGCAACCTCTGTTGCTAACAGAGAGCAACCCATATCTCTCTCTCTCTCTCTCTCTCTCTCTCTCTCTCCCTTCCCTTCCCCAAACCCATCAGTTTCTTTCGAACCCTGTGCCTTTTCCCTATTTCCCCACTTCCTCACTCTCCCAAACCCTTGCAAGCATGAAGCCCCTGTAGCCCCTACAGCCCGTCGCCCCTTCGACAACCTGAAGCAGCCTGTCGCTTCTTCGACAACTTGAAACCTCTACAACTCGTTGCCCCTCTGCAAGCCATTCGATTGCCTGAAGCGCCTGCAGCCCATCACCCCTCCGCAAGCCCTCTGATAGCCTAAAGCCTCTGCATCCCAACGCCCCTCCGCAAGCCCTCCGACAACTTGAAGCCCCAGCAGCCCATCGCCTCTCCACAAGTGCTCCCACAGCCTGAAGGCCCTGCAGCCCGTCGCCCTCCCAAAATTAGCCAGAAAGAAACTTACTAAAGTTAAAGTGCTTCATCAGACTCTTTTCGGAAGGAAAGGAAAGGTGCTTTAAGAACATGTTGTTTTTCTAATCCAATAACTTAGGTTAGAAATTTGATTTAACACCTAAAAGTATTTGAAACATCAACGTTGTATCCTATATGTGATTGAAGAACTAACAAAATGTATAAGTCATTATGAATCATCTATTTAGGGTAGTTTGGATTAACATACTGATCATTCTTACATGATATATTTCTGTTTAATGTGTTATGCAAGTTCCTGGTGTTTATTTGGTTATTTAAATCTTCCTTTTGCGTTGTGATGATTTAGAGTTTTTTTTTTTTTAATATTTTTTGACATTGTATTCTATTCACTTTGATTTTCTGTTCTAGTGGCATACAAATTAGCCAGGAAGAAACCTACTGAACTTAAATTGCTTCATCATACTCTTTTTGGGAGGAAAGGAAAGGTACTTTAAGAACATTATTATGTTGTTTTTCTAATTCTATATTTTAGTTATTTGTTATTTTCAGTCCGTTGATGTTTGATGTATGTAAGAATAATTGCTCCCGTGAGTATAAAGGTTGATACTTGGAAAGTTGAAACTTTCTTATTGAGAAACTGTGTAGGCAGTGTGGCAAGGGATTGCCTCTTTTGGGGAAAAAAATAAAAAATAAAAAATTGACAAAATTTTTGAATTTGAGAAAAGCCTCTAAAATATTTTTGCCACTCATGTTGTCTAGTTTAGTTTGTGTAGATGTGTGCTTTGCTATTGCAAATCTTTCATTACATATTTACTGTTATTACCTTTTCCTGGTAACAAGCACAAGCTTTTGCTGGACTATTTGTTTCAGCAAAAACGAAAATAAGTAAAATTAATAAAAATAATAATAATAATAATAATAATAATAATTATTATTATTATTATTTAATGATTGAGAATTTTAATTCTACAAAATTCACTTTTTATCAAACAAATATTAAAATTAAAATAATTTTATCTTTACAACTATAAAACGAACAACATAACAAAATAATTTTAACATAATAATTCGTTCTTCAAAAATCTATATAGAGCTTCAACTTTGGTTTGGTAAAGCAAACCAGCTGGATATACCAGGCCAAAACTGAACAATAATATGGGACCATCTTATGTGGGTCCCACATCTTGATAAATATTATATAAACACTTGTTATCATCCGTTCATTTTCTCTAATTATTTTTTTTATTTAAAAAATTATTCTCTTACTTATTTTATCGTAATTTTTTTTTTATTTTTATTTATCAAACTAAATAATTAGAATTTTTATCTCAATTTAAAAAGTATTAATAAAAAAATATTTTTTTAAAATATTTTTACAAATCAAATATTATAAAATATAAAAAAAAATTAAAAAATTTATTATTTTTTACGATTTTATAAAATATAAAAGGATCCGACCAATGGGCCACCACCATTAATCTAATCCCCGATCTCTAATCCACAATTAAGAAAAAGAGAGAGAGAGAGGACGAGATGTCGTCGAGGGCGAGAGCGTGGTCGTCGTTCTCTTCCACCTCATCCGATACGACGCCCCTCCTCCACCGCCTCCGCTTCCCCTCCCCCTCCCTCTCCCCCTCCGCCGCCGTGGAGATGGCCTCCACCGCCACCGCCGCCGCCGCCGCCGCCGCAGCCGCCGCCGCCCGCGTCGTCTTCCTCGGCGTCGACGTCGGCACCGGGAGTGCCCGCGCAGGCTCGTTCTCCTCCCTCCCTCCCTCCCTTTGATCTCCCCTAGTGTTAGATGATTCCATTTGTAGCTCGAATCCATCGCCTCGACTCGCTTGCATGTGATTGATCTTAGTTTACGTGGAGTTGTTTACGGATGTAGTGAGCTCGTGAGATTTTTTATGTAGTTCGATGAATCCGTTCTTGTCGACGATATAGTTGATGAAATGTTTGATGCGGATTTTGTGATAAGTCAACTTTGGATTCGAGTTTACTCTGTTTCGTGAACAATTGGGCTATTTTAAGGTCGCCGTGAAGTGTAATATGGTGTTTAAAATGTGTTAATCTCAGTTTACGAGTAGTTCGTGAGATTTCTGATATAATATTATCAATCTCTAATGTACTTGATGAAGTGATTGTTGTGGATTTTGGGATTAGTTTCTTTTAACTGGAATTTATTGTGTTTTAGGATCAATTGGAGTTATTTTAGGTGGCCTCGAAGTGTGATATGGTATTCTATTTATATGATGTGGTATCTTAGGATTTTCCATATGATTCTGAATACAAAGCATTTATTCGGTACCTTTGATTGATGAATAGAGTAATTGGTGCAGGGCTCTTCGACGAGAAAGGTAGGCTGTTAGGCTCGGCAAGCAGCCCCATACAGATATGGAAGGAAAGAGATTGCATTGAGGTTGTGTGACCATGGTTTATCAATACTTATTTCATATAACTTGCATATAATAAAGTATGTTAAGCTGCTTCATAATTTGTGTGATTATTGTAACCAGCAATCGTCAACAGATATCTGGCATGCGATTTGTGCGGCTGTGAAAGCTGCGTGCTCCTTGGCAGATGTTGCTGCTCAGGAAGTAGTCGGTCTTGGATTTGCAGCTACTTGCTCCCTTGGTTTGTAAAGTTGTTCTTTTTCAGCTTACTGAAATAGAAAACTTAGGTTTTGTTTGAACCTGGCTAGAGCTTCTGATGAAGTGCTGTTTGAGGAGAGTTATTCCACTAAAACCCCACAAGAAGCTTCCAAACTGCAGCTACAAGTAGAAACTTCAAAACAGAGCTGCTTCAATTAGGTCCCAACAGCTCATTTTGGCTTCAAGCCTCACCCAGAACCTCTGGACATTTTGATTGCCAAATGTTCGGCTTCTGCTTCTCAAATAGAAAAAACTATTTCAATAGCTTGGTGAAATAGACAGTTAAAGTAATTTTCTAGTGTCTAAATGACATGTCAAGTGTGCAAATTTTTTAAAGATATTATTGTATTATTTGCAGTTGCGGTCGATTCAGATGGATCTCCAGTCTCAGTTTCGTGGAGCGGTGACGCGAGAAGAAACGTTATTGTGTGGATGGACCACAGGGCCGTTGAGCAGGCTGAGCGCATCAACTCTTGTAATTCACCAGTACTGCAGTATTGTGGCGGGGGTGTTTCCCCTGAAATGCAAGCACCTAAGGTATGCATTTGTAGAGAGTATCTACAGAAAACAGTGAATAAGATAGTATTTACGTCTTGATGTTTTTTACTGTTTTCATATCATTTGTTGTAAGTGCAATACTGGGAACCACTGCCTTTTGAGCCATCAAGGCCTTGTTGTTTGTTGTTGATATTATCGTAGCGCAGGAACTTAATTACCTTACTCTGTAACTGCTAAGTATTAGATTCCTAGAGTTGATATACTCTGTGACCACAGTACCCATTTATCTTAGTGAAATCTACACAAGGAATGTTGCAGAAGTATTGCGAAGCAAACAGTTGTTTTGTCAGGCCTTTTGTTTACCAGTCGTCTGAACCGTGAAAAATTTTGTAGGCTATGCTGATACATACACGTTATACAATATGAATCCCTGAATACATTCGTGGATAAGATTTTCAACGCGTGTTTTCTTTTGCATGTTTGTGTAATGTACACTGCGTGACAGCTTAAACTTTCCGTTTGACAGCATACTATTTTAAACATGTTCAGCTCTTATGGGTAAAAGAGAACCTGCATGAGTCTTGGTCAATGGTGCTCAGGTGGATGGATTTAAGCGACTGGTTAGCATTCAGGTATTCTTTTGGTAGCTTTCCACCTGATTTTCCTTGTTTAATTTACCGAAAATTCAACCGCTATTTTTGGTTCTTTTTCACTTTTTTATTGCAGTCCTGTTTGTTGTAATGTTCTCTGTGAACTTGTCTAGAGCAACAGGAGATGATACACGGAGCTTATGTACAACTGTTTGCAAGTGGACTTACCTTGGGCATGCACATATGGAACTAGCTAGAGAAGCAGATTCTCGTGATATGGAAGCGTGTGGATGGGACGACGTTTTTTGGGAAGAAATAGGCCTGGAAGACCTTGTGGAAGGAAATCATGCAAAAATTGGTATATTGCTTACTATTAACTTTTGAGAATAAGTAATTTTCTGGGAGAAGGTTTAGTTTCTGCTATCTTCGCTGTTATGTTTATGGTCGAACAGTGTAAGCTAAATTTATGAGCACATCATAGGACTTCTCTTCACAGGTCAACCCCTGTGCATTTCTCTATGTTCATACTTTAATGAGAAATCTACTAAAGCTCTTTGCCAATCAAAAGACTGATCATCAGAAATCAAATCATGGGAAGTAGCTTTTCTTTGGGATAGGTCTTTATCATTTCGTTGTAAATATAGAATATCTGAAAGGTGAGATTATTCTCCTTGTCTCTTAAAATTTCTTTTTTGGTTTGATATCTATGTGCTGATGACGTGTCATATAATTCAAACAGGACGAAGTGTTGCTTTTCCTGGTCATCCTTTGGGTTCTGGTTTGACACATACTGCTGCAGAGGCAAGTAATGTTGGAAAACTATATACTTCACCTACAAGACAAACTACCTATATATTGGCAAGCTGTATAGCTTCTATATATTAGATTATATCTTTTGCATTAGTACTCGACTTCTCACTTTTGACATAACTAATTTCAGGAACTTGGTCTTTTTCCTGGGACTCCTGTTGGGACTTCACTTATAGATGCTCATGCTGGTGGTATTGGAGTCATGCAAAGTGTTTCTGAATCAGAGTCTAAAGCTGATGGTCGGTTTATTAACCAGTAATATAAATTAGCCAACAATAAGCTTTTCATTTCCTATTGTTTTGTAGCAGTATATTATCTTAATAAAAAAAATCCATTCTGTCTCAGTGGCCGATGAGGATGCAATATGCCATCGAATGGTCTTAGTTTGCGGAACATCTACTTGTCACATGGCTATCTCAAAGGACAAGTTGTTTATCCCTGGTGTCTGGGGACCGTACTGGTCTGGTACAGCTTTGGGCTCTGAACGAACTATTTATGCTCTTGATATGATCTTTATGAAAAGAGAAAATTAAATCTTAGCTGTATTTGCTGAAATTTAAATCTAGAATGTTAAATTCAACATGTTGTTTTCTTGTTAACATATATTCTTCTTTCTGTGGCTCTGGCTAAGAAAAACTACTTTTCTGTTAAAATATAATTCAGCAATGGTGCCTGAGTACTGGCTCACAGAAGGTGGCCAAAGTGCAACTGGTGCTCTTTTGGAATACACAGTTGAGAATCATGTTGCCGCTCCTCTTCTTGCTAACCGTGCTGCTTCTCAAAGTAAGTCTTGTGTTTGAACCTGCACAACTATATGATACGAGCTGAACTAGTGTACATTGATGAAAATTATCAAATTGATTCGTCAAAGGATAGCTATTGCTTCAGTCCATCTTGTGAATTAATCTCTTAAAATTTTCAGGTATATCCATATATGAGTTGTTGAACAAAATATTGGTGTCAATGTCGCGTGAACAAAATGCCCCTTTTCTTTCTGCCTTGACTGAAGATATGCATGTTCTCCCTGATTTTCATGGAAACAGGTACAAAAATTCTAATGCACTACCTAAATTCTGTGGTTTGTAAATTTGGCTTACTAGAATTCAGCTTCACTATGTCAGAAAGGTCTTTGCTATTCGTCAAATGTTGCATTTCTCACCTCATTTTGCTAGAAATGATGTGGTTTGTTAATTTTTGCCCTTTTTAGAAGGCTGCAAATTAACTATGTAATATCGAGATACGGATGGTAAGATTCCATTTTCTTTATTAATTGGTATAGGTAGAGTTTTGGGTAAAGAAAAAAAATATGAATGATTGGCTAGTTGGATCAGATTAAAGTAAGTCCACTTCGACTTGATAGTGGCAAAAGAATTAACTTAAACCAACTTAACCTGCTTATCTACCTCTCTTACAGTTCGTGTTGATTTAACCATCTAATATTCCATTTTCTTTTTACTTTGAATGCAATGGCTAGGTCACCAATTGCTGATCCAAAATCCAAAGGAATGATCTGCGGTTTGACACTTGATACAAGTGAGAAGCACTTAGCACTTCTATACCTTGCAACAATTCAGGGCATTGCATATGGCACTCGTCACATTGTGGAGCACTGCAATTCTCTTGGGCACAAGGTACTCTTCTGTCGCTACTGGTTATATCATTTTCTGATGTTATTTGCACACTTCCATTTTTCCTCTCATTATAATCTTTGAAGATCTAATTACGATTTTTTTTTTTAAGAAAAAAAAGAGTGAATTACAAATTCAATGCCCAAGTTTGACCCATTTTGCAATTTCCTCTTCGAGTCTCAATTGTATGGATTAATCTCTGAGCTTTGATCCGATTTTAATTAGCTCACGAAGTTTTGTGTTTAGCAATTTAGTCCCTGAGATTTGACGGCAATTGCAATTTCATGAAACTATGAGAATGAAATCAAAATGAGGATCAAACTTCAGGGACTAGATTTGTAATTCACCCATCATTGAAAAATAGTATTGCAAATATTGATTTAAAGAAGTTTTCTAAAAGCGTTCTAATTAGAGGTGAACAAATGAAATCTTTGAGTCTCTCCACCCTAAATCCATCAACAGAAGTGGGTTTGTAGTGGAGTGAAAGTTTGTATTTTTCTTCGACCACCTTTAAATTTATTAACCTATCTTAAGGTGCAAATAAACTATAAGCCATAAGCTGATATTATACATAGATAAGCATATACTACATGAAGTGAATAGTAAACTTGTGGTAGTAGTTCTGCAACTTCTGCATCAGAAAAGATCTAATCTGCTTCCCCTTCAGATTGATACACTTCTTGCATGTGGTGGGCTTGCAAAGAACTCACTCTATATTCAAGAACATGCAGATATTGTTGGCAAGTCTCTCTCTCTCTCTCTCTCTCTCTCTCTCTCTCTCTCTCTCTCTCTCTCTCTCTCTCTCTCTCTCTCTCTCTCAATGAAAAGAATAACTTAACATGTGATATGCAGGATGTCCAATTATTCTACCTAGAGAAAACGAATCTGTGCTCTTAGGCGCTGCAATTTTGGGTGCTGTTGCTGCAAAGAAGTATTCAGGCCTTCAAGACGCCATGAAAGCACTAAATGCAGCAGGACAGGTACGCAATCGTATTAAAATCATTCTTCTTTTTTCTATTAATTCTATTAGTTCATCTAATAAACTTTGACACATGTATTACTCTCTATCATCTCTTCTCCGTTTGTTTCAGGTCTCTGATTTAACCAATTTTTTTATGAAAAATTTAATGTTTGATGATAATTTTGGCAGATTGTTCACCCATCCGAGGACCCTAAAGTGAAAAAGTTCCACAATGCGAAATATACAATTTTTAGGTCTCTCTACGAGCAGCAGCTTTCTCATCGCTCGATCATGGCGCAAGCGTTGCAGTAGACTTGCATGTCGACTCCAAGCCCTTTTACTGTGAGCTTATTTCCTGGCTTTTGTACAGGTAACTAATTGCTGTATTTCTTAGACCTAAATTTTGTCATTATCTCAAAGATATGAGCTAATCCACTGTTAATTTCTTCTCTCTTGCTTAATTATCCATGCTTTTTTTGTAATACTCGAGAAATTTGAAGTTTGAAATTCAATAAAGATTTAATTCTGTATATATACCTGTGTGTAATAAACCATATTTATATATAGAGGTGAATAGTGGCCAACTTAAGTCATGAATAGTAATTTTTAAAAAATTCAGGTTTTCGAAAGACGCTGGCCAGCTCTACTGGTCTGAATCCGAATTCAATGAAATAAATACTCGATTTGATCGGTCTCATCGATCCGAGCGCGATCTAATTTTATATTTGACGAGCCTAAAGTCTCGTAAAGCGTGCCAAATTATAATTTTCGCTATATAAGATGGAATTAAAACCTATCCGGATCTAAACTTGAAAAAGTAAGATCGCTACTCGATAGGTCTCGTCGAGCCGGTCATTGTGGCAAAGTCCGTTTTTTCGTTTGATGACTCCGACGTCTCGAAAATCATGAAATACAGTAAAATATATCGTATTGCTTCAAAAATGCCTATATTTTATGTCGCAAATTGGGTGAATTCTCTTGAGGGGCTTTTCAGCATTTTAATCCTACAGTGGAGGACTTAGATTAAAACATGAAGAGATGGAGGTCCTCTTGGCATGTTGTGCACCAAGTTGGTTTCAACAACTCGCACACATGGGGGGGAGGGGAAACTGCAGCCTCCCCCACGTGCCTCATCTTTCTCTGCCACGAAGAGCGCTCCCCAACTCTCTTCTTCGTTTGAATCTTCAAAGAGGGACGAGAGGAAGAAGAAGAAGGGGCTATCATCTTGCACCCGAGTTGAGGTTGGAAGGAGACCACCACCCTGCCCATTTTGATCTAGAAACCACCTAGCTCAATCCTTCTCTCCATGGAGATCCTCGTTGAGGTGTGCAGCCATCGGACTCCGCTGTAGCATGCTGGGGGAGCCACCTTCCTTCCTTTCTTCATATTCTTGATCCGAGGTAGGTGAAACTCCCTCTTTCTTGAGTTTTCTTGCAGTAGAACCCTCCCCATTCGTCTTCTGACGTCCTGGGCATCGCCCATGCACATCCCCGAGGTCTGAAGAGCCACCGTTGGCGGGCGAGAGCAAGGTGCTGCCGGAAAATTCAAATCTGGCCGGACCTTGGCGTGGGCTCTATTCGACCGTTCAAACTCAGATCAGGCTTGAGGGTTCTCTACTTCTGATCTCCAGGAAGGCTCCCACAAAGTTCCAGGAGAATCGGTTGAGTGTTGAGGTCGTACGGGGAAGCCCTAGGTTGTGAGTTTCTTGCTCTTGGCCGAGCTCCTCCATCCGGTGCCGCCGCCGCCGCCGCTGGCCAACCACCCAGCAAGCTCCCCTACATCAAGGGCAACACCCCTGTGCCTTTGCATGGACCCGAAGTCCCTCGCTTGAAGATCCGCCATTGTTGTTTTCAAGCTCGGCCGAGCTCCATAGCCAACCACTGCCGCCGATTTCAGCTGCCGGCTGACCACCCAGGTAAGTCCCATTTGTCGAGTGTAAGCTTCCCTATGCCCTTACATGGGTCTGAATTGCCCTTTATGATGAGCTTTCCATGTGTGCTCTTAAAAATAACGCAAAAAGCTCCACCCCGGCCACCCACTGCATCGGGCCACCGGAGCTGGATAGGGAGGTGAGCTCACCGCCTCTCTGAACCACCTCCCACCATTGCTTGCCTCTGGGGGAACCTGAACTCGAGTGGGAGCAAGCTCGACCAACCTGAGCTCTAGCTAAGGTGCAACTTGGCCATCTTGCTCCGGCAACCTCTCCGGCAGCCGCGCAACACCTCGAAGGTGAGCCTCTGAACCTCCTTGATATTGTGAACATAGTGCTCACCTTAAATTTCCAAATGGTCGAGTAATTGTATGAAAATCATAACTTGGGCTATGCTATATGCTTGTAAGTTATGACCTAGCTATTCTTGGGTTTTGTGCCATTCCTAAACAGATAGCACGACGTTCAGTGCGCCGAGATCCATTCACTGGTGCTTTCGGTTCAGCTCGAAAGCCCTCAAATTTTGTAATCGAGTCAAAATATAGGAAATTGAAAGTATTTATGTAATTATTGAAAACCCTAGGTGTCAAATTGCAATTGTGCCTCGGTGGTCTCTCTTGGACAGCGCATATGTGATCTATGACTATTTGTTCGAGATCTAACGGCCTTCGTTGAGCGGAAATGGATTCCCGAACCGTAAATTGGCAAAATTACCGGTTTATCGGCGTTTTTGCGCAAATCGCTAATTTTGAGTATATTAGATGATGAGTTGTCACTGCCAGGTGTCCATGGCTGTTCCCGGCGCTGTCTTGGTTGGTCCAGTGACCTTCGTTTTCGCGTCAGTGACTCCCGGAGCCAAAATCGACTTTTTTGGGAGCTACGTTGGTAATTATGGCCCAGATTGAGCATAGAGGTTTACAAAATGGCCCTTGGCTGTTCGGACATGTTAAATAGATCATTCCGGGGCAGCGTGTGAAGTTTCGTCGCATTTGGAAACTCGTAGATACTATTCGGGCCATAGTTGGTCGTTTGACGGGTTCCGGATATTTCGGTAAACCCCAAGACTTGTGGAGAGTCCACTATTTTAGTTGTTCTGGTTGTGTAGTGTCGATGGGATGGGTATTAGTGAGTTTGTTACTGATAAGAGTTTATTGTTCAGGGCCCAGCAGTCAGGAGCCAGCACCCCAGTAGTCCAGCAGGCTTCGGGATCGCCTACACTGAGGTGGGTTTTACTTCGGTCTGGGCTTTATCATCTCGGCCCTATGGGGTACCATATTTGGTCAGACCCCTGTGTTTCATACTAGCCCTGATCCTATCGTTGAGTTATACTTCCATTGGTTGATTATTATTCACTTATACTTGGACATATTTCATGTTTGATTAGTCATTAGCTAGATAGCAGTACATTAGCTTATACTTGGACATATATCATGCTTGATTGATCATTAGTTGGATATCAGTATCTTAACTTATACTTGGATATATATCATACTTGATTGGTCATTATTTAGATTCACTCTTACTCAGATATGCCTATTCTTTGTATTTCCTATTGCATGAGATGGCCTATGATTGATATATAGATATTTGCATTCCTGTTGGGATTCCGGCTTGTTGCCGATTATCCGATTCTTAGACCGTGAGCTTGAACATCAGCATTATGATCGCCACGCATCGCTGTACTTCACGTACACCGACGGTTTGGCTACCGTTACGATGTTCTTTACCGGTAAAGTGGTCTTTTGGATGACCCGTGAGCCCTCTGGGAGCACCTGTGGGTGTGGTGTTATGTCAACCCGATAATGGCTTTAGCCTGAGGTCTTTATGACCAATAGTGGCATTGATTGGATATTTGGTTTCTATTATTGATGCATAGTTCATACTATTGTATTTCAGTATACTTTAGCTCTTGTATTTCTGTACCTATATCTGCTCAGCACTGTGATTTTGATTACCTCCAGTCATATCTTTTGTATATTAGCTTTTACCTATTGATCTATTACCATCCGCTGATTATAGTATGCCAGTAGGTGCGATTTGCTATTTCTCGGCTCGTCGTGCTTATTGGGATACATTTATGTTGTATCTCACTTCTCTGGGTGACCATCTTTCAGGTTCGTCGGATTGTGGGATGTCGGGACGGTCCTGTGAAGCGATTACGATAGAGTTGTCCCCATGATGCTTGTTGATCAGTTTTGATTTCTGCTATGATATTAGCTATGATCATGATTTAGACTTATTATTATCTGATGTTTAGTAATTTAATTGAATGCTTATTCTGATGCTTATAACTGATGTTGATGAGATTACTTGATGATTTAGCTATGTCTTGTGATGGATGATATTATGATTACATATCGTCGTAGGTAGAACTCTGATTGCTTGAGTATAGCTTCTTACCTGTGCATGTATAGAAAAGACTCTGTTCGAATAGACAGAAGATCTTCTATGCACGTGACGATCTGATCACATTCTGAGATAAAAGTTTAAACTCTGAAAAAAAAAAAAAAAAAAAAACAACTAGTTTCAAATCTGGAGCGTGACATTTTTAATGAAACTGGGAGGATAAGGAAGGTAGCGGGTACAATGATTCGGCATAGGCAATAGAAAACCTAGGACTTACTCAGCAGGTTGGAGCTTTTTTAAAGTATTAGTAGAATACAACTGTTCGAAGAAGCATTAAAATTTTTATACTAAAATCCTTCAAATTGATTTGTGTTATAGCAGAAGCAGAACCTTTTTAACTTCCAGTTTTTATTACTGAAGCCTGAGTTTCTCTGGTTTAACTGGCTCAGCTCGGCCTGAAAATTATTAACCAAAAACGGTTTGACCCAACCAGGTCTCTCCTTTTTTTTTGGACCTAACTTGGGCTTAAGAGGTATATACAAGTTTTTTACTAGGCTGGGTTAGCCAAAAAGGGCTCCTTGCCATCTATTTATTTTCGATGATGGAGCTTTTAAATCAACGATCGATACCGTTAAATATGATCTAAATTATTTAAACTATCTAAAAATTTAATTTTAAATTTTTTCAACATTATTGGTCTAATAATATAAATTTTATTAGTAGATATGAGTGTTTTGCTAATTTAACGATGTAAAAAATTTTGAATTAATTAAATTTTAGTTAGAATTTTTTTAAAATTATTTAAAATAAGATATATACTCTTGATTTTGATTATATGATTTGTATTATTATTCTTTGAAGAATATTTATTTTCAGTCGTTTATTTTTATATTCACCTGATGGACAAGAAAAGAATATCGAAAAAGTATGAAATTTAATTTTTAGATAGTTTAAATAGTTTAAATCATATTTAACGGTGTAGATCGTCGTTTTGAAAATTCCATCATAAAAAATAAATAAATAAAAATGGAGTCCGTTTGCTATCGATAATATTCATTTGATTTGCTTTAGAAGCATATAATATTTAATATAGATGAGAATTTGATGCATAAGGCATACCATATTCGGCCTTTGACTCATTATTTTTTTAAAAAAAATAAAATAAATTATCTTATAGCCGAAACTATTATTTTATCAAATCATAAATATTAAAATCTCATAAGAGTAAAAATTAAAATTTTAACTTCTAATCGCAAAATAAAATAATATATTTTAAAAAATTATCATTAAGTATTTTATTTCGATATTCAAATAAGACCATACACGTAACAAACCGAGTTTGAAACTCGGCGGGGGCTATTTAAGGCTTTGTGCCTTCCCCACGTGATGAATCTCTGGTTCATCTGATGCAAATATACCAAGAAAAGAAAAAAAACGTAAAAAATTAATATACTTATAGTGTACTATTTTTATATACTACACTCTTATTAAAAAAAAAAAAAAAAAGAAACTGCAAAGTAATAGTGGAGAGATGGGTACTTAGCTTTCTCAAGGCTCTGGAGTATTTGCCTTCGTCTTCAGGAACCCAATTGGTAAGGGAATCATCGAGCTACGCCGTTGAGCGGAGAAGGGAAACCCTAGAAGGCATCCAGCGTCTACTGTGAGAGTTATTGCATGTTGGCGGATCCAGTACCCGTGACCAGGAAGATCCGACCCTTTGCGCATTCCTTCAGGAGCCCAAGCCGAAGCAGGATTTGGCCCAATTGGCCCAGAAGAGATAATATGTGAATAAGAATAATTCAAAGTAGTATAGAAACTTTTCCCTATTTGCTAAGTAGCCCTTGAGTTCCACTCTTATAAATAGAGGGGAGTGTAACTGAAAACGGTTAAGCTGTTATAATACAAATTTCATCTCCCATAAACTCTCTCTCTCTCTCTCTCACCCCCTCTCCAATTCCCACGCTCTGTTCTTTCTCCCCACAGATCCAGATCTTCTCTATGCTCTTCCTTTCTCCTATAGTTCCAGCTCAGGATCAACAATCCAGTTGAAGATCTGTAGCTGGGTAGCGGCACCAGTTGGTTTGCGAGAATCTCGTTCATCATCGGCGCCTTCACCCTTAGCTTCCATCTACATTATCGGATGTGCGCCTCCGAAACGAGCTAACAATCTTAATTTCTTCATCATCGTGGCCATCCAAGCTCTACAAAGATCTCAAGAGCGGTTGCGACTCAAGAAGATTATTACAATTGGTATCAGAGCAGTCCCGGTCCCAAGGATCTGGAGATTGCAAATTCTGCAAAGTAATCAGCAAGAATTAGGGCAGGATCTCATTGATATTACCTCAACATCAACATCAAAACAGGTAATTCAAAACCCAACAATACAATTACATGATTATACGTGAGATGTTCATTTAGAGTGTAAGTTGCTGTGAATAAGAAACTATTGCCATTTCTGGGAAAGTAAACATCATTAAGATTCAAGATCGAGAAGAAGAAGCAAAACAGGTTCGATTCATTTCTAACAAAAGAGAGATGGCAGAGGGAACAAGGTTGAGAGATTTAAATGAACATATGACAATATTGGAGACTAAATTGCAAAGACTCACCACAGAGTATCAAGACAGGGTGAAAGAATTAGGAAATCAAATCACTGAAGTGAGCATGACAGAGCAGAAGCACTACGAGGCATTACAAGTCGAAGCTATTAAAAGGCATGAATTGGTGCTTAAGGACAATGCTGCAAGATATGAAGAATTGATGAAGTTACTGACCACACAGCCATCCCTCAATGGGCCAGTATTGCATACACATACTACCCTCCAAACTTCAATTGATCACAATCATAGAGAGACTCATAACAGTTATAACCGCAATGTGGGGGAAACAAAAGGAAAAGGGTTGTTACATGTACCACCAAGGGAAATAAACCCAAATGAGGAAACCAGAGAAGGTAGAGGAAGCAGCAAAAGCCAAAATTTTACACACACACCTCATCCCAAGTTGGAATTTCCCATGTTTGGGGGTGAAGACCCCAGGTTGTGGGTAGAGAATTGTGAGTATTACTTTGAGATTTACCAAATTCCATATCAGCAGTGGCTTAATATTGCATATATGCACTTGAATCGAAGGGCAAGAACTTGGAAACAAAGTTATTTCATTCACAAACAAGGAATAAGTTGGGAAGAATTTACAGAGTCACTCTACCGAAAGTTTGGGCAAACATGTAAAAGGTATTTAGTAAGAGAATTCAATAACCTCAAGCAATTGGGCACTGTGGAGAGTTACCAAGAGAGGTTTGAAGAATTACGTACTCAGCTGTTGTTTCATAATCCCTAATTATCGGAAGAGCACTTTATCTCCTGTTATATTGGTGGGTTAAAAGAAGACTTGATTCCATTCTTGGATATTGCACATCCCAACACGTTGGAGGAAGCTTACTGTCAGGCCAAATTGCACGAGAAAGCATTAGCAATGATTAGTAGAAGAATCAAGCAGAACACTAAAGTTACAAGAAATACTTTTAATAAAACCTCATAGGCCCACGTACCAAGACCCTCAGGCTATCAAAGAAACGGTAATAAATCATTGATGGAGCAGAGGAGAGCTGCGGGTCAATGCTTTAAATGCGGGGAGAGGTACCATCCGGGTCATGTATGTGCTGTTAAAGCGCTTAATGCATTGCATGGGTTAAATGACATCTTGGAAGTATATGATGAAGATTGTCTCCAGGAAGAGCAAACCGAAGTGGAATGTGGGAATACAGAGGAGCAAAGCAACAATCCTAAAATTGGAGTTTCCGTACATGCACTAAGTGGGGAAAAACAACAAAATACTATCAAGGTACAAGGTGAGGTAAAGGGACAAATGCTTACCATATTAGTTAGACACCGGTAGCACCCATAGTTTTATGGACCTCCAAACGGCCAAGGATATTAAAGCTCACATGGTAGCTGCTGCACCTTTAATAGTTACCGTAGCAAATGGGCAAAAAGTGTTGAGCAAATTGCAGTGCCCAAACTTTCAGTGGAATATGCAAAGGCATAGTTTCCAGACAGATCTGAGAATCATCAGGTTGGAAGGATCTAGTATGGTACTAGGAATTGATTGGTTAAGGTTATATGGTAAAGTCATCTTTGACTACCATCAGGACTCTATTACTATTCAAAAGAGTGGACAACCCCTAGTGCTGAGTGGAATTAAAGAAGGGGCTTAGTTAAAGCTGATTTCGGCTAATCAGTGGTACCAAGATTGGCAAAGAGGAGAGTGCTGCATAGTAAGTCAGTGTCTGGCAAGTGAAGAACAAGGCGTAACTTCAGAGTTAGACCCTGCACTACAAGCAGTTTTGGTCCAGTATGCCACAGTATTTGAGAATCCAACAGAGTTGCCCCCGCAAAGATCTGTAGACCATAGAATACCCCTGCAGCCTGGTGCAGTGCCAATAAATCTCCGGCCGTACAGGCATTCTTATGAACAAAAAGGGAGATAGAAAGGCAAGTAGAAGAGATACTTGAATCTTCTATAATCCAAGCAAGTCATAGTCATTTTGCTTCACCAGTGCTATTAGTCAAGAAGAAGGACGGTAGTTGGCGGATGTGTATAGATTACCGTCAGTTAAATAGAGTCACCATCAAAGATAAGTTTCCTATTCCAATCATCGACGATTTATTAGATGAATTAGGGGGATCAAAACTTTTCTCCAAATTGGATTTAAGACCGGGTTATCATCAGATCAGAGTTCATAAAGATGATATACCATAAAACTGCATTTCGGACTCATCAGGGGCATTATGAATTTAAGGTGATGCCTTTTGGATTAACGAACGCCACAGCTACTTTCCAAGCTTTAATGAACACAATCTTTGCCCTCTATCTGAGGAAGTATGTATTAGTGCTTTTTGATGACATTTTGATATACAGTAAAACTTTGGAGGAACACCTGAGACACTTAAAGGTGGTTCTGGGAGTGCTACAGCAAAATAAATTGTATTCTAAGCAAAGTAAGTGCACTTTTGGCAAGAAACAAGTGGAGTACCTTGGTCATATTATTTCTGAAAAAGGAGTAGCTACGGATCCTACGAAGATTGAGGCAATGACTACGTGGCCGATTCCTCGGACAATTAAAGAATTAAGGAGATTCCTTGGCTTAACTGGTTACTATAGGAAGTTCGTGAAAAATTATGGATCGATTAGTAAACCCCTCACAGAGTTACTCAAGAAAGATCAGTTTGGGTGGTCACAAGAAGCTCAGCGAGCTTTTGAATCTCTGAAAGTAGCAATGACCACGGCACCAGTCTTAAGAATGCCTAATTTCAAGGAACCCTTTACTTTAGAAGTGGATGCCAGTGGGGAGGGTATAGGAGTTGTGTTATCTCAAGAGGGCAAACCCATAACATACCTCAGTAAAGCAATTAAAGGCAGGATTTTGGGCCTATCTACCTATGAAAAAGAATTTTTAGTAATACTTATGGCAACGCAAAAATGGAGGCATTACTTAATGACGGGAAGTTTTATCATTAGGACGGATCATGAAAGCCTCAAATATCTTTTAGAACAAAAGATAGTGACTCCAATGCAACAAAAGGGGATGCTTAAGCTTATGGGCTTCGACTACACTATAGCATATCGAAAAGGGGAAGAAAATGTGGCGGCTGATGCATCGTTGAGACAAAATTAGAAGGAAGAACAGTTATTAACAATTACAGCTATTACCCCTGCTTGGTCTTTTGAAGTTGAGGAGAGTTACAAAGGTGATCCCTACTATGAACAGCTCATGAAGGAAGTTCTTTTGCAACCTGAGTGTTATAAGTTCTACAATTACAGTCAAGGGGTCTTGAGGTATAAAGGAAGGGTATGTGTGGGTGGAATAGGAGATCTAAGAAATAGGTTGGTCAACCAATTTCATGGTTCTAGTTTGGGGGGACACTCAGGAGTATCTCATTCTTATCAGAGAATGAAGAGACAATTTTACTGGAAAGGAATGAAGAAACAAATTGAAGCATTGATCTACGACTGTGGAATTTGTGCACAAACTAAGTCTGACACTAGAGGGTACCAAGGGTTGCTCCAACCATTACCTATACCTAATCAAATATGGACAGATATTAGCATGGATTTTGTGGAAGCTTTACCTAACTCTGAGGAAAAGGACACTATTATGGTAGCACTTGACAAATTAACGAAATATGCACGTTTCATTCCTTTAAAACACCCTTTTACAGCAATTGACATAGCTCGGGTTTTCATGGATACTGTGTATAAGCTTCATGGGTGTCCTAAGAGTATAGTAACAGATAGAGACAAGATTTTTACCAGCCAGTTTTGGACGGAGCTTTTCAAATTACTGGGAACACAACTTAAGATGAGTACCTCATATCATCCTGAAACCGATGGTCAAACAGAATGGGTTAACCGTTGTTTGGAAACATACTTAAGATGCATGTGCTTCCAACATCCCCATAAATGGTGCAAATTCTTGTCTCTAGCGGAATGGTGGTATAACACTAACTACCATTCTTCACTGGGAACGATCCCTTATACAGCACTTTATGGTGTGACACCCCCTGATACTCTGGTGGTCGCTACTGGGGTAGCTACCTCTTCAGAAGTAAGAGATTGGGTGAAAGAAAGAGAGAGGGTCACTCGGGAGTTAAGAGACGAGCTACAGGTAGCTCAGAATCGCATGAAGCAACAAGCCGATAAACACAGGAATGAGAGGGAGTATAGAGTAAGAGATTGGGTATACCTGAAACTACAATCTTACCGTTAGATTTCAGTGGCGGCAAGAAAGAACCCGAAACTGGCTGCCCGTTATTATGGCCCATATGAAATATTGGAGAGAGTTGGGCAAGTAGCATACAAGCTAAAGTTACCTGAAGGTGCCCAGATACATCCGGTTTTCCACGTATCATTACTCAAATCATGCCATTCCGGTCCTATCAAGGTATCACCCACGTTACCAAGGGTCGGTGAGGAGGGACAGCTATTAGCGGAGCCGGAAAAAGTGTTGGATCGAAGGATGAGTAAGCGAGGAAACTAAGCAGTCACTGAGGTATTGATTAAATGGAGCAATCTTTCGGAGACTTCGGCTACTTGGGAGGAGTATGGAAGTCTCAAGCAGCAGTACCCAACCTTTGATTCCTGAGGATAGGAATGAGTTAAGAGGGAGGGATTGTAACACACTCTTATTAAAAAAAATAATAATAATAAAAAAAATAAAAAAAATTGCAAAGTAATTGTGGAGAGATCGGTACTTAGCTTTCTCAAGGCTCTGGAGTATTTGCCTTCGTCTTTAGGAACCCAACTGGTGAGGGAATCATTGAGCTACGCCGTTGAGCGGAGAAGGGAAACCCTAGAAGGGTCAAGAAGACTCTGGAACATGTGAGAAGATACTCAGAAGGGGAATATCAAGGCATCCAGCGTCTACTGTGAGAGTTATGGCATATTGGCGGATCCAGTACCCGTGACCAGGAAGATCCGACCCTTTACGCATTCCTTCAGGAGCCCAAGCCCAAGTGGGATTTGGCCCAGTTGGCCCAGAATAGATAATATGTGAATAAGAATAATTCAAAGTAGTATAGAAACTTTTCCCTATTTGTTAAGTAGTCCTTGAGTTCCACTCTTATAAATAGAGGGGAGTGTAACTGAAAATGGTTAAGCTGTTATAATACAAATTTCATCTCCCATAAACTCTCTTTCTTTCTCACTCACACACACACACACACACACACACACACACACACACACACACACACACACACACTCTCTCTCTCTCTCCCTCTCTAATTCCCACGCTCTGTTCTTTCTCCCACAGATCCAGATCTTCTCCATGCTCTTCCTTTCTCCTATAGTTCCAGCTTAGGATCAACAATCCAGTTGAAGATCTGTAGCTGGGTAGCGACACCAGTTGGTTTGCGAGGATCTCGTTTATCATCGGCGCCTTCACCCTCAGCTTCCGTCTACATCATCGGATGTACGCCTCCGAAACGAGCTAACGATCTTAATTTCTTCATCATCGTCGCCATCCAAGCTCTACAAAAATCACAAGAGCGGTTGCGACTCAAGAAGATTATTACAATTTATTATAATCAAGATGAAGAACATAAATGATTCTCGAACAAATCCTAGCTCACTACAATAAAATTAGGTTATAGGGGCACATGTTTGTGACACATTTTTACAAGTGTTTCATTTATAGTCCATCTATATCTAAAGTTAGGTTATAGGACATATTTTTGGGACATATTATAGTAATGTGTCGCTATACACCCTAACGACGGCACATATAGTGACACTAATAACAAGTGTCGGTATTTTTTATAGCAGTATTTTTAAAAGTTTTTAGAAACACTTAAAAGTATCGCTATAGTATAATTTTGTTGTAGTGGCTCTTAAAAAAGCACCCTAAAATTTATGTCTGCAGTAGTAGCTAAATTTTAATA
Source organism: Tillandsia leiboldiana (assembly GCA_029204045.2). NCBI lineage: Eukaryota > Viridiplantae > Streptophyta > Magnoliopsida > Poales > Bromeliaceae > Tillandsia > Tillandsia leiboldiana. The sequence continues at coordinate 1,600,687 of CM055083.1, forward strand.
AAATCATAATTGTAATGCATAATTTAATGGGTTCGTGTCACATCCAATGGGGACTGTTATGTGTGAAAGAAAGAAAGAAAGAAAGATATCACTAATCTACCAACAGAAAAATGATATTTTAGCCAGGAGAAAAATGATTTATTAGCCTTTAATGGTTTAATTAACTACTAGGTTGGAATATATGAGATTATAAGATAGGTATAGGTGGTGATAATGGATAATTACAGCTAAATTTTTTTTACTGTGGCTGCAATAAGGAGTTGATCCACCTTTTGATATATATATATATATATATATATATATATATCCTACTCTAGAACACAAGAAATTACTACCTAGAACACTCCTGCTTTGTTGCTTTGTAAACTGCACCAAATTTAAAATGCAATAAATAGATTTATCCCTATACCAAATTAATTATGCAATTAATAAGTCGAATGAAACAAAAGCATGCATCATCATCTCACTCTAAAAAAAAAAAGAGAAAAAAAAAAGAAACAATGTTTTAATAAGCAATGGGGTCATAATTAATTATAAAGTAGCTAGCTTTTCTAGGAGACAAAGCAATGGAGTGGCTTATCTTAAGGGAAAGCAACCTTTGACCTTTTTGTTTAAGCTTGTTAATTTCTCTTGGCTCTTTTGTTGTGTAGGGATTCTCCAAACTATTATTATTATTATTATTATTATTATTATTATTAGAAATAATATTCTATATATCTTTAAATATTTCAATTTTTTTTTTCTTTTTTCTTCTTTGTTTCAAATATATTTTTCATATATTCTTTTGTTATTTAAAATTTTTCTTACTGTTAGTATCAATTAAATTATCTCGAATTAAATCAAGATTAATTTTTTTATCAGAGTAAAAAAAATAATTAAAATACCTATATTGTTTCTACCTTGATGGCAAATAAAAATAAATTGGCGATGATAAAAAGGTATATTTTAAAAAATAAAAATAATAAAATACTTTTTTAGTCCATAATTTAATACAAAAATAAAAAAAATTGATGACGGTAGAACAATTAATATATTTAAAAGAATAAAATAGTCGGTTGTTTTTAATAGTTTATTAACAAAATTTAACTCTTTATAATATATTTAAAAGTTAAAAAAGTATTTTCAATATTAATCTTTTAAAAGAAATAAATAAAAAATTTTAAAAAATTTCAGAAATGTATTAATAATGATTCCTTATTATTATTATTATTATTGTTGGTTGAGGTGGTTTTATTAAATAATTTTTTTACCATTACTTTTCCCAGAGGGAAAGTGCCAACCCTCGTAATGCGGAGGAACGAGGGAGTTTGGCATCATCAGGAGAAAAATATTTAAATCGGGGAGAGCTAAAAATTAGGATTTGGGTTCTTTGTTTTTTATGAGGATGGGACATACAATAAGATTTTCTCTCTTTATTATTATTAGAGCAATGCTACATGTACACCCCGAAGGGGTGTACATCATACATCTCCACCATTTTAATGGTGGTGATATCTTTTACGGGTCACATCAAGTGACCCATCATTACACCCCCACCCTTAGATGGATGGGGGTGTGAGATGTACACCCCTTACGGATGTACACATAGCATTTTCCTTATTATTATTATTATTATTATTATTTTTGCTTTTAAAAAGAGAGGAATATAAAATAGTAAGCTGATGACTTGATTATGGCTGATCATAATGAATGGCCATTAAAATAATCCATAAAATTTTATTTAATTTGACTTCTTAACTTTCATTTTTTTATTATACGCCAATGAGAGTCTGTTTGCTTTTTTTTTTTTTTTTTTTTTTTTTTTTTTTTTTTATTGACTATGAGAGATCGAATTCGTGATTTCAAAAAAGTCGTAGACGTCGGCGTTTGTTTCGACTTTGGCAGAATGAGGAGCAAAGTCAAATTCGTGAAACTCATAAATTTTCATTCTCTAATTTTCAAGTGCCAAACATTACTTAGAAGCCATGTGTATTTTAAGTAATACTACAAAAATGCTTAATAAAAGGCTAAATTACAGAAAACCCTCCTGTCATATCCCGCTTTTCTATTTTACCTCTTGTCATTTAAAAGTCGACAAGCTGCCCCCTCGTAATTACCGAATTGTCTTTAGGGGGCAACGACGTTGACAGAAATTATAAATTGACGAAAATGCCTTTCCTTTTTTTCTTTTTCTCGTAATTACCGAATTGTCTTTAGGGGGCAACGACGTTGACAGAAATTATAAATTGACGAAAATGCCTTTCCTTTTTTTCTTTTTTTTTTTCGAAGTCTTTTTTTTTCCGAAGTCTTTTTTTTTTCTTTTCGAAGTCTTTTTTTTTTCTTTTTTTTTTTTTTTTTTTTTTAGAAAATATTTTCCAAGGATATTTTGGGTATATGAAAATATATTTTCAAAAAAACTGACGGTCAACTGACGGCGGAGGGGTTATTGCATAATTCGGTAATTACGAGTGGCAGGTTGTCGACTTTTAAATGACAGGGGGTAAAGTGGAAAAGCGGGATATGACAGGAGAATTTTCTGTAATTTAGCCTTAATATAAAAATAATTTTATAATTTTATATTAAATAATGGTAAATTCTTTGTGTGTATGCTTTTATACAAAGTGGAAGCTTTAAATTGAAGTTACTAATTTTTTTCACACTTATTTTATAAGCTTAAGCTTCTACCTCATACTCGAATCAATTCTCATTATGGTAAAAATTAAAGTAGAAAAGCACTTTATGCCCTTAATTGCACCCCAAAGAGCATGAGAAAAGTATGTGGATAATAACTTTTGCTTAGTAACACAAAATCCCTCTTTCACTCCCATAGAGGGAGGGGACCAATTAAGGATCTCATTGGATATCATTCCTAATTTTTTTTGAAAGTTTTGGTGGGTAAAAAAAAAAGGGTTAGTGGAGTATCTACATCTAAGAGATTTTGAGGACAAAAGTATTGAATATACCATGGTTTCATTAGATCCTGTTCTCCTTTTTGGTAGATGATTTGATATATTTTTTTTAGCATGTTTGAATTTTGGAGTGTTCCATGATGAGCATTTGTCTCTTCAATGTTACCATCAAATGCGAAATGTGAAAATAATTTTAAGAAAAATGCTAGATGTACACCCTAATTAGGGTGTACATCTTACACCCACCCCATTCTGAGGTGGGGTGAATTCTACTCGTCCCATCGATGAAACGAGTGGAGGAATACCCATCTCAGGATGGGGTGGGTGTAGGATGTACACCCCAAATGGGGTGTACAGATAGCACTCCTTATACCATAATGTTTATCAAAAACTTGTTTGTTCTTTTTCTTTTCTTCTTTTTATTGTGTCTCTAACTAATTATTAGATAATTTTAAAAAATTAAGTTTCTCTTGTAGTGTGAAGATCATTAAATATGATTTTGAGATTCAAAAAGAAAAAGCTCTAAATTAAAGTTTTTGATTCTGTTGTAGAAAAAAATAATTTGAAAAAACTCATTCATCTATAGTTTTTTAAACTTTCCATCATTTCTACTTAAATTTAGTTTTAATGTAATCACAAATTTTGCTAGATCCTCTTAATCAAACTCAAGCTCTACTGAGCTTTTGTTCTAAAAAGCTCCCAAACCTTAAATAAAAAAAAAATGACATAAACATAAAATGATGAAGGTAAAAGTGATACATTTTCTTAATTGATAATACAACTCAAATAAACTCATTTTAATCTTTTGGAAGGATAACTCAAATAAATTTTTCTTTTTCAAAAAAAATAATAATTAAAAAAAGCATTAAATGTAAAATAACTCAACTCATATAAATTTAGTGAACTTTCTAGGTCTTATTATTCTACATCTCATTTATCTTGCTTCATTATTATAATAGTTGTTAGATATGTCTCGAATTCTAAAATTAGAAATTTTTTTATTCTTATTCTGTTTTGCTTATCCAATTAAGATAAGTTTGAAGTATGTCTAATTTTATAAAGATTATCTCTAATTTTAGTAGATTCGTATTATTAATTGTATTAGGATTTAGCCACTATTATAAATATACCATTATTCCATTGATTTGGTACGGCGGATGAGAAGAAATACGAGTGTATTTTGAAATTAAAATTTTATGAGAGAGGCATATTTTGTACACCACTTTAATTATAATGAAAGTCTCCGCTCCGTCTTCGCCCGTGGGCATAGTCCAGTTGCCGAACCACGTATATACCACGTATATTTTGTGTGCTTTATTTTTTTTCTTTTTTTTTTAATTTTTTTTAATATTTTCACACCCAACGAATTAGATCTTTTTCATTTTTATCATAACAATAGTAATAATAATTACTATTATCATTGAATATTTTAAGCACTGTCACTTTCCCTCTTGTATACTTCAACTTGAATGGTGCCAATTAAAACTTGGAACTTTAAAAAATAAAATGGTTGCCAAAATGAACACCTCATCCTTCTAAGCTGTAATGTGAAAGATTGTTTTATTCAAATCTCATTTTCCTCATCATTCCATCCCCTCTTTTCACTTCCAATGTGCATGCCCCACTAAATTGGAGAAGTAGTACTACCATATTAGAAAATTGCTTTCCTATATATTTCTAAAATTTATAATTTTATTTTAACTTTCTATCATTAAAAAAAATAACTACAACTAAAAGTAAAATCAGAAATCAGACATAAAACCCTACGAGTTATTAGAAGAGCATGACTACTATATTATTAGGAATACAAAGTTCTCTATACTTATAAATAATTTTCGACGATGAAACTTTCAAATCGACGATCGGATCCATTAAATTTAATCTAATATATTTGAAATGTCTAAAAAATAAATTTTATAATTTATTATTGTTATTTATCTGGTGATTGAAAGGATTTCAAATTAATAATTTTTAACGATTGATGTGCGCAATTTGTATTTTTGATGGTGTAGAAATACTTAAATCGGATGAAATTTTAATAAAAAAAATATTTATACTATTTACAGCAAGATCAATATTTCTGGTTGAAAATTTTCGTACTATATCATAATTTTTTATAAAATTTTTATTTTTTAGCCATCTATTTTTAATATTTTTGATTACTAGATAAATGATAACGAAAAATCATAAAATATATTTTTTAGATACTTTAAATATGTTAAATCAAATATAACGTGTCCGATCGTCGATTCAGAAGTTATATCATCGAAAATACCTTAAGAGTATGAAAACCTTCGTACTCCTAATAGCGCAGCAGTTTTACTAGTTATTAGAGTCTCTCATGTAATTATTAATATAAATCACGACTTTATTATGTTTACTTATGCGGAATAAATATGATATTTTGCTCATACATTACTTCTCTTCAAACTTCAAATTTCTTGCATTTAGAAATGTAAACGTGACAAATTTGGAGATGGGACCCTCCCCCACTTTCTCTTGGACGGATTCATAATATGTTAATTTTTATTTTAGTTTTATACCTTACTTACTTACTACTAATTCATTAGAGACTGAAAATTTTTGATGAATAAGATGGATCAAGAAAAACAAAAAATATTTCGTCTCCCACTTTATTTTCTTGACTGATGAAAACAGAATATTATATATATATATATATATATATATATATATATATATATATATAGGGCAACGCTACATGTACACTCCAAAGGGGGTGTACATCTTACACCCACCCATCTAAGGGTGGGGGGGTCACTTCACAAATTGTGAAGTGACCCCTCATCACACCCCACCCATTGGATGGGTGGGATGTGCGATATACACCCCCAAATGGAGTGTACAAGTAACATTTTCCATATATATATATATATATATATATATATATATATATATATATATATATATATATATATATATATATATATATATATATATATATATATATATATATATATATATATATTAGTTTTTATTTATCGTCCCATCAGAAAAGAATGGAATCAAAATTATTTTTTTTTATATTTTTTATTTTCACTTGCTGTCCCATATGTGACTTAACAAATCGAGATGCTAGAGCTCTTCCAACCATCATCCATTTGCATCCCTACTTAAATTTGAAATTTTAACACTCACTTTTTTATTTTTAAGTCTCCAATCTTTACCCATAAGTTTTTTTGTTTGACTCTTAATCTTCTAGTTTTTTGCAAATAAAATTGTAATATTCATTCATTGTTTAAATTAAGTTTCTTCATTAAAAAATTTTGTTTGTTCCAACAAAATTTACCATGTGTTAAGATTTGATAAACATGAATAGATGTTAATTAGATTATTTTCATACAAATTAACAAATTTTTCGAAACCAAAAATTTGAACTAGACTAAATTATTATTAATAGCTAGTAAATTTATTTTTTAAAATTTAATAGATAACTGATAAAATAATATAATGTAAATAATTTTAAAAATAAAATTAACTCTGGTTAGACCAAATTGAAAAAAAAAAAGCAAAAAAAAAAAGAAGAAAAAAGCTACACTATAGCTAGATTGCTCTCAAACAAAATAGGCTTTTAACCATTTCTTATACAAAGGCCCCACCACCCACTGATCACATAGACAAGCTCACAAGTCACATCCACCATCAAAAACACCAAAATTTCTTGAGTATCTCATCAAGTAACTATTCTCCCTTTTTGTCCTTATTTTCTTATTTTTCCCTTCAAAAAAAAATAATAATAATAATAAAATCTGGGTGGTAAAGTCATAGCTCATCATAAGCACAAACATACTAAAATAAGTAATATTACACCTATATTTATTGATTGTATGTTAAACATGATATTCATCTAAAAATTAATATTTTTTTACTAATTTTATCAGTAATTTTGCTTTTTATTTTAATACTTAAAAATTTATATAGTAAAAAATTTACTATTTGTTATGCAAGCTTTCAAGCAGAAAGCTTAGTTATTATATATATATATATATATATATATATATATATATATATATATTCAAATAAATTTATTTTTATAAAAAATAAATGGTGTTATTTTTCTCTTAAAAATTTAAAATTTATATTAAGTTATAGAGTTTGTAAGTAGTATTTTTTAATGAGAGATGCTACACATACACTTTATTTTAAAGTATATGATATACCTTCTATCCATCCAAAAGTGAGGTTTATTTTAGTGTTATTTCGATATGATCAGTAAAATTAATCATGGAGGGTAAAATATACACTCCTTAGAAATGCACAAAAAGTATTTCCCATATATTTATTGTGCGTTTTCAAACTAAAGTGTTCTAGAACAATGCTATTTGTACATTTATTTATAAGTATACATTTTATATGCCTATTCATTCAAAGATAAAAAAAAATTTTACCCATGAGGCTATTATTTCTAAGGAATGAATAAGATTTATCCCATCAGATAAATAAGATATAAAATATACATTACTTTTGAAGTATACAGTAAGTATTTTTTATTTTACAAACAAACAAAATAAAATAAAATAAAACAGAAATAATACAAACTGAGTTTACAACCAAAAAAAATTACAAAATTACAAACCTCCGTCCAAAAATTAAAACTCTCCTCCTAGCATTTATTCATACTAGTATAATAATAATAATAAAAAAAAAAACCGATAAAATTAGTATAATAAAAAATAATAATTTTTGAACGTGTATCTCGTAAGATTACAACAAACAACAAGTGGTCGGCATAGATCTCGCACAGCTCCCCATATATATATATATATATATATATATATATATATATATATATATATATATATATATATAATAAATAAATAAAAATTCTAGCATTGCATTTGCTCCACCACACCACACCATACTGGACCACGTGTCTCTCTCTCTCTCTCTATCTCTAGAGGTAGAGTACCTGAGCGTTGCAGGGGGCGAGTTCGGCGAACGTCGGGGGCGCCTTCACTACCTCCCACTCGACCCTCTCGTCGTCATCGGCGGCGGCGGCGGCGGCGGAGGCGTTCATGGGGAGCACGGTGGCGATGGCGACGTCGAGGCCCCTGCCGACCACGAAGATATGGCCGGAGCGCTCGCCGGCGACGGCGTAGGGACGGGATAGGTCAGGCGGGACCCCGGCGCCGGCGACCCCCCTCCAGGAGTCGCGAGCGGCGTCGTAGGACTTGAGGCGGCGGTCCCCGTACTCGGCGACGACGAAGAGCCGCTCCTCCCCGACGACGGCGCTCGCCCCCGTCCACCCCTCGCGCATCCCGGGCGCCATCTCCGCCCACGCGTCGCGCTCCGCATCGAAGAAGGCCCCGCGCGGCGCCGCGTCGAAGGGCCACGCCCACCCCTCCGTCACGTACATCCGCCGCCCCGCTACCACCGCCGCGTCGTACCGCGCCATCCCGCGCCGCAGCCCCGGGGCCGGCTCCCACCGGTCGGCGTCGGGGTCGTAGCGCTCCGCGGCCACCGCGTCACCGTCACCGGAGGCGGCGAGGATGCGTCCGGCCACGGCGCCGGCCGCCAGGAACGGCCCCGCCGCGTTCGGCGCCGCGGCGGCGGTTGTCCAGGAGTTGGTGGCCGCGCGGTAGGCGAGGAGGGCGGCGGGGAGCGGCGCTAGGACGAAGAGCTCGCCGCGGTCGGGGAGGGAGGCGAAGGCGAAGGAGGCCGGGTGGAGAGCGGGGCCATGGTCGGGCTCGGGCTCGGGCGATGAAGGGAGGGGGATCGGTGGTAGGAGGAACCAGCGGCGGGAGAGGGGATCTAGGGCTTGGCATTGGAGTCGGAGGGAGACGGGGTGGAAGGCGAAGACGAAGAGGAAGGGCGATGAGGATGATGATCGGGAGACGGAGCGTGCGCGTGCGAGGGATAGGAAGGAGGCGCTGCATAGGGCGCGGTTCCACCCCGCTGATACGGACCGCGCTAGGGTTTGGTAGGGGAAGGGCACGCGCACCAGGCACAGCTCCGCCACGTCGTCCGGCATCCCCGGTATCAGCTCCTCCTCCTCCGTCGTCGTCTTCGTCGTCGTCGTCGTCTCCGATCTCGGCTTCATCAAACCCTACCCACTCTTCTCTCTCTCTTTCTATATATCTCTCACTCTTCTCTCTTCTCTCTTCTCTCTTCTCTCTACAGTTGCTTGCTGTAAGAAAATTGAATTTTCAAAAAAAATATATAATTTAATTCACAGGACAGCAAGGAGAGGAGCGATGATGGGAAATTTGGGAGACGGGGGCGGAGATCTACCGATCAGATATATAACGATCGATCAGTGCGGAGAGGAAAGCGGGGGAGGGTCGCTTTCGCCACGTGGCGTGAGTGGGCCCACAGGTGGAGGAGGGGGGAGGCACCCAATGGGCTCCACTCGGCCCATTTGTTGTTGGATTCGTCGTTATGCACCGGCCCAGGTAATCAACCATATTCCCTTTCTTCTTTTCTTTTTTAATGATTAATAATAATAATAATACGATACCTTTGTTTAATCTTTTATGTTTATGCTTTTCATATATATATATCTTATTATTTAAAAAATAATAATAATCTTAATTAGTTAGTGAGATAAATTTATTTTTTTATTATTTTATATATTTTTACACATATATTTATAAAGATAAAATTAATATTTTATATATATTCTGTTTAAAAATAAATAATAAATTATTAGTAATAAAATAATTAAATATATATAAATTTATCGGTGATAAATTTATTTTTTTTATTATTTTATATATTTTTACACATATATTTATAAAGACAAAACCTACATTTTATATATATTCTGTTCAAAAATAAATAATAAATTATCAGTGATAAAATAATTAAATATATATAAATATTTTAATTTTATTTAAAAAATAAATATAAATAATTAAATTTTATAAAAATATATTTACTATTTTATTTGATAGGACAATATAAAATTAATCTTTAATAATAATAATAATAATAATAATTTTTTATCTATTTTATTTTTAAAAAGTTTGGTATTCGGCGGCCGTACACGCATCATTACGTGTGTGTAAAGTTGTAAAGTTTCGAGTGGAGGAAACGTGATAGGAGAGAATAATTAAAGCTACTGCTAAAGGAGATAATTATTGATTAAAAAAAATCTTAAATTTAATAATAATATCAATAATTGATATAAAATAATTTTAACAAAAAAAAATTATTTATTTTTAAAATTTAAATTCACAATTTCAATCTTAAAAACCTTGATTTTTAAATTATATCTTTAAATTATCGTTGATTGAAAAATTATTAAATTTTTTTGAAACAATTAATTTTAAAAAATAAAGTTGAGGACATATATTCATCTGAAATTAAATACCAAACACAACTGGCCCATTTAGGTTAAAGTGAAATTTGGTTGGGAAACGACAAAAAATTGCTTTATGTTACAAGTTTCAATTTAAAAACCAAAAATTATAAAAAATAAAATGGATACCACTTATATGATATATATGTATTAGGATCACTTTTATAAATTTCGCGTGGGTTCGTATTGGATATTTACATATACGTGTCAGATTCGTGTTCGATATAAATACTTTATATTCACATATACGTGTCAGATTCGTGTCCGATATGGATACTTTTTAAACGCACATTCAACACAGAATCATAATGTATATAATTAAAAAAAATATATTTTTTTTATTTTATTATTTATATATATATATAATATAAGATTATAAATATTTTAATTTTTTAATAAATACAAATAAATTAATTTTGAGTAATATAATAAATTATGTATGGTGGAGAAAAAATTTTTTTTTTTTCTTAAAAACATATGAACTATCAATATAAAATTTTATTAACTTTTATTTATACGAGAAATATAATAATATTTTATTAAAATTTATATTTTATATATAATAAATATATATATTATTATATTAATAAAATTATATTTTATTATTTATGTTTATATTATATTCTAATTTTTTGAAATTATCAAATCGCCATCGTATTGTATCCCGTATTAACTTCCACGACGCTTAATAAATAATTGAAATACTTAAAGTTTAATAACACTATTAGCTATAAGATTGGAGGTCAAATTCAAATAATTATAGTACAACTTGGTTGCCCTAAATAATAAGGAAAATGCTAGATGTACACCCCCAAATGGGGTGTACATCTTACACCCACCCTATTCTAGGGGTGGGTGAATTTCACTCGTCACATCGAGTGACGAGTGAATGGATACCCACCCTAGGATGGATGGGTGTAGGATGTACACCCCATTTGGGGGTGTACACCTAGCACTACTCAAATAATAATACGCACTATTAGCTAATGAAGCTACTCAACTTTACCGTACAAATATTAATTTAATTCATTATATATTTTTAGTAAAAATATATATTATAATAAAATTATGCTATAACGATATTTTTAAATATTTTTAAAATTTTAAAAAAATATTGCTAGTAAAAATATCGACACTTATAATTAGTGTTGCTATATGTGCAGTTGATAGTGTGTATAGCGACATATTATTATAATGTGTCCCAAAAATATGTCTCTATAATTAAATTTAGAATATAAAAAAAATATAAATAGAACACTTGTACAGAAATATCATAAAGATGCATGTGTTCATATAATATAATTTTATTATAGTGGTATAAAATATATTTTAATTATTATCCATTTTAATGTGGCAATCTAATATATAAAAATAAAAGTTTAAATTTTTCTATCTACTTTATTAATTTATTAAATTTAAACCAGCTAATTAATATATTTTATACAATTCATGTAATTATAAATTTATTAAAATAAATAATTAATTTAAATTTTATGTCAGAAAAATCGCCAACTAATTAAAATCAAATAAAGTGAATAATTGGATACTAATATAAAAAAAATTCAAAAAATTAAATAATTAAATCAAAATAATCTATATATCAAATAAATTTTATATATTTTTATTTATATATTTTTTCAATATTTATACATAATCCGTATATGTAAGTGCCCTCCAATATTATTGCTTTTTGGTCCAATGGTTGTGTAGAATGCTTTCTCTCTATCAGATCATGAGACTCAACAAAGATACTGCTTTAATTAGGCTAAGTATTTTTCAAACTAAGACTCAATATAATAAAAAGGCTCAACAAACTATGAAATATTTTAGAATTTAGGATTTAGACTTATCCATTTTGCTTTCTTAGCGGAAGAAAAAATGATAGAAAATTGAAAAGATGTAGTTAGAGTTGTCAACAAGTCGAATATAAAAGAGCATGAGCTAGTTTGTATTCAACTCGTTAAATAAATAAGCCAAACATAAACTAGCTTGTTACAATATTGAACTGAAATTCTGTTTTTGTTTGGCTCGTTTATAACCAACTAAACACGAGTTTACCCACGAACAACAATTTATAATTTTTTTTTGAGAGAAATATAGCATGTTATCGCTTCGTTTAATTAAAATTAAAATTTTAATCTAATAATTAATATTCATAAAATGTAATTTTTTTACATTTGAATATATATATATATATATATATAGAGAGAGAGAGAGAGAGAGAGAGAGAGAGTTGAACTGAAATGCTATCAGTAGCAAATCGGTTCGATTGTCACCAAATATTTTTAATGATGGAGTTTTCAAATCGATGATCGGTATCGTTGAATATGATCTAGACCACTAGAAATATTTTTAATTTTTTTCGATATTATTGACCTTATGATTAAAAGGTTACAAAATATATAATTTTAATAATAGATATAATTTTTTTTCTCGTTTAACGGTGTAAAGAGATCTAAATTAATTGAATTTTTATTAAATTTTTTTTTTAACTATTTAAAATAAGATTTATATTTTTTATCTTGATTACAAGACTTCTATCATCACTTTTTGAAAGATATTTATTTTCAGCCGTTTATTTTTTTGCCCACTTGATGTATTAGAAAAGAATATCGAAAATATATAAAATTTAATTTCTAAATAGTTTAAATGGTTTAGATCATGTTCAACCGTATCGATAGTCAATTTGGAAGTCTCATTATTGAAAAACAAATGGACGGCAAATGAACCGGTTTGCTACTTATAGCATTCCATCCTCTCTCTCTCTCTCTACTATATATATATATATATATATATATATATATATATATATATATATATATATATATATATATATATATATATATATATATATATATATATATATAGTAGAGCTTATATACTTTTAAAAATTTAAGTCTAATGTAAATTTCTTAATATTGAATTTGTACTGAGATTTGTGCTATTGTAAAGTCAACTAGAGAGAGAAAAAAAAGTACAATAGTATAAATTTCAATACAAATTCAATGATAAAAAATTTACAAATATAATTGAGCTTGTAATTTTAAAAATATGTAAGCTCTACTCTCTCTCTCTCTCTCTCTCTCTCTATATATATATATATATATATATATATATATATATATATATATATATATATATATATATATAAAATTGAGCTTATATGCTTATAAAAGTACAAGTCACCGGTGTTTATGAGTTTTTTTTCCTTGGATATAAAAATGTGCAGCTAGAATGATAGTAATTTTTTAGAATTTAGTGGACGATTGATGAAATAGTATGATCTAAGAAGTGAAATAAATTAAATTGATTCAATAGTGAAAAACTTATAAGAACTAAGCGCTCGGTGCTTTTAAAAGTACAGTAGTCCGTCTCTCTTTTTCTCTCTCTCTTTCTATATATATATATATATATATATATATATATATATATATATATATATATAGCTTTGTTGCTATGCTATCGATGCCACCAATCACGTGGTGCTATGAAGTTTTTCACCGTTAGATTTATCTCTTTGATCATTTTTATTATTTAGATAATATAATTTTTTTAATCACTCACTAAATTTTAAAAATTATTATTCTTCTAACTGTACATCCCTAATTTATTCAAAAATTAAAATTTTAATAATATTAATGACTTAATGTTATTAACAGTATAATAGTTTAGTTCTCTTTTTATATATAAAGCCGAATAAGAATAAGGTGATGGCAATTTGTGTTTGATTTATTAAAATTTTGAATTAAAATATTTAATTCGCGTTCGAATCGAGGACAATCAATTTTGAAATTATTTTGAGCCGACCAACAATAACAAACTAGATTGCCGGCCATTTAATGAGAGGGGAAAAAAAAAAGAAAAAAGAAGAAGAAGAAGAATCCAGAAGATGTTAGTACGTACAGGGATATTTTAGGTGTTTAATTCCACAAGTATGCTACGTAATAGTCGTGTACGTAGCTTAGGACAATTGGACACTCCCCTCACATCAAATGATATTATTATCTATGGCTAAGTATGCGTTACAATAATATATAGTAGGATATATTAGGTCAAATTTACGATTGGATGAAAATGATAGAGATAGCTAGCAATGGGATTTGAAGATATAACAAAAATTAGGTCAAGCATCAAAATCATGACGCGTATAATTAAACCTGGTTTAAACCAATTGTTTTCATTATCTTTTTCATTAATTTATTGCGACAGTAATTAGTAAAAAAGGCCAGTGAATGCTTTTTTTTCTTCTTCTTCGAAAAAAAAAAAGTTTAAATTAAAATTATCTAATATTGCTGTATCCACAGCAGTCAATCCTCCTAAAATAGAATCGACGGTATAAATTAAGGATTAAATATGATCTTAAAATTTCGAGTGGTTAAAAATATATATGCAATCACGCAATTCATTTAAAGTATACAAACATGTACAGTATTTACGGGTCTCAACTATATATGACTCGATATAATAAACTTCATGTCACTTTGAGCATTACCGGGCCTAATTTGATCTCTTGTTATTTCGAACTTCGAACGTGATTCGATTCAATCTGACATTCCGTCACAGAACAAAATATCGAATATTATTATCTCTTTCACTGAACATAATTTTTTTCGAGAAAAAAATAACATACTATCCGATTCGTTTAGAAATATAAAACAACTAGATTTCTTTTTTGATCAATTCAACGTTCTTTTCTCACCTCAATTGAAATGTACCCATCATCAACACATAAACAAGCCAGCAAGCCAAAAAGATGGTTCCAAGATTCCAAGTTGAACCCACAATTTCATGGCAAAGAGAAAAAAATAGGTTTCCACCCTCACATGGGGACGCTTATGACCTTCACTAACATATTTCCACACTTTTCCTTGTTTCGTGGCGGAGCCACTCAAACCCCAATTTAGAAGGATATAATCGAAAGAGAAATGCTATCTATATATTCTATTTAGGGTGTATGATATATATCTTATTTATCCTAAAGTGAGGATTTTTTCTGACGAGTGAAATTTATTTTATTTTAAAATAGATGGGATATAAAATGTGTATTTCGTTTGAGATGCACAAAAATATTTTTCTAATAAAAAATTTATGTACGATGGTGACTTTGATTCTTTTATTTCTACTACACTTTTAATGGGTTGCATAAAATTGGCTCCAACATTGTCCCCATTTGATGGGGAGAGCAAGTTATTATAGATACTTGAAAGGAAAAGTCAAGTCAGTGCCAAATCTAAGGCAAATTCCTTCTTTTCCGTGTCTTTCGATTCATACGACAACATGTATCATTCAATTAGGATAAATTAATATTTGCGCCAAATGTATTTGTAAATTCGTGCACTGAATTTAATATTTAATGATCAAATTAAAGATAAAGAGAGTACTTTATTATAATAATTAATATAGAATTAGTCTTATTGCAGTAATTAACTCAAGAGGAAAAAGCTAAGATAAAAGTGGAAATTATATATGGACCGTTTATCCAAAACTTTATAAAATGTCATTTGAATTTTTAGTATTTAACTTAGCCTCATGAAGATTGATACGATACGATATGAATAAAACTAATAAAATATAATATTATTAACATAATAATATATATTTATTATATTATAAATTTTGATAAAATATTATTATATTTTTTGTGTAAATGAAAGTTAATAATTTTTATTATTAATAGTTTGTATAGTTATTAATTGTTTTTAGTGTAAGTGGTAAAGGATTTAGTGGTTGATATTCGTGACCTGAGTTTAAAATCTAATTACTTCACATTTATAGTTAAATTTATTTTAATAATTTGTATAGTTTTTTTTTAAAAAAATTATATATATTTATCAAAAAATTAAAATATTTATTATCTTACATTATATATATATATATATATATATATATATATATATATATATATTTTAATTATGTGCATTATAAGTTGATATTGAACGCCTGTTAAAAAATTATGCATAACAAATACGAGTGTGTATAATGATACATAAATATTTAAATAATTAGAATGAGATAAGACTTGCCTAATAAAATAAATTCATGATTGAATAAGATAGAAAATTTAAACTAAACTTTGAATATACAGATAGCATTACTCGAAAGCAAAAGCGACACTTAGCTTTGAAAATGCTAAGGGATTTATTTGGTGGCAGTGATGTCGCATCAGGGAAAGCGAGTTTGTCTACGAATATTCTTTCCGTTTTGAATATGAGCAAAATTATTATTTGTATACTCCTAAAATTCCTAAAATAGATGTCAGATATTGACTTACTAGTCTTATTTTTAACCTTATATATATATATATATATATATATATATATATATATATATATATATATTAAACATTCTAAAGATATTTTTAAATTATTAAATTTGTGGGTGTAAAAGGTACACTACTATGTATAATATACATGTCATACCTCATAGGCTATATCGAAAATCTAGACTCGTAAATAAATTCGCCGTATATACGAGAAGTACAGTGCATATAAAGCGTCTAAATTTACAAAATCTATTATAAATCTATTGCTAACAAATATCAGAACTGATGATAGATAAACAACTAGAATCTATAGCCATATTGTATATACATCACAACCAAAATACTAATGCATCTTTCAAAACTGTAAATACAATAAAATTGACCTCACCGGTTCCGATATGTACAATATGCTATCAACCAAAACTAGTCTCAGCTGGGTCCTCGATTACAAACAGCAAAAGATGCAGAAAGCTCTAGAAAGAAAAAGACAACAATAAAAAATGAGAACTACTGAAATAATTAACAGTTCTCAGTAAGTGTCATCTTCGGCGACAACGATCTACCTGTTAGATCTACTAGAGGCATAAAATAAAAATAATAAAAAATTGTACAACAGGATATAATCACTATTACTCATCATGCCACTCTGAGTCCGTTTTCATATTTATTTTGCGTCAAAACGATTCCGACTCGTCCTGCCACTTTACTAATGTGTCACTTTACAAGTGTGTCGACTAGCTGCTGAGATTATAATCATTCCGACTACTAGATTTTGAAATACCACAATACAGATACCACATATATTATCCGAGAAGCAAAGGGCACAAATCCGAATAACAAATCAGCAACACCAGGCACCATACAATGGTTGTTGTAGAAAAATGTAGTTAATTCAATGAACAAATGAAA
This sequence comes from Tillandsia leiboldiana, assembly GCA_029204045.2. NCBI lineage: Eukaryota > Viridiplantae > Streptophyta > Magnoliopsida > Poales > Bromeliaceae > Tillandsia > Tillandsia leiboldiana. Next base: position 1,618,064 of record CM055083.1, read on the forward strand.
GAGATTATTATCCAAAAATTAAAGAGAGTAACACCTAGCTGGTGGGGCGAGCCCTAATCCTAGGGCCTAACATAGGTAGATACTAAATATTGTTGAAAAAATTTATCTTTTCAAATTAATTTTTTAAAATAATTTAAATTTAATTTAAATTTGAAATACTATATAGCAAAGTTTAGATGAAGCCTGTGAACGTCGAGGCGTGCGTGAGGACTGTCCTAGAAGCGAGATTGCCCCTCCACGTGCGAGGTTCCGGCAATCACCCCTAGCGATACAACGACCACTGTCCACCCCGTCGGCAACGACTCCGGGATGGTGCGTAGCGAACCCAACAACTTTCAGATATCCAGCAAAAATAGAAACTCAAAGAGAAAAATCGAAATGTAAATCTCAGTATAGTTGTACTCTGTAAAATAGAGGAGAGTACTGTTTTTCTAGTGATTAACCAAGCTCTCTTGCTCTTTATATAGAGCACAAAGTGAGAGAGCACATTAACTCACCAGGGGATAAGGTCTTTCTTGGGTAGCCCACAAGCTACTTCCTAAGGAAGGCTCTTGGGTAGTCCGAGATGGCACTTCCCAAGGTTGGCTAAGAAAAAACTCAAAGGCCAAAACACAAGTTTAAAATCACCAAATCCAAATAAAATTTCATACTCATAAGTTTTTATTCCTTGGATGAAGAAATGTGTGGTTAGGATTATCGTAGTTCCTAAGATTTATACTATTTCACCAACAACCTAGTAAACCCTAGGGTAACGTTTGGATTGGGGATAAGCCGGAATGAGTTATACCAGGTATAAGTATAAAGTAAGGGATAAACCTGGTATAAAGTAAAAATGTGTTTGGTTGGGAATGAGGCTTAAACCTGGTATAAGTAAAATAGTGTTTGGATTGGGATTGAAGAATAAGGAGGAATAGAGAGTTAATTTTTGTGGTAAAAAATTAAAATATTCTTTTTTTTTAATAATTTTTTTTAAATTAAAATTTTAAAATTTATTCAAATTTTAATCTTTATTAATTTTAATTTTTATAAAAATTTTAAGTGGGAGTAAAAAAAAATGTTAATTTTAAAATGTTAAGTAGGAGTAAAAATTTTAATTTATAAATTTATATAAATTTTAAAAAAATTATAAAAATATTGTATAAATTTTAAAATTAATAATTTTTAAAAATAAAATAAAATTTTTAGATTTATTAAAATATAAAATTAAAAAAAAATTAAAATTTATAAAATTTAAAATTTTAAATTTAAATATTTTTTATAATTTAAAAATTTTAATTTTTTTTTAAAAAAAAAAAAAAAAAAAAAAAAAAAAAAAAACCTTGAAGCATAAAAGAAAAAAAAACGAAAAAGAAAAAAGAAAAAAGAAAAAAGAAGAAGGGACGGGGAGAGAGAGGAGGGTTGGTTCAAGGGGTTTGCGGTTTGGGGTGGAATATTCCAACCCCAAACCGGGATATCCCCGTTTGGAAGGGATATCCCAAAAGTGTTTGGGGATAAAGGGGATATCCCCTTTATCCCCAATCCAAACAGAGCCTAGGAGGATTACTATCATCCTAACCGTACATTTTTTCATCCCATGGCTAAAAAGTTATGAATATAAAAGAGTTTATACTCATAAAAATATAGTAGCCCTACGCCCGCTCTCTCTCTCTCTCTCTCTCTATATATATATATATATATATATATATATATATATATATATATATATATATATATATATATATATATATATATATATATATATATAGAGGAATAGGAATTCTATCGGTAGCAAATGAGTTTCGGTGCTACCAATTTGATTTCGATGATAAAATTTTCAAATCAAAATCGATATCGTTAAATATGATCTAAATAATTTAAACTATTTAAAAATTAAATTTCATACATTTTCGATATTGTTTTTTTATTTATCAAACCGAAACAAAAATTAGATAACCTTATTTTATATATATATATATATATATATATATATATATATATATATATATATATATATATATATATATATATATATATATAGAGAGTTGGGCTGGAATGCTATTGATAGCACCAACCCAACTTTGCCACCCATTTTTTAGCCTTTAGATCGCATTGAGATTTGTGCATGCTCTTTAATGAAAAAAAGAAAAAAGAAAAAGTAAAAAGAAAAAGTAAAAAGTAAAAAGCTTTTCTTTTTCATTAAAGAGCATGCACAAATCTCAATGCGATCTAAAGGCTAAAAAATGGGTGGCAAAGTTGGGTTGGTGCTATCAATAGCATTCCAGCCCAACTCTATATATATATATATATATATATATATATATATATATATATATATATATATATATATATAATTGAGCTCCTATGTTTTTAAAAGTACTAAGTTATTGGTGGTTATAAGTTTTTAACCCTTAAATAAAAAAATGTGTGGTTAGAATGATAGTGGACTCCTTGAGTTAAGTGAGTGATTGGTAGAATAGAATGATCTAAGAGATGAAATTAATAAAATGGGTAAATCTAACGGTAGAAAATTTATAAGCACCAATTATTTGGTGCTTGTATAAATATAATAGTCGGACTATCTCTCTCTCTCTCTCTATATATATATATATATATATATATATATATATATATATATATATATATATATATATATATATATATATATATATATATATATATATATATAGTTGACTGAAATACTATCGATAGCACCAAGCAATTAGTGCTACCAAATTTCTATCCCTTAGATTAAAGGATGTGCGGTTGAAATTATAGTGGTTCTCTAAGATCTTTACTATTCAACTAACCACCCACTGAACTCTTGGAGACTACTATCATCCTAGACGCACATCTCTTAATTCAAAAATAAAAAAATTAATAATACCAATGACTTGATACTATCGGTAGCATTAATTCCAGCCCTCTCTCTCTCTCTCTCTCTATATATATATATATATATATATATATATATATATATATATATATATATATATATATATATATATGAATAATTTTGTTGCATGTACATTGCACTTGAATTCCGTAAAGGTTGGAGTTTGAGAAAATCGAAAAAGACATTATCAATGTCTACATTCCCTGTGGTTAATTAATTTGTACTCTACGTCTCCGATATTTTCTCGAAAATACGAACATACTTATAAATTGCTTTCGAAAATAAAATGTTCCATTCGATAATCAATTCTATTATACATAAATTATACTATTAAAATTATTTAAAAATAAAATTTTATAATTTTTAATATTATTTATTTAGTATTAAATTTTTTTAAAATTAACTATTTTATATAGTGATATAGCATATTTATAAGTTTAACAGTATAAAATTATTCAAATTATATAAAATTTTAATAAAAAATTTTACTTAATGTAAAAAGTGAAATCAAAACTTTCAATTTGAAACTTATTTTTTATTATTATTTTTTATAATTTTTTTTATTTTCAGTTAGTTTATTTTAAGACAACTCGTTTGCTAGGCTGACGAAATTAAAAATTATAAAATTTGGTATTCCCAGATAGTTCAAATATTACAAATTATATTTAAAAAAATTAATTGCTGAATCGAATGTCTCATTATTAAAAATAATTTATAAATATAAAAAATTTTATACTTTCCAAAATAGCTCATGATACTCTATACAATTCATTGTTCTCTAAATTAATATATTTAAATATGCAAAAAAAAAATTACATATAGTTATTAACTTACTATACAAAGGGGGTAGGATAATGAAAATAATTTATTAATAAAAAAATAAAAAAATATATATATGCATATAATTTACTGGGTGGTATGAGAATAGAACACGTGTCCTATAATGAATCATAAATTTAAATTTTTAATAATTTTGTTCCCAAAGCAAGTCATGTGCAAATCATCAGGGTTAATATATATATATATATATATATATATATATATATATATATATATATATATATATATATATATATATATATGTATGTACTAACATTAGAATTCTCAATATGATAGGTTTCTCTTAATATATATATGTACTAATATTAGAATTCTCAATATGATAGGTTTCTCTTAATTTTTTTTTTCTTCAGATTGTTAATTATTTTATTTTATTTTTTAAAAATTTATTGATAAGTTTTTATGTTAGAAACATATGAAAACTTTGACATCTGCACGAATTTTATTATTAAAATTTATACACTGAGATCAAACCTTATAGGAGACATAATTTGGGGATGCAACTTATAATCAATCAAAAAAAAAAAAAAAAAAGCAAAAAAAAAAAAATAAATAATAAACACTGTTTTGTTGGCAAGCCCCAGTACATTTCATCAGGTCACCTAATTTATTTCTATATATCCACTTCTTATCATGGGACCCATCTTTTCCTTCTCTTCTCCACGACGATCTGTGAACCACCCAATTATCATCTACCATTTGTTCTATTACTTTTAAAAGATAATAGTAAAACTCAACCAGAGAGAGAGAGAGAAGAGGATCTTTTATTAGTTAATTTTTGTACTTTTATTCTTTTGAATATTAATACGGGAATCTTTTTTCCATCCAAATTGAAGTAATAATCCAAATTGAAACGTTGTTGCTTGGATATTTATCACTCTTTCATTTTGAAAAAGTCGGACAACAACATATTTGGCTGGACATTCAAAGTCGACACAATCACTTTATAGTTTGTATGCCATGTCCAACTTTTTAATTTCAAGTTCAATAGGTGTAAAGTTGATCGAATTTGTGCGACTATATATATATATATATATATATATATGGAATAATTATCTGTGTACTTCTAAAATTTGAAAAAATATTTAATTTATTTTTTTTATTTTTTTCTTTTCAATATACCACTTATACGTTCCACCATTATTAAAAATACTCTTAACGTTTCTCTTTGTGAAGTTAATTAGGGTTAAACTAGAGTTAAATAATAATCAGAGTTGAAAATTATCAGATATATCTATTTTGTCCGGGTTTAGAGTTTAGAATTTTTTAGGGTTTTAGAGTTTAGGGTTTATGATTTTAGGGTTTAGGGTTTAGGGTTTAGAGTTTAGGGTTTTAAGGTTTAGGGTTTAGAATTTTTTAGGGTTTTAGGGTTTAGGGTTTAGGGTTTAGGGTATATTTGAAAAGGCAAAATGATAATTTCACACAGATAACGACAGCTCCAAACGGTATACTAACAGAGTTTAACTTCAGAGATATTTTGAAAATAAGTTGGAACGTAAGAAGGATAGTTTTAATATTAGCCTTCTAAAAAGAGTAAATCTGAAAACTGAAAATTTTTTAGGAATATATTAAAAATGGTGTCTATATATATATATACACACCTTAAATGATTGAGGGGTTGAAAACTGATGTGGTGGAACAGGTCCAGGCAACAATAATTTGTGTATGGATGTAAGGACAAAACAGCCGACTGAATCTGAATGAGTGGATGAATGTACAGACAAAGCAATCAAAGTCCCCATCTGATTCACATGGATGTGCTTTTCCCTTTTCTCCACTGGGGATGTGGCTTTAATGAGAAGCACAACCCTAGACCCTTATCTACTACTGCTAGTAGTGCCAACATGGGCTTGCTGTTCAAGCAACTTAAAAAATAGCTCAAGTGAAAGCAAACTTAATTCCAACATTCAAAATTTTGAGTGCACGATATAGTAAGGCTGGAATACTATTAATAATATCAAATTATTTGTGTTATTAAATTTGTAAGCTTTAGATTAAAAAATATATGGTTGTGATGATAGTGGAACTCTTGAATTTAATAGGTGGTTGAAAAATAGTAAAATCTAAACGAGTGAAAATAATCATAGGAATTGATCTAAGAGTAGAAAATTTGATAGCATCAATAACTTGGTACTATTAATAGTATAGTAGCCGGACTCTCTCTTTCTATATATATATTATTTATTCTAGAATGAAGTATAATTTATTAGTCACTTTGAAATAACTAATAAAAATTATTCAATCCTGAATGGGGTGGGGTGTACATGTACATCCATTTGGGATGTACAAGAAGCATTTTGTTTTTTTGATTAGGCTAAATTACAACAAAAAAAAAAAAGAAAACTTTTATAAATATTTTTTTTTTTATTTTTAAAAATTTATATTTTATCTCATTGAAAATTTAAGTTGATGTATTTAACCATCCTCCATCAGGATTCTGTCATTATTTTACCTATTTTTTATAATTTATACCGAAAACATTCTTAAAATTATAAAAATATATTAAAAATTACTTTTTTTTATATAAAATAAATAAGGATAATTTAGTTATTTTAGTCGTAATCTTTTAAAAATATTTTTTAAAATTTTAAAAAAATAAAATATAGATTTTTGAAAGTCAGTAGAGAAAAGTAAAAAAATATTTTTTTTTTGAGAAAAAAAAGTAACATGCTATCCATTTTATTTATTTTTAAAATAAACTTAGCTGGAAATGTAAAGTAATTTGGCTTCGAATTCAGATATTAACTATCAAAATTTTTGCCAATAAAAAAAAAAAAAACAAATTTTTCCGCGCAGATTTTTTGTATTTTAACCTTTTGGTTACATTATTTTATAGTTTCTAGAGAATAAAGTAATAAGTATATTTCTATACAAAGAAGAAAAAAAAATTAATATCTCTAAATAATAATAATAATTATAAAAATAAAATTATAAGTTTCTCCAAAACTAGATAAAAAATAATAATTAACCTCTAATCACACGAAATATATATATAAAAATAAAAGGAGGTCACTAAAACTGCACTTCCAGTTCTATTCCCGAATTACACCGGAACGTTTTTATCTCCAATTATTAATTATTAATTTTAAAAATTTAAATTTTTAAAAATACGTAACTAATTTATTTAAAATATATAGACACAACATTCATAGATCTCGACCGAATTCAACTCATCTGGACGTTAGGTCTTTTGTTGGGCCTATGAACCCGTCCCACTCAACTTATTAGTCTTTTGAGTTTATTATCATAAGTCAAAAATTAAGTTAAACTTATTTTTAATCTATAAATAAATAGCCACCAACACGACATAACAAAAAAAAAAAAAAAAAAAAATTCAAGTAGTGAAGGAACGAAGCAAAACGAGGCGAAAAAATTAGATAATTGTAATGCAAAATTAGATAACTATTTAAAATTTGGCTTGGGCCTTGGGGTTCGGACTGTGCCGGGTTAGGCCGGCGGCCTCTCCTAGACCTGGCGTGGCCCAAGCTTGCTTCAGGCCGGGCCGTGCTAGGTCGTCGGGCCGAAAGGAATGGGCCCAGCACGACTCGAAATGTCGGGTCGGGCTGGGCCGGCACTTGCTGTAGCCCGGCCCGAGGCCGTGCCGGGCCGGGCGGGCGAGGGGCCGCACGGCCCGTTTTACATCCTTACCTGGAAGACAGCAGAAGGCGGGACGACGACATGCTTTTGCGGTGACCTCCAAACCCTGTACAGCATCAACCCAACAGTCTGACGATCAAATCCCTCCGAGTGAACCTACAAATTCTGCTCTTAAAATCAAGTTCAAAAATAATATCTAAATACTAAATCCACTAAAAAATATTCTAATAAAAAAGTTACTTTATAAAAAAAAATTTCGCCTAAAAAATTTTAAACAAATAATAAAATAGTCAAAACCAATCTTAAAGCAGGTGTCGAAAAATCACACGCGTGCATACCCTCGCTCGACTCCATGGATCGCGCGCTTACCGCCTCTACACACACACACGCACTCTCTCTCTCTCTCACTCTCCCTCTCTGACGTAGCACCAAGAGGAAGAAGAAGAAAAGGGGATAAATCCTTAGGTAACGTTTGGTTCAGGGATAAGAAAAATTTTGTTATACCGGGGATAGGTATAGATTATGGTATTAGCAGGAATTAGTGTAAATTTTTAGTTGGATTTATGAGTTATACCGGGTTTAAAAGAAATTATGTTTGGTAAATTATATAGGAAATTATATAGGAATAAGGAGAATAAGATGAATAGGAAAAAATTGTGTTTGGTTGAGCATGGAGAAATAAGAAGAATTGAGAAGTGATAAATTTGTGTATTGACTATTTTGCCCTTTATGATATAATTTATAAATAAAATAATTTATGATATTAATCAACCTAATAATAAATTTAAAATATTATTTAAAATAGTAAAAAATATTTAAAATTAAATAATAAATAATTAAAAGTACTTAAAAATGATAGAAAATTATATATTAAAATATTTAAAATTTTTGATTGTTTATCATTTTAAAACCATTAATCAATAGATAAGCAAATTTTAATTTTTTCCTTTTAAAATTTTCTATCATTTTTAAATACTTTTTAATATTTTTATACTTTTTTAATAATAATCTAAATTCATTCTTAAATTTTTATACTTTTTTAATAATAATCTGCGCGAAGTGGGTTGCCGCAGAGGGGCCGCAGAGGGGCCGTGGCGCGGTGAGGTGGCCGCAGGGGGGCCGCAGAGGGGCACGGCGCGGAGACGGGTTGCAAAGGGGCGCGGCGCGGAGAGGGGCCGCAGAGGGGCAAGGCGCGGAGAGGGGCCGGAGAGGGGGCTCGGAGAATGGGTAAAAATGCAAGAGGGGAGACGATGAGCTTCAGATGGAGAATGGGTAAAAAGTGAAGGAGGGGTGAAGATAGAATCGAGGCTTTTCCTCGATTCCAGTGCCGCGGTGTTGGGCGAAAGCAATTCCAGGGTGGGGTGGGAATTGGTATTCCCACCCCCATCCCCCCTAATCCCGATTTATAGGGATTTCAATTCCCAACATTCGTATTCCCGTTTGGGAATGGATTCAGGGATAAGGGGGTTATTCCCCCCTTATCCCTGTTACCAAACACTGCCTTAGTTGTCACCCAATAAAAAGGCATAATTGCTAAAAAAAAAAAAAAAAAAAGTTTCTAAATAATCGCTTAATTAATTATAGCTCAAATTTAATCTGATACTTCTAATTGGAGTCATCCTGAATATTCGATTAAGCTTAAATTTGATGGACATATTCCAATAAAGTTAAACAGTAATAATTTGTCTTAAATTTTCAATTTTTAACTCTTTCTGATCACTGAAAGTTTTGTCGATTAAAATTTTTAACATAATGCTGTTAGACTCCGTTTTTACTGCTCGGATATCCAAAAAATGTGAAACTTCAAATATGGCCTCATAAAAATAGTACATACAACCTCACAAAATTTCATAATTTTTCTCAACTATAAATTTTCAATTGAAATATAAGCTCTATTCCTAGTAAAAAATTTCAAATTTTTTATTTTCATTCCAATTTTACGGCAAGTCAATTCGTAATATCTTTTACTTATTCAAGTCTAATAAAAATAATATTTCACACTATATTTATTTACACCTGTATATATAATAAAAATTCAATATATAACGCACACTATCTCCTTTTCTCTCTCTATATATATATAAAGAGAGAGAGAGAAAGAGTAGTGTTGGAATACTATCAGTAGTAAAATTCTATTGTTATTATCGACTTCTTTTTCGATGATGGAGCTTTCGAATCGATGATCAGCACTGTTGAACATGATCTAGACTACTGAAACAATCTAGAAATTAAATTTCAAGCTTTTTTAATATTCTTTTCTTATCCATCAAGTGGACACAAAATGAACGGCTGAAAATGATATCCTTCAAAAAGTGATGATAGGAGTCTTGTAATCAAAATCGAGATTATAGATATTATTTTAAATAGTTTAAAATAATTTCTAACTAAAATTTAATAAATTTAGATTTCTTTACACCGTTAAACAAGCAAACGTCTAATATTTACCATTAAAATTACAAATTTTATAACCCTTTAATCATCCGGTCAAGATGTCGAAAAGATTTGAAATTTGATTTTTAGATAGTTCCAGTAGTCTAGGTCATATTCAACGAATGTGATCATCGATTCGAATGCTCCATCATCGAAAACAAATTAATAGTAATAATAAAATTTTACTACTAATAGTATTCCAGCGCCACTCTATATATATAAAATTAGGCATCTACATTTTTAAGAGCTTGTTTGATTTGGAGTATGCGGATGAATGAAACTTAAGTTTTATCACCTCCTATATTTGTTTTGATGTAAGTCAAAAAAAAATAATACAAGTCAAGTTATATTAGACCACCACTTCATTTACTATTGACTTTTCTTTCTAAAATATCAAATTCAAGTTCCACCACTTTCAACATTCTTTTTTTTTTAAATATTAAATATTAAAATCTAAATTTTACTTTCTGTATAATGAATTAGAATTATCTCATTTACAATGAGTTAGAGTGAATTTTGCGGGAATAAGCATACCATTATATTTAAGAGAAAACGAAATAAACTTATTTATATCAAAATAAATAAGTAAACTTAAAACATTAATTACGCCAATATTAAATTGTACCAAAATAAATAATAATAAAAAATCTATTTAACTTTCAAACTGTATAAATTATATTAGAATAAATAACCAAAAAAAATAACTATATTTCAAAAAATTTCTAACACTACTATATTTTGAGTAATATTAGATTTAGAGATTGGTCAATCCATTGGTCAATCCAAATGATCCGATCCGCACAAACCAATTCGTCAACAAACGAAGAATAATCCCCCAACGTCTTTTTCATACTAGACTTTTCCCACTTTATCTTTTTCTACACTGAAATTTATTTTAGAGCTATGCCATCTATACACCTTATTTGGGATGTACATCCTACATCTAGTCCATTCTAGAGTGAGTATTCATCCACTCATCACTTCGAAATGACGAGTGAAATTCACCTCACTCTAGAATGGATGGAGTGTAAGATATACACCCCATTTGGAATGTACATCTAGAATTTTTCTTTATTTTATTGTTAATAATTAATTTAATTTGAATATAATTAGTTTATGTATATTGAATTTGTTATATAAATTATGTTTATATATAAGAATTAAAGAAAATTCTTAAATATAGTCATCTAATTTATAAAAGGAAAATGCTATGTGTACACCCCACCCGGGGTGTACATCCTACACCCTCACCCATCCAATGGGTGAGGATGTAAAAAGGGGTCACATCAAGTGACCCCAAAGACACCCCACCCATTGGATGGGTGGGGTATAAGATGTACACCCCTTTCGGGGTGTACATATGAGATGCTAGGTGTACACCACTTTAGGGGTGTACATCCTACACCCGACTTTATTCTGGAGTGGGTATTATTTTACTCATCACATCGAGTGACGAGTGAAATTCACTCCACTCCAGAATAAAATAGGGTGTAAGATACATACCCTAAAGGAGTGTATACTTATATATATACCCAAAATTAATAATAATAATAATGATGGTAACTACTCTCGCCTAAATTATTAGGCATAAGAATCTCAACCTCAGAATATCGTACGATTTTTATAAATTAAAATTTACGACTTTGTGAGAACCGAGTTCACCACATCAGATGTAAACCAGCCAATGAAAATGCTCTAGTCCTTTGAAATAGGCTCCGGTTGATGATGATGTGGTGCACCAGGTTTAGGGAATATTTTCTCGTAGTTGCGTAGGTCCCACTGCTATCTCTTTCTCGCATTTACAAAATATCATCATATTTCCCGTGCCCTTTCTTTCTTTCTTTTTTTTTTTTTTTTTTTTTTTTTTTTTTTTTTTTTTTTTTTTTTTTTTTTTTGTTTAGAGCAAAGTTCAAAGCATTAGAAAGGCCCCGCCCCCTTCCTCCCTTTTCTCTCCCTGGTGCACTCTCTCTCTCTCTCTCTCTCTCTCTCAAACATGGCGTTGGCACCGCCGAAGCTCCTCCTCCCCTCTCCCTCATCCTCCGACGCCGCGGCGGAGCTCTCCCACCTCCCCTCCTCCCTCTCCTTCGTCCTCTCCCTCTCCCGCTCCCGCTCCCGCTCCAGATCCCCATTCTTCGGCCTCCGTCTCGCCCATGACCCCAGCACCCCGTTCCTCCCTCGCCGCGCCATCGCCGACGCCGCGACTGCGGTGGTGGAGGTGGTGGCGGCGGCGGAGGACGCTGGATCGCCCCGCCCCAGGGTGCTCGTCGCGGAGAAGCTCGGCGACGCGGGGATCGAGCTCCTCCGTGGCTTCGCCGAGGTGGACTGTGGCTACAACCTCCCCCCCGAGGATCTCCGCGCGAGGATCGCGCGCTGCGACGCGCTGATCGTGCGGAGCGGGACGAAGGTGACGCGCGAGGTGTTCGAGGCCGCGGCGGGGCGGCTCAAGGTGGTGGGGAGGGCCGGGGTCGGGATCGACAACGTCGACCTCCAGGCCGCCACCGAGCACGGGTGCCTCGTCGTCAACGCCCCCACCGCCAACACCGTCGCCGCCGCCGAGCACGGGATCGCTCTCCTCGCCGCCATGGCCCGCAACGTCGCCCAGTCCGACGCCTCCATGAAGGCCGGTAAGCAATCGCCCCCCCTCCCCAACTCGATCTCTCATTCTCTTCGTTTCCTTCCTCCTTAATCGGATCCGATCTTCGAGTGGGATCGAAAGGATTCCTCGTTTTGGCTCTCTTTAGATCTACCTATTTTGTTGGATCGATGCATCTGACATGCTCCAGTTGTGTTTGTTGACGCGAATGTAGTGGGGATTTGATGGAGAACGTAGTTAGAAAATTCCCCCCACAATTGTGGAATGTACCGTACTGTTTTTTCCAATTTTCTGGGGAATAGATTCGTAATTAAAATTTCCCTGTTCAGTGTTTGCGGTGGAATGTGACACTCCACGCACTGCTTTGATGTGCTTTTTCTGAAGAATTATGTGGCATGAATAGAAATTATTGAGCCTCACATTAACTTAGGTTTTAAGTGAGTAGGTGATTGACGAAGGGACCAGCTTCTACATATTATTGCTCCTTTTGCTCAAAGAAAAGGCCAATGATAGGGTGCTATGTTATCAACAGGAGATTCATTGAATCCCTACACTAAATCACTTACTTGGTTTGACCAAATTCAATAAATCCGATCTGCCTATATTAAAAGTGGCTTTATGTAACTCAAATTTAGGCCATGATATGTATAAAAAAGTAGCTGTTGTTCATGGATCAAATATGTCGAGAGGGGGCCAGGCCTGTCGTGTGAGTAGCGAACGAGCTCGATGTTTTTCAGTCGGTGGATGGCATGCTCTGTAAATAGCACCGTCGAAAGAATTGTAGTTACCTTTTTTACTTGATTGCATGCTAGTTGTCACTGTTAGCTGAGTGGTGGTAGCTGTGTAACTGGCTTTTTGGTTGTTATGTCAAACCAATTATTTGTGCTATGCTTGTTGTTGAAGAAGTGTTTTCTCTGTTCTTTCATTTCTGTCCTTGTAGATACACTATTGCCCACACATTTCTTTATCAATGACTATATTGCTTGAGTGGTAGGTATGTGCTTTAAACCAACTTTAATTGCCTTGTGTCCGCTTTCGACATTACCTAGGCACCGACTATTCAACTGCTAGGGACAACAACCATAGAGTTGTTAGGTCCTCTCATTGTAAATCACGTTTTTTACCATTCGAAGGTTTCAGTAGTTCACATTTATGATATGCAGAGAGTGTTTCTTTCTCTGTCTGTTTGTAGTGTTGTGTTAAGTCAGTTTCGACAAGTTGGCAAAGTTTAACCTTGTGGGTATACAGTACCACTCTTAACGAATCATCAAGGTTCATAGCACAGTAGTTGCATTTCTTATTAACGACTTCTCTGGGCAAAAATATTCAGTCATAGGGACCTACATTTTATTATTCTTACTCTAGCCAAAGCAATTTAAAGAGTTTGGAAACTTATATTTACTTGGGTACAATTCTGCTAAAAGATCTCTCTTCGATGTTCACAGATTTCCCTACCTTGTCTGCTTAATGTGCCTTATGAACTATTGCAGCACGTAGATTCTATCGAATTAAAATATCTTTTTGTTTACATTCTCTTTCACTTTGTTCAAAATTATTAAACAATTCAGAAATTTTATATTTTCTTGAGCATGTTTATTCCAGTTCTTTTAATTTTGTTCCTCTGTACCATATTTGGATAGACATTCTCATAACTCTGCGTCATTCCTCAGATGGAGTGGTAAACTCTCCCCCAACCATATTTTCCTATTAAATTGGTTTTTCTTCTTGAGTTGGGGTTAAGAGCACTAGTTTCTACCTGAAGTAAATTACAGTCTGCGTGCTTAAGCTAATAGCATGTTACCGTGCATTACTCAGGAAAATGGCAACGAAATAAATATGTTGGAGTCTCTCTGGTGGGAAAAACGCTGGCTGTGATGGGATTTGGGAAAGTTGGTTCAGAAGTTGCTAGGCGTGCAAAAGGGCTCGGGATGCATGTTATTGCTCATGACCCTTATGCCCCTGCGGACCGGGCCCGAGCAATTGGGGTAGAACTTGCATCATTCGATGAAGCCATATCCATTGCAGACTTTATATCACTCCACATTCCCCTGACTGCTAATACCTCAAAGCTGTTCAACGATGAGACCTTTTCAAAGGTGAAGAAAGGAGTGAGGATTATAAATGTTGCGAGGGGTGGAGTGATTGATGAAGATGCCTTAGTGAGAGCACTTGATAGTGGAACAGTTGCACAGGTAAACTGTTGTGGAAAATTGTGCTTCTGATTTTTTCGGACTTAGTAACTATACTCTGAGTAGCAGTAGGCAGGAGATTGGCAAGCAAAACGGCTATTGCTTTTCCTCCGGTGAAAAGCTGGAATGAGCTTTTGCATCTCAGTAGCAGAACTTTCTGCTTTTGCTCAGCGTGAAGCTGGTGAAGGAATTATGACGAAAAGGCTGGCAGTGTTACCAAAAAAAAGAAAAAAAAGAAAAAAAAGAAAAGAAGTAAAGGCTGATAATAGTTCTTTAAAAAGCTAGCTGTACTTGAAAAGCATATCTGCAGAAGCTCCATCCAGCGAAGGCAAACAGGCCCTTAATCCACAAGATGCTATTGGTCATAGGTACCATCCTTAGGGTGGTATCGGTTGTTGACTTCTAGAACTGAGTATCAGATGTTAAAGCACCTTTGATTTCATTCCTGAAACAGAGATTTGATGCATTTGCTTATGTTACATGTTGCAATTACATCGTCACTTTGGGCATGCCCTATTTTAGGGCATTTACTTATTTCATTACGTTAACAAAATTACAGGATCTGGAGCACTACCGCAATTTCCATTTCCTTGAGATAAATTCTTCATGTTACCGACTTTTTTAATATCTTGTTAGGCGGCACTTGATGTATTTGCTGAAGAACCCCCGCCAAAGGATAGCAAGCTGGTGCTGCATGAAAATGTTACTGTTACACCGCACCTCGGAGCTAGCACAATTGAAGCTCAGGTTTTGTTTTTTAATCCAGCAATTATTTGAAGTCCAATTGAAATCAGCCTCGCTAACATTTAATAATAATTACAGGAAGGTGTAGCCATAGAAATAGCAGAAGCTGTTATTGGAGCATTGAAAGGTGAACTTGCTGCTACGGCTGTGAATGCCCCCATGGTTCCTGCTGAGGTGATCACTTTTAACTGATTATGTTAGTTGTGCCTCTTTGGCCCCATCTTCTGGAATAGCTTCTGTATGAGAAGCAAAATCCAGGCAATTGGCAAACAATTGGTGGACCTTCCTGCTGTCACTGGATGCTGAAATGAGCATTGAGGGCTGAAAAGCTGAAACTTCAATTTGGAGATTTTGCTTCTAGTTGCAGTTGTTGGGTTTTTTGTATATATATCCTGCAAACATGTCAAATTGTGCCAAAACCATTCCAGCGTTGCTATTTGCCATGTGTGCCTGAGAACCTTGGCTTTTATGTTTGTAGCTCGCAGGGCATATATGCAAAAT
The DNA here is from genome assembly GCA_029204045.2 of Tillandsia leiboldiana. Taxonomy (NCBI): domain Eukaryota; kingdom Viridiplantae; phylum Streptophyta; class Magnoliopsida; order Poales; family Bromeliaceae; genus Tillandsia; species Tillandsia leiboldiana. The sequence goes on from CM055083.1 coordinate 1,633,830, forward strand.
TGTCTTAGTTTTTGGGGACACGCTTGGAAATAAGTGAAGTTTCTGGGGGCATGCGTACAAATAGCAACTCTGGAATGCTATCTACATTATTTCAGTGGATATGGAAAACCTTTTAAATAATTGAGTTTTAAGTGCTTCATTAAGTAGCTCTACTCAAAGACCACCCGTGCAGAATCCTTGGCCAGCTCTACTCAAAGGCCAAAACAAGCTCTGGCAGCTTGATGCACATTTAAACTGCTATCTAAAACTATTAACCTTGTCTCACAGGTTTTATCCGAGCTATCCCCTTATATTGCCCTTGCCGAGAAGCTAGGCAAGTTAGCTGTCCAACTCATAACTGGTGGAAGTGGCATTCAAGGGGTCAAAGTCGTATACTCCTCAGCTCGAGACCCTGATGACTTAGATACTCGAATTCTCCGAGCCATGATAACTAAAGGTATTCTCGAACCCATCTCCAGCGTCCGCATTAACATTGTGAACGCTGACTACACCGCCAAGCAAAGAGGTCTCCGAATTAGCGAAGAGAGAATCTCCGTCGGTGGATCTCCGGAAATTCCTATTGAATCTATCCAAGTCCACATTGCGAACGTGAACTCCAAATTTGCTGGGGCTTTACTTGATAATAACGGGGATATAGTCCTAGAGGGAAGGGTTAAAGATGGTATACCCCATTTAACACTTGTGGGATCTTTCACTGTGGATGTGGGCCTCGAGGGGAATCTGATACTGTGTCGTCAGGTCGATCAGCCCGGTATAATCGGACGAGTGGGAAAAATTCTGGGCGAGAAAAACATCAACGTGAATTTCATGAGTGTCGGGAGGAATGCGCCAGGAAAACAAGCTGTAATGGCTATTGGTGTCGACGAGGAACCCAACAAGGAGACTCTCAAGATGATTGGGGAGATACCGGCCATTGTGGAGTTTGTGTTCCTCAAACTATAGAGACAAAAAGGTATTCTCCCCTTCCTTCTCATTTGGTAATTTTGGTGAAAGTCGTTATTTCTGCGAGGTATAATAAGTGCTCTGCTTGAGCGCCGCACATAAGCTTCATTTTTTCTTTCCCCCCCTTTTCTTTTCCTTTGTATTTTTTGCGTGCTTTTGGTCTTACTAGCCCTGCCAGAAGGCGGCAGATTGGAAGACTTGTTGCTACTCTTCGTTTGGCGGCTCATTTCCCTCACTTCCCTCACTTTGTTATTGCTGTTGTATCATTGATCGAATCGGAGTTATTCAGGAAAAAATCCTCTGCTTTTGTGTGGCGAATGCATTCCGAGCATGTGTATCCTTTTCTGTCATCCTTGTTTCAGGTTGTAAAACTCCAGCAATGTTGTTGGTTGTCTTCGTGTCGGCATCGAAATACCATTTTCCTTTTAGGAATTTGTCTTTAGTACAAGTTTTAATGGAGACAACCAAAACTACTTCCTTATCTAAAACCATCTTTATCATTAACAACAAAAAGAAAAGATGGAGAAAACATTCATCTGGCATTAGTGATATTATGCATGCATCATGTGAACAAAATGCACTTCGCCACCTCTTTTGGATCAAATATTTGGGGCTTTTTCTGCAATTTGTGTTCCGCATAGTGAACTCTTTTGTTCTTTCTCTAGTGCTTCACTTTTGCTTGGTGATAATGTCAAAAAAATGCGCATTTAATCATCCTCGCTGTATCCAATTTTTCTTTTTATATAGAAAGATCATCAGCCATTGTACCAAGTTTTCTTCTAACTCCACCAAATTGTGGTTTTAACCACTTGCACCAACTTTATTTTGTTGAGTATAAATATGAAAATACCGTTTTGTGGTAGCTTAAAATTTGGGAGAACATATGGTTGGGCCATTTCATATCAACAAAGATGGTTGTTTTACATTTTTTGTTTTCATCATATTTATCATATAAAAAAATACAGGAAAATCACTTTAACCAAGAGCAACAATTCACTTGAAACAAAAACAAAATGTATTTAATTAACCAACAATTTCATTGATAGTTTTATCAACAAAAGTGGTCCAACACACTACACATCACATCTCACCCTTCACAGCAATATAGAACAACTTCCACAAATCAAACGACAAAAGAATTATTTTTTTGCAATTTAGTATCATCACCAGGCCCAAAATTTCTATTCTTTCTTCTCTAGTCATCCAAAGGTAAGTAAAATTAGGCCCCTGCTATGATTTATCTACCATACATGCATGACATCGATCATCCATCATCCAGCATTATGCATCATGCCTCATCACCATCCATGCATGACCCTCATCCCATCCCCATACCTCACGTAGGGATCACGCATCTTCTGCACCTCCATCACACCAAACACCCCATACATACTCTTGCTCTCCACATCATCCTCCAAGTCACCATCATCGTTGTCACCACCATCATCATACTTGTTCCTCAAATGCTTTCCATACTTGACACTCTTAGTCATATTCATGTCCCCCACCTTATTTCTTCCTCCCTTGGTCGTCGTTGTCATCTTCGTCGATGTTGCTGCTGCTATAGTTGCCGTTATATCGTCGCCTCTGAGTATCGCCACCACCTCCCGCATGTCGGGCCGCCTCTCGGGCTCGCCCTGCACACATAGTGCGGCCGCCTCCACTACTCTTCGCAGCTGGACCGGGTCGTACTCCCCGCGTAACCTGAGGCATAGTCATAAGTTCAGCATTCGGAATAAATTCGAGACATAGTTTCAGCTAACAAAAAAATCTTTTGATGCATTACATATCTGGGCTCAAATAGTCAAATGGGCCTTGGATTGGACCAAAATTTTCTCAACCATTTTTTTTTTCTTCACCTTGGGGTCTACGAGGTCACCGAGACGGCCCGAGGAGATGATAGGCTCGGCCCACTAAGTGACGGTGCGCTTCATCCCGCCGGTGAGCTTCTCGATGGGCTTTCGGCCCGACACAAGCTCGAGGAGGAGGATGCCGAAGGAGTAGACGTCACAGCTGCCGGAGACCTTCCCCCACATGGCGTTCTCCGGTGCGAGGTAGCCGAGGGTGCCCCCCTGACGCGCATCGTCATGTGGCTGACGCCGTCGGGGATGAGCTTCGCAAAGCCGAAGTCGGCAACGAGGGGCTCGAAGTCAGAGTCCAGCAGCACGTTGCTGGCCTTGATGTCCCGGTGGATGATGTGCGGGCTCACCTCTTGCTGCATGCAGGTATCTGCATCACATGCAGGTATCTGCATCACGACGCATATGATTGATAACAAACCAATCAAATATTATAATTCAATTTGCACTTTAACTTCAGCTCATAATAAATCAAAAGGAAACTCTAAGTGTACACCCGTAAGGGATGTATATCTCACACCCCCATCCATCTAAGGGTGGGGGTGTGATGAGGAGTCACTTGATGTGACTTCTAAAAAACATCGCCACCCTTAAAGGGTGGAGATGTAGAATGTACACTCCTTCGAGGTGTAAATATAGCAATCCTCTAAATCAAATGTACGTTACCAGTTGAGTCCTTTTCTTTAGCCAATGTCTAAGAAAATCGATCACGTCCGTAAACATTATTATTAGAATTCTCTTTTTGTTAATATCAAACTTTTAAGCGTAAAATCATAATCAAAATTAAGATTGAATACATGGATGAGATAAACATCCTGATCCAAGTTTAGATATAAAATTACTACTCAACGGATATGATATCGAAATTGGGTTAAACTCGATCAGAGGTGAAAATTAAGTTAATGATCAAATTTCATAGACTAAATTAATAATTAACTTAAAAATATGATATCAACTTATATTAATACTCTGTTTGACTCTCTACTATAGAGTACCGTTTTAAATAAGGAAAATGCTACTTGTACACCCGTAAGGGGTGTACATCTCACACCCCCACCCATCTAAGGGTGGGGGTGTGATGAGGGATCACTTGATGTGACCCGTAAAAAACATCGTCACCATTAAAGATGTGGAGATGTAAGATGTACACCCCTTCGGGGTGTACATGTAGCATTGCTCTTTAAATAAAGTGCTACACTGATAGTAATAGAATCTACAAATATATTCTGTAAAGATATGATAAAAAGTATAAGGTTATGTTTGGTTGGAGGATAAAGAGGGGATAACTCTTTTATCCTTCCTTTATTCTCCAAACACAATAAAAAAATGGGGGATTTGTTATTCCTCCTTAACGGGCTATTCTAGAATAGCCCGTTAAGAAGGGGGATAACAATTCTCCCAATTTGTGAGAACAAGGTTGTTCCCATCCGGGAACAACCTTGTTTCCATCTTTTCTTCTTCTTTTTTTTTTTAAATTAAAATTAAAATTTATAAAATTTTAAATTTATTTTTTTTATTTTATAAATTTTAAAATTTTTAACTTTAATTTTTTATAAATCTAAAAAATTTAAAATTTTAAAAATTTAAAAATTTATACAAATTTTGTATATATAAATTTTTAACTTTTTTATAAAAATATTTTAATTTATATAAGTTTAAAAATTAAAATTTTTGCATCATCTTTTACACATTTTTTGAGATAATTAAAATTTAAATTTTTAAATTTAGAGAAATTTTAAATTTTATAACTTTTAAAATTTATAACTTTAATTTTTAATAAATTTATAAATTTAATAAATTTATAAATTTAATAAATTTTAAATTTTTAAAATTTATACAAATTTTAAAATTTTTAACTTTAATTTTTAATAAATTAAACGGTATTATTTACTAAAATATAAACTTTAATTTATACAAATATTAATTATTATTTAATTAATATTTTATAGTAATTAATTATATAAAATATTATTATTTTAAAATTATAATTATTCTTATTTTTTTACTATTCTAGCTTATTCCAAGAAATGAACCAAACATAATTTCAGCTATTTCTAAGAATAACAGTTTTACAAACCAAACACTATTTTTCTTTTATCCCTGAGTATCTCGGAATAACAAGCTATTATAGGAATAAAAAAATTTATTCCCAAGCTCATAATCCCCGAACCAAATGGCACCTAAAAATATAAAAGTAAAAGTAAAGCCAAACAGATATTGTCGAGATCACTAACACGGGCCGCTTAGCGTTCATCCTCTTCTTCCAATCCAGTAGTCATAGACGATGAGCCGCTGCTCGCTACTGGTGCAGTATCCCCGCAGGCCTAGCAGGTTCTTGTGCCGCACCCTCGCCAGCACCTCCACCTCCACCGGGAACTCCATCTCCGCCTTCGAGTTGTTCACCGCTTTCAGCTTCTTCACCGCTATCTGTAAAATATATACACGTACGCGTACAAACTTGCGCATGTTCAGGTTTATTTTTTTATAGCATCGATTTTTTGCATAATATGATAACAATGCGAGTTCTAAACTCCCACATTTTTGAAAGGTCGTGAGTTTGATTCTCTCGTTAGTGCACATGATGTGATTCATCTAATATTTATTATACAAGGGAGCAGAATCGCAAAGACTAGCTCTAATTAATTTTTATTATATTGACTTTTTGGTTAGCACAAACAAAATTTTTTCTTTAAAAGACTAAACTACTAACGAAAAATAATTCAATATTTTACATTCAATATCACCACTCAAGTGTGGACTTTTTTTTTAATATATTTTTCAGAAACCTTTTAAAAAACTCAAAACATAAACTTATTAAATATTGAACACACACTCTAACAGCTGCTTCAATATCTAGAAAGAGCAACGCTACATGTACACCCCCAAAGGGGGTGTACATCTTACACCCACCCATCTAAGGGTGGGGGGGTCACTTCACAAATTGTGAAGTGACCCCTCACCACACCCCACCCATTGGATGAGTGGGGTGTGCGATGTACACCCCCAAATGGGGTGTACAAGTAGCATTTTCCATCTAGAAAAGTTTCGCCTTCAAAATATGATATAATTTACATAATTTTTTTAGCTTTTTTTTTTTTTTTTTTTTTTTTTTTTTTTTTTTTTTTTTTTTTTTTACAGTAACTAATTGGACATTTACAAGTTTTTACATAAAATATACTAAAAAAAATGCTATAAAATAATTAAATAATTAACAAATATATATATAATATATATAAATAGTAGAGCTTAATTATATATTTTTAAAAGTATAAGCACATTCATACTTTAAATTTTTTATCATTCAATTTGTATTGGGATTTATGTTTTTTACTTTATCTTTCTTTTTTTTTAGTTGATTTTACAAAAATACAAATTTCAATACAAATCTAATAATAAAAAATTCATAAGTATAAATATATTTATATTTTTAAAAGTATATAAGTTTTACTCATATATAAATACCTGCCGAGCAAATTCCCTCGCTAAATCCATTGGTTGCAGAGTACAGTTCCTTGTAAGTAAATATCCTCCACGTACTATTCATTACTCCACTTACACACCTATTTAATTTTAAACAAAATAAAATCATATATATATATATATATATATATATATATATATATATATATATATATATATATATATATATATATATATATATAATTAAACAACACTAGCATCTCTATTGACAACTGCTAAAACAAATTTAAATAAAATTTTAAGCCCCAAATAGGATGTACATGCTACACCCATTTCATTCTGGAGTGGGTATTCATTCACTCGTCACATCGATGTGATAAGTGAAATTTATTCCATCTCAAAATGGATGGGTGTAAGATGTACATCTCATTTGGAATGTACATCTAGTATTTTTTCTAAAAAAAATATTAATGTCTCATCAAACAACTGCTAGAAATGATTTGACTATGCTTAATTTGCACCGATCGAGGTATCTTATTTTTCGGTGAATAATTTGATGCACATGCTGTACGTACTGTAATATGCTGTTTCCAAATGCTTTCAATTGTGGGGAGGGACCGCACTGCACTGAACAAGTTATACTAAACATGTTCTTAGGGCATGTCATAAGCTCGCCCTAGTTTGGTGTGTATTCAAAATCACACTAAAGTATGGTCGCATGTCAAACCCGCTAGCGGTAATAAACGTGCACTTCTACAGAATTTCATTTCTGATATAAAAATCATTCACAAATATTTAGGGAGCTCGCTCTATTAAGCTATCCATTATGGTAAAAAATTACTGTAATAAAATTATGCTATATCGATATTTTTAAATATTTTTAAAATTTTAAAAAAAATGTCGTTGATAAAAATATCGATACTTATTATAAGTGTCGTTATATATACAGTCGTTAGAGTGTATAACGACACATTATTATAATGTGTTCTAAAATATATCACTATAATCTAATTTTAGATATAGATAGAATATAGATAGGACACTTATATAAAAATATCATAAAAATATATTCTATATAATAATCTAAATTTATTATAGTAAACCGTACTGTATTTAAAAAGTTAGGCTAAATAAATTTTTAAGGCATGCTTAGCGCAGGTCGTCAAAAGCTCGCCCAAGTTCGGAGCGTATTCAAAACCACACTAAACCATGATTGCATGTTCAAACCTGCTCGATAATAAACATGCACTTCTCTAGGAGCTTATTTCTGATTCAAAAAAAGAAAAAAAAAAAAAAAAAAAAAAACATATATTTACATAGCTCACTCTAGTAACCGATCAACTTACCCTTGAAGATCCACCTTCTTGTTGCCGCAGCAAGAGCTCGCCAAAACGCCCATCGAGGCCGACCTCCGACCTCCGACGATCGATCTCCGATCTCCGCCGATCGGCACGACAACTAACCCTTCTCAAATGCTAACCATTCTCTCTTATATATATATATATATATATATATATATATGAAATGTGTATCTCTATATCTCCAATTACCAAATCCATATTTATTTATTCAAAATGCGGTGGAGATGTTAAGTGGTGATTAGGAGAGACCGAGAAAATCATTTGTCAGTAAAGCCGCCCTCGGCCGGCTTAACAACACAACTGTTTTTTAACTTTTAATTAGCCTCCTAAAAAATTTTTATTTTATAAATAATACTATTAAAATTATAAATATAAAAATAATTTTATATTATGCACGCAAATGTCATGTAAGTTGTTTTAAATGAATACGGTAATTTATTCACCGTATTCAAAATATGATAATTCATATACCGTGTTTAGCTAAATAATACAATATGTTTTAAAAATAAAATGTAATTAATTTTTTTTTTATTTGAATCATGAATCATCGTATTCATTCTGCATCGCATCTATTACAATAATATAAAATTATTATTGTATTTATAATTTTGATAGAATTGTTTATAAAGTAAAATATTTTATGAAGGCCAAATCTATACAATAATTATTTGTCGATTTCTTCGGACTGACGTGTCGTATTTTTATGCATTTCGCTGATGTGACGTGCTCTTACGCATTGTGCTGACGTGGCCCTCCTAACCATCTTCGTATTGCTGGCATATGCTCGCGTGGCGCGCTCCTATGCGCTGACTCCTCGCCTTCACTCCCCCTCTCTCTTTTTCTAATTCCTAGCGTCGAACCTCTTCCCTTCCCTGACTCCTTGCCTTCTCGCTCTCTCTCTCTCTTTCTCTTTCTCTCTGCGACTCCTACTACAAAATATGCTTTTTAACTATGCAACGTAGAAGTTTCGAAGCACGGGATGGAAAATGGCGATCAAAAGACTGTGATGAGAAATCTCGATAGAATTATAGTTTGTTGGTGGATAATATGACAGAAAAAAATAATATTATATTTCAAAATCAACCGTAAGATTCGTTATTTGTCGTTAAATAAATATGATAGTTATGGAGGAAAGGAAATGAGTTGTGCAGTACTAGATGAGTTTGATCAGTAACAAATTTTTTTGTATGGATGTGTTCTATTTTATTATATTTTATTTTTTTCAAAATCGTGTTGCCTCACATCTTATAATTAAATTTTTTTATTAAATAAATAAAATAAATAGCGAGTTATCTTTCTCCCACTAAACAAGACAAAAAAAATCTATACAATGTAGGATTGAGTATTCGTGTTAGAACTCCAAACACTAGTACTGAGGGGCCAAATTTGCACACGTGGCCAAACATGAGTGGGCCCTAGTGTTGCGAAGAGTCGCCATATGGAGTTAGTTTCTCTAGTCAACGTGTATTTTGTGCCACGTGGAGACCTTACAAGTTGTTTGACATCAATTTTTATTTTTATTTTATTTTGGGGTGGACTAAGTCGCATATTTGTTCCTCAAAATTATGAGCAGAATATTTTCGCTATTAAATTTTAATTTATTATAATTTTTATTATAAAATTTTTATAATGTTATATTTAAATTTTACTGTCTAATCTAATTAACTAAATATTAATGTATTACTGATATGATAATATTATGTTTGATAGTATGATAATAATTAAAATAACACATTATATTTATATCATTAATTATTATATTTATATCAATAATTGAATGTGAGAGTTGATTGTACCAATATAAAATTCTTGAACCAAATATTATAATTAATTGAAATTCGAGAACCAAAGTGTTACGTATTTTATAATTTAAATGGCCAAAAAATCTACTGTAATAGGAGTTACTATATTTTATTGTATTTTTATGTATTTGGAAGCATTACATGTTAAATTGAGAAAAAATTTTGGATTTATTTGGATGTTAGAATAAATTATCAGATGATAACTTATTTGGTATGAAATTTTTTTTACGTAATTATGAAGTATGAGTTTGATTTTTACTTATTGAAAGGTCTTGACATTTATAATTTGATAGTATCTTTTATCTACAAGCGGATAATTTATCTCATTTTAAAAATAAGTTAAAAACTAAATTAATATATTATTCTATTTTAGACTTTTAACTGCACCTGTACGTTACAATTATTGTAGAATAATTTAATACCGATAGAATATTACTGAATAACTTATTACGCTATCCAAACAAAGCCTTCGATCGCTACAAAAAAAAATTCTATATAAGGATGCTTTTTAGACGCTGCTGGAGAAAAGCGTAGGACGTTTTTTAGACGTCGCTGGAGGAAAAAGCGTCGTCATATAAATTTTTTATTATATTAAATTAATTTATTAAATAAAAAATTTTATTATTATTTTTAATTTTTTGACGCTTTTAAAGCGTTACATTTTAAAAAAAATTTGACGCTTTAAAACGTCAGAAGATATTTTACTGATGCTTGGTATAAGCGTCGGTATATACGTGACAACTCTTTATTTGTCGACGTTTTAACCGACACTTTTAAATACGTCGATAGATTATATTAAGACATTTTTAAGCATTATTAAGTATAAAAAAAATATTCTTAAATATTACTTCTTTTTTTTTTTTTTGTAGTGCTTCATGTACCGGAATTAATTTCTCAATTATCTCGTACATAAAGTATATATAGGTGTCTTTAGAATGTAAATCTTACATTTTATGCACTTGTTATTTAGACAATAGTAAAATGAGACCACCTAAATCGATCTTATTCAGCTCTATAATCGAGTAGGTATAGTACATGTCTAATTTTATTTAATAACAGTGTAATGTTTCCTTAGAAAAAGGCAAACAAGCAAAAATAAATATATACAGAAAAAAAAAAAAGAAAAAAAAGATAGCATGCTATCCGTTTCGTTTATTTTTAAGATAAATTTAGTTGAAAAAGTGAAGCAACTAAATTTCGAGCTCAGGTCTCAAATATCAATCACCAAATCTTTTGTCACTTGCGGTAGAAACAGTTGATGTCATATATATTTTGAACCACAGAATTGTACAGTTGCGTTGAGCTCATGCAAAAAAAAGAAGTTTTGAATCCGTCATTATTGTTAGGAGGAAGCTATAGCTCAAAGTTTAACCATTTTATGGTGAATGTGATTTAAACTTGTGCTTCAGCATACTTTCAGGAATAGTTGTCCCCGTTTTGAAGATGCTTGTTCGTAAGCCACACTCGTGCACTCTTTCTAGTATTTAGCAGGATTCAAATTCGAAATTTAGCTACCACCCGAAGAGGTAACGTTGCCAAAAATAAACACTTTTTATACTTTGGAAGGTCAAATGGAAAAAGTTATAAAACGTTTACGAGTTTTTCAAATCTTTTACGAGTTGTGGGAGTGTTTAAACATTGAACTAAGCCTAAGTAGCAGTGGTTTGTAGTTTTCTGCTCGGTAAATGTAATGACGAAATAGTCAGAATTACAATGGTAAAACATATATTAATGTATTAGATTGCCTGTTTTTTTGAATTTGATTCTGGGCTATAATTAAATCTGATTAAGGTGGGGCTATCGCACAGTTCGAAAATGCCTTCATACTATTTTGAAAAATGAAAAAAGAAAAAAGAAAAAAAAAAAAGAAAAAAAACCTACATCCTATGAAGTTTTCTCATTAAGGTATAAGTTTGCTCATAGAAAACACATTCATGAATAAGGTAAGTAGGTAACCTTGTTTTTTCAAATTTTTTTACTTTCAAAATGATATTACAAAAAACATGATCAATTTATATAAGTCATGCATGTATAATTAATTACACCATTTTGATGCTACTTCAAAAACACAGCTTGATGAGAATCTTGGCCAAACCTTTTTTTTTTTTTTTTTTTTTTTTGGTTTGGTGCATTCCTAAAAGTTAGTAGTTGAGTGGCCCTGGTGTGTTCCCCATTATTTTTTTGGGCCCCCCACAAAATGTGCCTCTTATTGGTATACAATGGGTCCTCCTCACTCATTTATGTAGTGGCATCTTCATCTGCACTAAAATATATTTTTCATTTTTACACCTCCCCTGACAGAACAGAAAATATTACCCTTCAAGATTTATGTATCTATAGCTTTCAACAAACAAATCATAACCCTCTCTCTCTCTCTCTCTCTCTCTCTCTCTCTCTCTCTCTCTCTCTCTCTCTCTCTCTCTCTCTCTCTCTCTCTCTCTCTCTCTCTCTCTCTCTCTATATATATATATATATATATATATATATATATATATATATATATATATATATATATATATATCTACTATTAATAGTACCAAGTTATTGGTGCTATTAAATTTTTAACCGTTGAATTAAAAGATGTGTGGTTGAGATGATAGTGGGCACCTTGGATTTAATAGGTGGTTGGGAAAATAGTAAACTCTAACCGGTGAAAATACTTAAAGAGGTTGATCTAAAGGTAGAAAACTTGATAGCACAAACTGCTGCTTGGTACTATCGATAGTATAGTAGTCGGACTCATATATATATATATATATATATATATATATATATATATATATATATATATATATATATATATATATATATGAGCAATGCTACATGTACACCCCGAAGGGGTGTATATCATACACCTCCACCATTTTAATGGTGACGATATTTTTTACGGGTCACATCGATTGACCCATCATCACACCCCACCCATTGGATGGGTGGGGTGTGTGATATACACCCCGTTTTGGGTGTACAAGTATCATTTCCCTATATATATATATAGCTAGGCAAGAATATTATTAATAGTAACAAGTTATTAGTGTTATTAAGTTTTTAACTCTTAGATTAAAAGATGTGTGGTTGAGATGATAGTGGGCCCTTTGAGTTTAATAGATGATTGAAAAAGTAATAAAATCTAACGGATAAAAATGATCAAAGGATTTGATCTAAGGGTAGAAAACTTGATAGCATCAATAACTTGATACTATTAATAATATAGTACTTGTTTCACTCAATAAAAAAGTCAAAATCTTAAAAAAATAAAATAAAATGGGTCAGTGTCAGCATTTAATCATCCTGACTCCTCTCAGGTCGAAATTTTCGTTCTTTCATCCCTAAGTACAATTAAAAAATCAGTATTTATTTATTAAAAAATTATTTTATTTTTAATTATTTAGAGCATTCATTAAGTACGGAACAGATAGATTAATAAATAAATTTTTAGTAAAGAAGTTTGTAGGCTCGTAGCTTTGTATATTGAAGTGAACTTTACTTAAAATAATTTAGCAAGGTGATTGTGTCATTTTCTTCCCCCTCTCTCCTTCCTCTTTTAATTACGAAGAAAATTACTACTTGCTTCACTCAATAAAAAAGTCAAAATCTCAAAAAAAAAATAAAATGGGTCAGTGTCAGCATTTAATCATCTTGACTCCTCTCAGCTCGAAATCTTCGTTCTTTTATCCCTAAGTACAATTAAAAAATTAGTATTTATTTATTAAAATATTATTTTATTTTTAGAGCATTCATTAAGTACGGAACAGATAGATTAATAAAAGAAGTTTGTAGGCTTGTAGCTTTGTATATTGAAGTGAACTTTACTTAAAACAATTTAGCAAGGGTGATTGTGTCATTTTCTTCCCCCCTCCCCTTCCTCTTTTAATTACGAAAAAAAAATTATCTCAGGGATGTACATTATATACCTGAAGCATGAATGCTCCGGATTAATTTACATTTTTTATTTAAAAAATTTAAATTAATTCGAGCCGCCCCTGTTAGGAGTGTATGATGTACATCCCAAATGGGGTGTACACATAGCATTTACTGGCTATATATATATATATATATATATATATATATATATATATATATATATATATATATATATATATATATATATATATATATATAGCGTAAGGCTATTATACTCTTATGAGTATAAACTCCTTTATACTCATAACTTTTTCCCTCTTGGATAAAACAATGTGCGGTTAGGATGATAGTGGTCCCCCTAGGGTTTACTAGGTTGTTGGGGAAATAGTATAAATCCTAGGGATTACTATAATCCTAACCGCACATTCCTTCATCCAAAGGATGAAAACTTATGAGTACAAACAGATTTTACTAATAAGAGTATAGTGACCGGACCCTATATATATATATATATATATATATATATATATATATATATATATATATATATATATATATATATAAAGAGAGTGAAAGAGAGTTAGGCTGGAATACTAACAATAGCAAACGAAACTCTGTTACCACCCATATATATATATATATATATATATATATATATATATATATATATATATATATATATATATATATATATATAAATCGAGTGTGTGTGTGTGTTCGGCTATAATACTATCGATATATTACTAAGCATTTTATACTACCAAATTTTTTGTCATTAGATATATATACTCTGTTAATCATTCTCACCCTTTAAATTATACTATTCTATCAACCACCCACTAAATTCTAGAAAATTGTATCATCGTATTCGAAAATCCTTAGCAAACAGTTGCTATAAAGAGATATAGTATAGCCTGTACTATCCAGTGACTTTAGAAATTTTCTTTATTCTTTATGAAAAAAGCTAAGTGTACACCTCATTTGAGGTGTACATCTTACACCCCATCCATTCTAGGGTGGGATAAATTTCACTCGTCACTTTGAAGTGACGAGTGGATGAATGCCCACCTTATAATGGGCTAGGTGTAGGATGTACACCCCAAATGGGGTGCACATGTAGCATACTAAAACTAAATGATAATATAAACTTGATGAGATTCGAATTTGATTAAAATTTTCTACTCTGAAACTGTATTATGAAAATAATAATTATTTTTTAAAAAAAAAACTTAAGTCATAGAAAATAAGTATTTTTAATATTTATATTCAATATAGAATAATTTGAAGGAACTAAAAAATAGAAACAAAATAGTTATTTTTATGGAAAATGCTATGTGTACACCCTTTTCGGGGTGTACATCATACACTCCACCCATCTAAGGGTGGGGGTGTGATGATGGGTCACTCGATATGACCCGTAAAAAATATCGTCACCATTAAAATGGTGGAGGTGTATGATGTACACCCCTTCGGGGTGTACATGTAGCATTGCTCTATTTTTATTGGCACCCAAACTACATGCAAATTTGAATTTAAATTTTCTTCATAAAAAAGGAAAAGGCTAAAAGGGTCTAATTCAAAATTTTGCTATAGTGAGGGGTCTCCTCACCCCTTTTTTTTTTTTTTTTTTTTTTTACTAAAAAAATAATGAATGTAATTGGTAAAATTCATTTTAGAATGGGTGGGAGGTAAATAGTTGCAAGTAACCGCCCTCGTGCCACGTGGCGCCATCTCCTCCGTTCCCGAAAAGAGACCCCGTACCGTACGATTCCCCGAATATTCCGCGCATGATTACGCCGTTACGGTTTCGCTGTGTCGGGTCGCCGCGTACATCCCACCGCGGCTACGAGCCTACGCGCATACCTACCACCATCTGACCAACGGATGGTCGCCACGTGGCGTGTATTCACTGCGCCTTCGTACAGAGATACCACGCGGGGTTTGAGTTACCACTTACCACTCACCGCTTTGAATTTTTCTCATGTGGTGAAATAAATGTGCACATTTTGTGCTGTACTAAAATATTTTAGCAAATTAATTTATTCTTATATAAATTTAGTTTAACCCTATTCGAAAGAAAAAATTTCTCATATAATTTTTATTTTTTATTATCGAATCACATATTCTCAAACTTAATGACGATTTATCAAATTTAATAATATCGAACACTTTAAAATTTATTTTTTAAATACTTCAAATATTTCAAATTAAATTTTATAAAATTAATCATTAATTTGAAAGTTTGATCCTAAAAAATAATTTAAAACTATAAAAATCTCTGTGCTTTTAAAACATATCTCAGCTTAGTGCTCGCGCATGTACATAGTAATTAAAGGAGGAAGGGGGAAAAAAATGACACAATCACCCTTGCTAAATTACCTATTTAAAGTAAAGTTTACTTCAATATACAAATCTATCAGCCTACAAACTTTTTTACTAAAATATTATTTATCTGTTCCGTACTTAATGGATGTTCTGAATAATTAAAAATAAAATAATGTTTTAATAAATAAATATTAATTTTTTAATTACCGATAGTTGGATTAGAAGAGTAGTAGTAACGCAATGGAAATAGTCGGGATGAAAGAACGGAGATTTCGACTTGGAAGACTCGGAATGACACTGAATTTTTTTTTTTTTTTTTTGAAATTTTTATATTTTTATACGTATTTTTTTTCTTAAAATTTTTTTTATTAATTATTATTATTATTATTTTAATCCAATACAAAATCCATTAGTTTGTCAAAAGTAAAGTTTTCTACACAAACATCTACTAATGAAACAAATTTATTTATTTATTTCTTTGCTGAATAAGATTTACTACTTATAAATATGTTGAGATTTTTTTAAAAAAAAAAAAAAATAAACTCAGTGCTAAACATAAAATAATTATGTTTGGAGTACCCATCATCAAATTTTTGGCATGTATTTCAAAATATAAATTTAAGACGCAGCGTAAATTAAGTTGTTCAATAAATGGAAAAACAGAATTATTTTAAAATTTGAGCTTAAAAAAAATTTCAACAGCAACTCACATATAAACTATACCCCACCATTTTTTAGATAATTAAATCAAAGATTTAAAAATTTCAATTCACTACTTATATTATGATGAAAT
This sequence comes from Tillandsia leiboldiana, assembly GCA_029204045.2. Classification (NCBI taxonomy): domain Eukaryota; kingdom Viridiplantae; phylum Streptophyta; class Magnoliopsida; order Poales; family Bromeliaceae; genus Tillandsia; species Tillandsia leiboldiana. The sequence goes on from CM055083.1 coordinate 1,650,196, forward strand.
AAACAAAACCTGGTCGCTTGCCTCCCTCAGCGATCCCCAAAATTTCACAAATTTACATTTCCCGTCCGAAAAATAATAATCAAAACAACAACATTTCCACCATCCCATCCCCTTTTTTTATAAAAAAAAAAAAAGAGAGAAAAAAAAAAAAAAAAGAAAACTCTCACTGCTCGTCTCCGTACTCTCGAGTCCCGTCACCGGGAGGTGAGGTTACCGCTACCCTGAAGGTGGGGAGGGCGAGGTGGGTGGGGTTCTGGTTCCCGGCCATGATCACGGCGATGCGCTCCTCGAATACCGGCGGGGGATCAGCGCCGCCGCCGCCGGAGCCCTTGCCGCTGCCGCCGCCGCCGCCGCCGCCGCGGGGGTCGTCGGAGTCGGGGTCGAGGTGGGCGGAGAGCTTCCAGTAGGAGCAGGCGAGGATGAGGAGGGCGAAGGCGATGAGGCCGAGCATCGCCGCGAGCCCCCCGAAGAGGTAGGGAACCGGCGATCGCCACGGCGAGTGGACCTCCGCCGCCGCCGCCGGAGAAGGAGGGGACGGGTGCGGCGGCGACAGGATCTCGGGTCTCATGGTCTAGCTCTTCTCCCTGTGAATGAGATTAGGGTTAGGGTTTAGAAGAGAGAGAGAGAGATAGAGAGAGAGGAAAAGGGGGTGGGGGATGGGGAAAGAGGAGGGGTGAGGGGGTGGCTTTTTATAAAGGTAAAATTGGGATGTGAATAATTTTTTTTTTTTTTGAGAGCAATGCTAGTGGTACACTCCATATGGAGTGTAGGATCTACAGTTCATTCATTTAAGGGTGGGAGCTTCTTCGTCGATTACTTCGAAGTGATGGATAAAATTTATTCCATCATAAAATAGATGAGCTGTAGATCATATACCCCAAATAGGATCTACAAAAAGCAAAAATACTATCGATACATATATTCTAAATAGAGTGTATGATGCATATTCTATCTAGTCAAAAATGGAGTCTCTTTCACTAATCATTTTAAAATAATCAATAAAATTTAATAAATAAAATATAAAATATACATTCAAAATAGGGTGTACAAATAATATTTTTCTTTTTTAAAGGTAAATACTACATGTACTTTTTTTTGATGTATATCTTACACCCCAACCATTTTTAGGAGTGAGTGATATATAGTAATATTAATATGATATTAGTGAAAAAAATTTTATCTTAAAAATAAATATGGTGTACATCATATATTTTTTTTATGATATATATATATATATATAGAGAGAGTAGAGCTTATATACTTTCAAAAGCATAAGTTCATTCATAATTGTGAATTTTTTATCATTCATAAGTATGAATAACCTTATACTTTTGAAAATATATAAACTCTACTATATATATATATATATATATATATATATAGCTTAGTTATCACTTAAAGGAATTGAAGTTGTGGATCATAAGACAGATTATTTCAAACAAAATTGGTAAAGTTGTTTTCGGCGTAGAATAATTACTACAAAGTTGGTCAGGTTTAATTATATGTTCATGCATGTCGTGCGCGACGTAATTGCAGCATTTCGATCGACCGACGTTTGAAATCGAGCCAAGCTCGACCTAATAGATTAATTTGAAAACCTTAAAGGTAACATGTATAATCGAGTAATATATTATATTTTATTTTTTTAACCTAATAATTAAGAGTAATAGCTATAATTAATTAATCACATACACATAACTAAATTGGGATGGGTGGGACCAACATATATGCAATCCAAATATGAAAATTATAAAATTAATTATTATTTTGGATTAATATATATTAGTTAATTAATTATTCTATGTTTATGCTTCCTTAATTTAGATGTGATGAGCATTGATAAATAAAGAAGGAATAATCTGAGTTTCTTGTGTGGTAGGTCTATTAATTATTCCTTGATCAGCATTAAACAAATACAAATTAATTAGACGTATATAGTATATGTATATTACAATGTATTATCTTTTCATCAACGTAAATTTTTTATTAAAAAGGCTCAAATCAATTCAAAACTTAAGTTAATAACTGGAATTAAGTAATATTGATATCTCTCACATTATATATATACACGTCAGGATTATTTGTTTAATTCGCAATCAAATATGGTACTATATATTATTCATAACATGAATTTGATCAAGCACATAACATCACTCTTTTTGTTAACTGGGAGATAATGTATCTACGTTTATAATATAATTAGCTCTCCTACATGTACGTGATCCTTTCAAGCAAGAGAGAGAGAGAGAGAGAGAGAGAGAGAGATCAAGGGAGAGTGATGCGACCAATTTAAAGTTAGAGTTTAATTTCTAAAAAGCGTGATTTAACTAAGCTTATTCAAAAATTTCGTTAAATTCAACAATTTTTACAGTCAACGCGAAAGATTTTTTGAACAGTCATAATTTGTTACGAGTGCTCGTTTTTAGCATGCAACTATAATTCGAAAAACATTTTTCGAGATCTACGCATCAAACGGCAAAGCTATTTTGTTTCAGGCTTGGGATTCAAATTCATCTGTTTAGACCTCTGTTTTGTATCTTTAGATTATTTTTAAAAAAAATTTAATTTTTTATTTTTGAGTCTGATTATTTGGTTATTTTTGATAGGTTTAAATTTAAAGAAATTTCGGATTTTGATTTATAGCTGAATTCGAATATCGCATATACACATGTGGCGTTTTGTTAATATAATTAGCATTTAGAATTGATTAATAATATTTTTGTTTTTGTTGAAAGATTGTGCTCTTTGTGTTTTTTTTTTTAATTCCTTTGTATACTTTTTTTTTTTTTTTTTTTTTTTTTTTTTTTTTCTCTTAAAGCGAATTAAGTCTAGTGATCAGTGAGTGTGAAAGAGAGGGGGGTATACATATGGGTTTGATAATTAATGATTCTAAAGAAGTATATATACCTGGTAACTTTGTGTGACATGATATAAAGGTGTACGAAATAAGCTACACCCTATATATATTTTGAAAAATGTTAGATGTATATTTTATATTTTATTTATTTTAGAATGGCAATCTCGTTGATTATTTTAAGTGATCGGTAGAGTATATTTTATTTTTAGATGGATGAGATATATCATACATCTCTTTCGGGATGTATGGCCGGGTAGCATTGTTTATATATCTTTGCTCTCCAATATTGTACCATAATGTGACACCTTAATAGTTCCACATCGAATAGGAGTGTGAATGTGCTTGGATATATATAAGACATTGACACTAATAATAATAAATGGGTTAAGTATTTTGGGCTATGGTTTAGGCCGAATGAGTTATTATTGCTAGTGGGTCGGATCGTTATATTTGATATCAGAGCCAATAATCAGTCTGAAGTGTGCGGCGGATCGTTATATTTGATATCAGAGCCAATAATCAGTCTGAAGTGTGCGGCGAGTCTCAGCAGAGCCTGAATCTCGAGACAAGTCTCACATCTCTTGGTGATCTTGGACTACGTCAGACCCGAATGTGAATGTGTTTGGGTATATATATAAGACATAGACACTCGTTATAATAACTGAACTGAATCGTTACAGATAAGTTTATTTAACCTTGTAGCTACTTTATCACATTTATCTTGTCATTGGCTGATATATATATATAGGAAAATGCTATGTGTACACCCCTTTCGGGGTGTACATCATACACCCCACCCATCTAAGGGTGGGGGTGTGATGATGGGTCACTTGATGTGACCCGTAAAAAGTATCGTCACCATTAAAATGGTGGAGGTGTATGATGTACACCCCTTCGGGGTGTACAGATAGCATTGCTCATATATATATTATCAAGGGTTCCCTTTCTTTGTTGGTGGCATTAAAGGAGTGACATATGTTTGTCCAAATGGTTAAGCAACCACAAGCCCATGGTTTTGGTGCAATTGCTTTTTATGGTTTCCTACATGCATGGTGCAAACACTTGGCAATTTGTTTGTTGGAATTCACATGTTTCCACTTGTATGGTGGTTTGATATTCACATGCTACATACTCTTGTTTTGGGTGGTTGTATGGGTTTGTCACAAAATTGGGTTGGTTTAAGTTGTTGGAGCAAGAACAGTTGCAAGTTTAATTTATTTTTTATTACTTAATTAGTTAAATTTTAATTAAGATCAGATTTAATAACATAGGTTTCTTAACGATTCAAAACGTATTTCCGTCTTTCGTGTACCCAGTAAATAAGAGAATGAATATGCAGAGGAAAACCTTTCGCATTGCTTTTAAATATCAATTTTTCAGAGCAATATTTAAATACAATATTATCATATTACTTTTAACTAAATTCTTTATCATTTAATGTAGTACAATATAACTAGTTTGAAATATATTTTATGTGTTATAATATTGATGATAATACATTTTTTCATATATAATGTGATGATAATGTGTGGAGACTAGTTTTTTTTTTTTTTTTTTTTTTAAAAAAAAAAAATACTGCCTTAATTTAAATAGAGGGAGAGCGGTTGGTGTGTTAACTTTCCAATCAATTCTGTCAAAAGTGGTGAATCGTTGACCTTTTTTTAAAAATAGTGAACGATTCTTTTTTTTTCGCAGAATTATCCACCGAGACGTTGAATTACCAAAAAACAAAAAAAAAATTATTTGATCAAATAAGTTTTTTTAAAATTATTTAGTAATTTATAAAATTGTACAAAATTATTTTTTAAAAAAAAGATTCATTAAGATAAGTTGGGTAGGTTTTTTTTTTTACCAAATTAATTTATTTTCCTGCGTCATAATATTCGTTTGTCATGTTCTCTCTCTCCCCACTCTGCGGTGTGGGCCCGCACCCACTCCATGTTGGTCTCCCACCTGATCGTGGGCCCCACGTGCACCCTGTTTCCTTTTTTTTTATTTTCTTTTTAGCCTGTGGGGCCCGCGTGGGGCCCCAGTCCACGTCAGAGGCCACCACAGTACGGGATAAGGACAACTCGGAATCGCTTACGTACAAGACATTGCAACGGAACCAGCGAGGATGATGCATGGTAACATCAACTACGTACTCCCATATTTAGTCCCTGCACTATCTCCTTATTATAATTCAGTTCCCATGTTATATATATATATATATATATATATATATATATATATATATATATATATATATATATATATATATATATATATATATAGCTAGGTTGGAATACTATTAATAGTATCAAGTCATTGATATTATTAAGTTTTTAATCGTTAAATTAAAAAATATGTGGTTGAGATGATAGTAGGCCCCTTGGGTTTAATGGGTGCGTGATTGAAGAAATAGTAAAATCTAACCGGTGAAAATAATTAAAGAGATTGATCTAAGAGTAAAAAACTTGATAGCACAAAATACTTGATACTATCGATAGTATAGTAGCCTTACTATATATATATATATATATATATATATATATATGAGCAACGCTACATGTACACCCCCAAAGGGGGTGTACATCTTACACCCACCCATCTAAGGGTGGGGGGGGTCACTTCACAAATTGTGAAGTGACCCCTCACCACACCCCACCCATTGAATGGGTGAGGTGTGCGATGTACACCCCCAAATGGGATGTACAAGTAGCATTTTCCTATATATATATATATATATATATATATATATATATATATATATATATATATATATATATATATATATATATATATATATATATATATATTAGATTTTTGACTGTTAGATAAAAAAAAGTATGATTATGATAATAGTGTGTTAGTTTTAGTATTTAGTGGGTGGTTAAAAAAATAGTATGATCTAACAGATAGAAATAATAAAACAGATAGATCTAACGGTAGCAAATTTGGTAGTCAAACTTTAAAGTTATTACGTATGTTACACATTAGAATAATGTTTTTTTTTTTAATTTTTGTAATAAAATGTTCTTTTCAATGTAATTTGAACAATATCTTATGGTTTACGAGAATAAACGATCCATATATTTTTTTATCATAATTTTTGACTGCATGAATTGAATTACACATGCAAGCCAAAACTATAAGAACCAATTGGCAATCTCTGAATACTGTAGGGACTATTCATAACGTATAGTATTACTCTTCCTTTAAAGCTTACTTTTTTTTTCTTTTTTTTTCTTTTTTTCTTTTTAGAACTTTTTTTTCTAACTAATCTTAGAAGGATGAGAAACACGTACGTCACTGGGATGAAAATTTGTCCAAGTACTTTAACTTTTTCCCATACTTATCCACACAGTTAAGAGAGAATTATAAGTTAATTGGGCTAAAAAGTGTGATTGGTTATTGAGCAATTAATAATGATGCATGGTTGGTGCATTTGAATTGTAGTGGCTATGATTCTAGGTAAATACTATATGTACATTTTATTTGGAGTGTACATCTTACACCCTATCTATTTAAGGGTGGGTGCTTCTCCACCCATCACTTCGATGTACATCCATCTAAGGATGTACAGGCAGCATTCCTCTACATATATAATTAGAGATAGAATTATGAGAAGTGCTACATGTACATCCAAAAATGGATGTACATCGTACACCCCACTTATTTAAGAATGGAGTGAATTTCACTCATCACTTTGAAGTGATGAGTGAAAAAGTTCTTATTCTTGAATGGACGGGGTGTAGAATGTACACCTCAACTTGAGTGTACACATAGCATTTACCTAGAAGAGGAATGCTGCCTGTACACCCTTGAATGGATGTACATCTTACATCCCCAGCTTCTCCACCAATCAATTTAAGTGATGGATGAAATTCATCTCATCCTTGAATGAATGGGAGTGTAAGATATACACCCATTCAAAAATATACGTTTAAATTTTTCCTTATATATTGGTAGTTTTAGATTTATAAATTCATGTTCACACATAATCCCTCCCTAGCTTGTTTTTTCACTATATTTATATCTGTTTAGTGGTTTAGTTGTAAGTAAATATAATAACTTGTGATTTAGTCGGATAAACTATGAAACAATTAATCATTCTAAAAGTTTGTGTCGTAAAACAATGGTGTTTTAATATAACATTTTTAAAACTTTCTCACACATTTATGCTCGAAATTTACCATTATAAATCGAGGGCTTGTTTATTTTGGCTTATATAAATGAACATTGTAATAGAATATAGTATTGTCGGAGTAGTATTATTAGAAAAAGTATTATGTTAAAATATTCTTTCAATAAATTTATTTTTTTCGACGGTAAACGATACCTCCAGACTTTAGAATAGTTCTAAATATATAAGATATAATAAGGCTAAACTTCTTATTTCGACTATAATATTTTTAGGTGGTGGTTAAGTTTAGAAGGTTAAGGGAGTTTATAAGTGTGCCAGGACTAAAGTGATTCTAGAATGGGTGATTTCTCGGAAAGCAGAGTTAGTGTCACAGTTGGAATCAGAACTAATCATTAGCTAGAAGTGTGTAATTGAGTCAGAGTTTGAAAGACAAATTAATTTAGGATATGAAAATGACAACCCAATTAAACCAGAGTCTCTGTGACAAGATTAGCGAGACGAATCTTATATCACATGATACTTATAAGTGTGCTTGAGTCTGATCAACGAGACCGTCGCAGTTTAAAGGAGGAAGGAATGTGATCGATACTTCCAAATACAATAAGGACTAAATCTCTTATTCCGACTATAATATTTTGGACATTGGTTAATTAGACTTTTAAAAACTAAGAGGATTAAGTCGATTAAAACTGAAGTAGTTCTAGAATGAATGAACTTTTTAGAAAGCGACGTATCATAAAAAGTACTAATTTAAAAATATGTCAATAGAAGTATCAAACAGCTCGATCTAATGATTTACTAAAAATTTATATTATTTAAAAAAAAAGAAAGGCTAGGTAAACTTTTATTCCTAGAGATTGTCTGTTTCCTAATTGTGCTGGCCCACTAAGAAGCATGAGCATTCAGCAGTGTTAAGCAAAACCACTTTACTTAGCTGCACTGCCCCATTATTATATGTGGTCCAGCTTAATTGGTGCTCTCAATAATATGCCAATTTTTTAACCCCACAGGACTTATGTGAAAAATGTCATTTTCAAACAGTTTGACCAATTTGACCTAGGGTTTTGATTTCTACAAATAAAGTTGGCAAAGAATGAGATGTATATGCTGGATAGATAACATTAGCTTGTTGAATAAATAATAATAACATTTTGTTTGTTTTTTTTTTTATTTTGATAGATCATCATTACGATAGTCCCTAAAAAACGGGATAAATAAAGATAATATATTTAAATTTCACTTTCAAATGAAGCCTAAAATTTTAAAATAACTGGTTATACCGCATAATATATATCAAAGTAGAAAAGTATTCGGTGTGATTTAATCATACGTAATTTTTTTAAATCGTTTGGATTTATGCGAAAAATGCTATTTTCAACCAGTTGGACCAATTTGACCTCGCCACCTAGCTAGGGTTTGCTTTCTACACAAAGTTGGCAAAGAATGAGATTGTTTTGGTTGGATGGGTATTGATCAATTATGAGTCAATTTAGGGCTTCATAGGGGTCTAACTTTAAGGAAAAGCAGTAATCATAGACACAAAAAATGTCTTTTCAGCCATAATTGCGGCCACAAGCAACTTTTTATTTTTGTCTTATTTTCCCCCTCATTTTAATTTTGAAATTGAATTTATATAAAATATTACAAAAATAACTCATAAAATCTTAATCTTTATAGAGATAGTTGTTTATTAATGATTAGGTTTTGTTCTTTTAATTAGTAAATTATATAAGAGAATCATCATATCATAATAATAAAAAGATAGATTAAAAAAATTGTCTTCATGTTTGAGCTTAAAATTTTAGATATATTTATAACATAGGAACTGATGAATTAAATAAATATTTTTTTTGGGGAATTTTTTTAGTCTTTGAAGTAAGATTTTGTCTGAATCTCGCATCATATTCAAACAAGAAGAGATAAAATAATAAAATATGGGCTGAGTGATTGTCTCCTTTAAAAGAAATATTTTTTTTGAGAGAAAGGTAGCATGTTATTCATTTCGTTTTTTTTTTTAAAATAAACTTAGCCAGAAATGTGAAGCAACTAGCCTTCCAACTCGGGTTAAGAAAAATATTTACTTTTCCTAATTGGTGGTTTGGTTGGTAATCATTATTCATATGACATGACAAATTCTATATATTTTAATTACTTCTTTGTTAAACACGAACCTTTAAAAAGTTTACACATATATTCTGCTATGCCCTAGCTTCTGGATAAGAGCAAGCATAAATTAAGATTCTAGTATAAGATGCATATCCTGGGCAAGGCAATCTGTTATCCAGATGCATATCCAGGTTAAAAAAAAAAAAAAAAACACTTTATCATGCAGCAATTCCACTACAGATTCTATTATTAGTATGTAGTGTTTGTGGGAATAACTTTAGCTTCCCACATCAAGTGCTTCTGCTTGGTGTAGAGAAAATGGTTGTCTCATTGATTGTGAATAGAGATGCTGGTTATGCTATGCACATCATGGAGTGGTGGTGATCATCTCATGCATTAATTATTTGCTGGAGAAATTGCTTAAGATTGTTAGGACCTTGGTTTTGTTTTCGAGATTAAGTACCTTAAAGTTCCTAACCATATTTGGGGCCAGAAACAGTTATGTGGACTATGTGAACATAGTCCAGTAGTTAAATCATGTAAATGATCACGTAAGAGTCATGACAAATTCATCGATACTGATCTTCTTAGCGCAAAGGCGTAAGAGTCTAAAGCACTATTACTTATATAATCACTTGGAGAATTTCTCACAAATACAGTAAAAAGACAGATCAACTGCCAGCAGCAAAACACAAGAAAAATCTGCGCAGTGCCCCAGCTGCTTCAACATTGACTTTGGCACTATTACATTGATCTTGTTATCTTCAACAAGTCGAATTTTCAGATACATGATTTCAGAATCCAGACAAGGGCAAATGTGTTTCTTGAAGTTACATTCAAGATAGAGTCATACATCACTTGTATACAACAAATAATCATATTCACCATATCATAATTTCCAACCATGAGGGGGAAAATGGTTACACATTAATTTTTTTTACAGGTGAATTAGTAAAAAATTTCAACTTCCAGCTTACAATTACATCACGACGCCGACTTTCCAAAGTTCTCCAAACTCTTCGCTGTCATCCTAATGGTCAAATGCAGTTACAAATTGAAGCATTGGACTTGGTTTTCTTTTTGTGATCCGTGTGCTATATAGCATTTCAATTGAGACCAGCTGACGAGTAGGAATCGGTCGGTGCGACGAACAATTAATCCTCTTTGGCTTCACGAATTGTGTTACTAGATGTCGTAAATAATCGGAAAATTACTTCGGAGACAAGCGCAGACTTTACTGTAAAACAATTATTTCAAAAGTTTACAAACTCCAGCCAGAGCTTTGTCGTAGATTACTTGTTTTATAGTCTTAATGCAGTTCTCGGATGCGTACCTTATCCAATTTGAGCGAACAATGCACATGTTCACTCTCCACTTATGATTAGTGACTGAAACGGTGCCCTCTTTATATCGACAAAGATCGAATAGTCCGTGCTCATCGGCTGCTTCCATGGCTCGCCATCCATTTGCATATACGCATCTCTCCATTGGCCGCCTCTGATTTCCAATCTGATAGCTGCAGCCTGAAAAGGTACCACAGATCAATTTGTGTATTTGGGGAAACCTGTATCAGCATCCACGGGACAAAAGGTACAAATAAATGGTGCGCAAAAAAGAAGATCGACACAATAGTTTGCCGCGATGTGTTTAGGTACCTGAGCAATGTGTTTAGCCGATATGAGCTCTACCATCACAAGTGAAGCATGCCACCCTTGCTTTAATCCAAAGATTTCAAGCAGGCCATCATCCACTTGAGCCTCGACAAATCCTCTCTAGAAAAAAAAAACAATCCAAAGAGAGAGGATCAAAACTTCGAGTAAAATAGGATTTTATCCCTCATTATCAGTTACGAGTGTAGTTTCAATGGAGCTTTACGGACTTGATATGAATTTCCCGAAATAAAATCTTACAGGCATGATTTTACAGTCAGATGAAATTCAGCAAGTGATTATGCAGAACAAGACAGAAGTGAGATAAGCGAAATTTGCTGAAATAAGCTTCAGCCAACAGCTTAGGCTAGAATTTGAAGAAGCTTAAACAAGCCAAGTATTAGCGAAAGCTTAATGCCCAAAATGTTGCCATGGATGCAGCCGGATACATGGTCACAATTTTATGAAAAATGCGCAAAAGAGAACTACATGTAATGCAGTTTAATCTTCTGAGCTGTGTGGATTAAATTTCTGGTGAAGCACTTTGATAAACTAAAAAAAAAAAACTATAGTATAATTATGCGAACCAAAAGGTTTTGCACAAATTAATTCTACAAACCTTTTCTAAATAATCAGGTTTCAAATTGCCCCACGGATTCCTTCCGCTCCCATAACTGTGAAGATTCAAAGCAACTATAGCCCTAACACTGCACGAGAAAAAGCTATAAACATGAGTTGGAAAATACAAATAACTTGGGAAGTCGAATTGAACTCAAAATTGGGATCTAATGTAGAGAAAATTGTTAAAACATAAACAAAACAAAAGAATCGAAATTCAGGTTGGGGATGACAAAATTGCCTTGAAGGAACGGGAATCTGTTCCCAATCTGAGCCATCAATCTTCTTAATTGATAGCCGAAGAATGTTCTTCAGTCCTCTGCAAAATGTAATTTTGAAGCAAATCAAATACGATATCACGAAGCATTAGCCTCAAGCTTATGTTTCAACTTCATATTACTAGCAATCAAAGGTAAACTGGAAAAAGAGAATAGTGACTGAAAAATAGAGAGGCGATCTCACGCTGAAAAGCAATACTCCTCTTTGCTTTTAAGTTAATCAAAGTAATCTTCAAGAAGGAGCTGTAGAAAATTAGAAATAATACTTGGAAACTAAATATTTGGTTGCAGTGGTTGGTTAGTTGCCTTCGTGTTCTCACGTGATCACAAGGTCAAATTTGGCGGAGAAATAAGAGATATATAACAATAAACATTCTCACATGTGTAAAAGATCACACAAGAGTTGCGGGAAAAGATCACATGATCACAAGCTCAATAATTTTGACAAAATAGCTTGAAAATGATGCAAAATTTAATTGTGTTAAGATTTGATGTTGCGGGAAAACCGAATTTATCCGGTCAAAATTTCTTGGTCAAAAATACCAAACTGAGAAATCCTTCGATTTGGGAAAAATCCTTTTGATCCATAATATTAATGGGCATGCCAATCCACCTCCTTTTTGCAGGTGATAAAAATAGAGTTTTAACTACGTAAAGTTCGCAGTTGTATAACCAGAGGAAATTAGATCAAAACGTGAACTATTATTGCTTGCTTGTGAGAGGACAAATACTAAACCTTAAACTTGGATCACTGATGCATGGTGTAAAGAACCATCCTTGCTTGCAGGTATATCCTGCATAAATCAACTGCCATAAAATCAGTCCATCAGTATCCATCGATGTGTTATAGGAAATACGGTGATTAAGGTACCGGATGGATTTTTTTTTTTTTTTTTTTTTAGTTTTATTTTTTCCTAGGAAAAGCAAGATAGTGCTCTGCAAGATCATAATTAACTAAACTCAGATAAAATAAGTAAAAGGGTAAGCGACAAAAACAAAATGGACTAGTTCATAGTAGCTATTGATATGGCAAATGGACTGTAAACAGAGACATACCTTATTAGCTAATGGACTTGGAGCAAGGAACGGTTTCTCATCACGCAACTGATGAAATCCATACGCAACCTGAGCGTCCATTCCTACATGAAGAAGAGTCTAGTTATACATAATATAGAAGAAAAATAGATAAATTTAACATCCGGAAGGGAAACGACATTAAAAGCCCAAGGGTCTGGCAGCAAGAAATAAGAGAATTAAAACCAATCTCTTCTTTTTTCTCTTTCTTTTTTTTCTCGGAAAAAAGCTCACGATACAGTTTGTTGGGGACTGAACTGAACCCATAAACTCTCGTAAAGAGTGGATCAAAATCTCATTATAGAAAACATCAGGAAAAGGAGGTAAGAAGATGTAAACGACGAGCCAAAGCACCATATCGGTCGACCTTACAATAATGAGTGACCATAATTTGAAAAATGAGCCATAAAAACGAAAAACAAAACAAGTAGTTACATCAGATAAAAGGTTATATTAACAAATCTTTGACAATGAACAGTGTTACGTTGTTCAAATGATTGAACAGAGTTTGCTTTCCAACTGGAACATGAAAGTAGTCGAAAGACAACATACCTATACTAAAATAATTATAGAAGACTCCACTAAAGCAAGAAGTTTTTTCTGGTAAATCACCCTCAATGTATCCATCCTGCAGAAATAAAAGCATTATAAAGAGAACACAATGCTAGTACTAGTCAACATAAGAACTAAGGTTTCTGAGCTGTACATAAAAGCTGAATGTGAGAAAAGAAACACAGTATGGCCACTAAAATAAACCGAAAAAAGGAAGATGTATGAATTGGAGGATCAGCTGTGAAAGGAAAGAATACAATGCGCCAGATGCTACCGTATGAACGTTTCTTAAATTCATGAATCAGAAATAGAATATAAGAAAAATATGAAGCATAATTTAAGGAGGTACGTATATAACCTTATCAAAAGCACACATTCCCAGAGGCTTAAGAGAGTGTGGCAGTTCTACATCTGCTTCTTCCGCTGGCATAGAAACGGTGACATTCCAACTGCATTAAAATATTTGGAAAAACTATATTAAAGAGGAAAACAAACTCGGCGAGAGAAATTAGGAATGAGTTTTGAAAATATTGAAATTTCTTTCTGTTTATTTAAATGAAATCATACATGGCGAAAGAATGATAGGAATAAGAAAAATGATCCAATTTTCTCTCTGAAGATAATTCTTACCTATCTAGGCGGCAAATTGGACCCGTCGCTGCCTTGTGGAGAGAACGTTTGACAGCTGATCTCCAAGCAAACGGAAACGAAGCCCCCTAAAAAGATACTTAAGCATGAGAACTAATCACTTCAACCAGTGTTATACGGAACAATTTTTTCCACTCCGAAAAGCAGCCAGTTAGCCATTTGACAAATAAAAGAGCCCCAACTGAAGCGCTCAAGGAGATTTTAATGACAAGCTCTAAGTGCTTCTTCCAACAGTTATACTTTTTTTTTGAGGGAAGGCAGCATGCTGCCGCTTCATTCATTGCAAGGATGAATTTAGCTACAAAAGTAGAGGCAACCGAGGCCTCGCGAAGCGGAAAAAAAAAAAAAAAAAAAAAAAAAAAAAAAAAAAAAAAAAAAACAAACGGCTAAACGGCACAAAAATAAGCGCGGAGAGCAGATACTGACCCAACCGAAGCTCCTAGAAAGATCATTTCCTGTTCCGAGAGGGATAATGGCGATCGGTGGAACTGGCTCTCTTGTTTGCACAGACAGCTCTGCCAGACATCCTAACACCCAACCAACTGTACCATCACCTCCCGCAACCTGCCGCAGTATATATATATATATATATATATATATATATATATATATATATATATATATATATATATATATATAATAGAAGTTCATTAAAATTTGGCCATAGGCCGCAAAAAAGATCTTAATCTTCATGAACAAAAATCATAGCAAGGAAACCACAACTTTGCCACCTAATACAGCAACACTATCCACATCCTGAATAAGAAGGTCACACATAAAGGACTAAGCAGCAGCATGTATTCTAATCGAAATGCATCAGAATACTAGGCGATATCTAACCCTTCAGAAATCAATCAGAATATTACCATGATTCTCAGCTTCTCGCGCACGGCCTTTGCAGAGCAATCACCGAGATCTGCCAAATTCTCCAAGCAGCCCAAACCATACCGGACAAACTCCGAAGGCTCGAAAGTTAAAAGATCAAAGACCTGCATTGCACCATTCAGAAGTACTTTTCAGCAAGATTTATATAAGTAGAAAGCGAATAAGCTAATATAAAACTGTACAGAGTTTCGGAATGAGATTGCTATCGCATGAAACAGATATTCGATCACGAACACTAGCTAATGCGACGCTTTTCCCACATATCTTAGCTTTTATGATATAAACTTTTGAGTTATTCTTATATAATGAAGCAACAAAAATAAATTAAAAAAGTAATCGAGTGGCGTTTCTGATCAATAATTGCTGCGCCTTGATAACCTACATTCCTTGTATTTTCACACAATAAACTCAACATTGTATAAAAAAAATTTTAAAAAAGGAAAAATTTATTCCTACATCGAGACACAGCATATCCATCAATCATTCATGGCGTTACACATTATAGCATATTTTTGTTATATAAAAAAATAAATAATTAGATTGAAATTAGGCGTTACATGTATTTCATGAATGTACAAATGTATGAGTTACAGATAATAATTTTTAACGTTGTAACCCTTTTGTATAATTTCAATCTATGGATTTTGAATGTTAAGAACAACAAGTGATATATTTGGGGGGGGGGGGGGAAAGAAGAAAGGATTGTTTGGTTTTGAACCTGTTCCTCGCCGATCAGCTCCTGGAGGCGGCCCTTGAGGATGGAGCCGTGGCGGCCGCCGCTGCGGGAGTTCACGAAGGCCACCATGGGCGCCTCCGGGAGCTCCTCCTCGACCCTCCTTTCAACACCAGC
The DNA here is from genome assembly GCA_029204045.2 of Tillandsia leiboldiana. Lineage (NCBI taxonomy): Eukaryota > Viridiplantae > Streptophyta > Magnoliopsida > Poales > Bromeliaceae > Tillandsia > Tillandsia leiboldiana. The sequence continues at coordinate 1,665,839 of CM055083.1, forward strand.
AGAGCCAGCGGCGACGGCATCATCCTCCTCCTCCTCCTCCTCCTCCTCCTTACTGGAGGCTGCAGCGGCGGCAGCGCTTTTGGCGGCGGAGTTGGGGTCCTTGGACCGCATCGCGGCAGCCATCGCCGCTCGGATGTGGGCGGGGATGGCCACCCTCTGCCGCAGCTCCTCCCTCTCCGCCCTCCCCCAGCCGCCGCCGATCCCGCAGCTCCGGAACGACTCCACGACCGACCCCCGCGGTGTCGCCGCCGCCGCCGCAGCGCTCGGCGCCAGCGCCTCCCTCTCCCCGGCGCCCCCGTCGCTCAGCCGCGACATTATCCTCCTAATTTCCCTTTTTCCTTATGATATCTCTATCAACAGCCACAAATCATACAGGGAAAGAGATTTGAATCCACCAAAATTTGAATAATTCCTATTCTCTCTATCTCTCTCTCTCAATCATCTGAGCAACGAGAATGTGACATTATTTTATTTTTATTTTTATTTTTATTTTTATTTTTATTTTTATTTTTAATGGAAAGAAAGAAAGAAAAAGAAAAAGAAAAAAATGGAGGGTAAGAGGAGGAGGCGGAGATGATGGGAGAGCATTTTCCCGCGGAGAGAACACGTTGGCGCGGTTGGTTGGATTGCCCCGAAACTTGTCTGAAAATTACGACAACTGCCACGGAGTTCGTTGCATTTAAAATGCAACGGGTGACTAGATTTTAAATTTAAAATTTTAAATATCAACAAACAAATTTGTTACTATTTATACTAAAAATAATTAATGTTTGTGTGGTATCGTTATTCTATACAAAACGTCACTTCAAAAAGAAAAAGACTAGATGTATAGTTTAAAATTTGTGTATATCTTATATTCCATATATTTTAAAATAAAATAAATTTTATTGATCATTTTAAAATGATCAGTAAACTACACCATACTTTTGAATGGATGAAATATAAGATATATATTTAAAAATGAATGTACAAATAACATTGCTCTATTTGAAAAATCAAATGACACGCATAACACACCATCAGAATAATCTTTTTTTTATCAACATTTTATTTTATAACCCAAGAATTGTGAGTCATCCTTTGATGGGAGATTTGAGAGCAAACTCCTAAATTAAAATAGACAAAAAAAATCACCCTCCCAAAGAGTACAACTGCGTGTTGTTTAATCACAGCTCTCTTGTTAGAGTAAGAAAATAGCTTTCTTTTCATTTTTTAAAGGCATCACCTATTTCAAGAACAAAGCCAAAAATAAAATATTATTCTAGTCTTATTTTTCAAAGAAATTTGGTTTGAATGAAAACAATATTTTTCTTCTTTCTAGAATAAAAAGTTATAAGACGAAAAGTTTCAATTTTTTTTCTAGAATAAACTTATTTTCATTTAAAAATAAATTTAATTAAAATAAATATAATTTTAATAATTTTATTAACTTTTTAATTAATTTAATATTTTAACAAATCTAACTATTTTATTAACTAATTATTTAACTATCAGATAATTAATTTATTAATTTATTAAAATTATTTATAATTAATTAAATTATTTATTAACAATACTTATTATTATTAATTATTTGATTAATTAATATTTAAAATTATTTAACAATAATTAATTAAATAAATTAAATTATTATTTAATTAATATTTTTATATTAATTAATTAGATAAAATATTATTATTTTTAAATTATAATTATTTTAATTTTTATTATTCCAGTCTAACTATTCAAATATTATTTTTTTTTTATTCTGAATAACAATTTAATTTTCATCCAAATATAAAATTAATCTTATTTATATTTATTCTGAACTTATACATGTTTCTGAAATAATCAATTTTAATTTATACCTAAATCAAAGACAACCTAAACATAGAAAAGCAAATATAGTAAAGATGAAGAGACCGATTCAACAGGGCCAAGCCAAATCATCACACAAAATATTAAGATTCCTATATCATGTTATCATCAAGCAATGATACGACGATACGACGACTAAATCGCCTATCACATCATCAGTTCTTAGGAGAAGTAAACAACATTGTTACCCGGTTGAAATACATTAAACACGCTTCAATAAACCAAATTCCATAGGTCAAATGTGCAGTTGCTTAACTGTACCAACATGATAATCATTTTTATTCAAGGATGCTTCATGTCTGAAATGTTTCGCTAGCTAGTACTCACCAATCAAGAGTACACATTGATTTTTTCAGCAAATATGCATAAGCACTCGAAAACAAAGAAAAGCTTGTGATGAAGACCGACCAACTACTTGTGCGCCAGTTCTCATTCATCAGGCGAATCAGAGCGGATGGCTGCAATACGCGCATAGATAAGTTAGGATCGGATAGTTTCACGCGATGAGGAAAGAAGAACAATGAGATAGCATGAAAATGGAATTACTAGTAAACGAACCAAGAAAAGATTTAAATAGTAGTGTAATTACATTGAGATTGCAGTACCGAACAAATCTATTTGCATTGAGTACCTAAAAGCATGGAAGTGGAGAACAGAAGATTCACTAAGTCATAAGAAGAAAGTTATGTAGTGCATATGTAACATTGGGGGCATTGTTTACTGCTTGATGTCATAGGTAATATATGATGTTCCTTACTGCTTTCTTGTTAACAGAATAGTACTCGAAAATGTATAAATTTTGATAAACTTTTTCTTGTTTGATAAGAGATAAGATATGAAGTGAAAGCTCAAGTTTCAAATCACTCTTTTCATTGGGCAGAAGTAACCATATAAAGAAGAGGAGTCTCCATTCTGAGATCATCAATTTACCTCTTGGGTTTTGTTCAAACTGCAACTTTGGGTGATGATCAATGATAAACTAGTTGAAGAAACAATTCACAATAAGATCAAATGGAGAGCCTTCTGACAGCTATTGACACACAATCATAAGTTTTCTAGGAGGAAAGAAGAGAGCCATGGTCGTGTACTCGTATTAACAGTATGTTGTCTCTAATGACCTAGGAAAATGAAAAGAATGAATAGAGCCGTTGAGTATATTGAGTTAAAGAAATACATCTGTATGAATTTGTCTTGGTCCTCTTAGACGATACCACTTTGAAAGAAAAAGATTTTGAACTTTCCAAACAGCTGGATAACCATTACAAAAGCTGATTAGAATCCAAGTTATTTCATCTACTCGCTAAATGGCCGAAAGCATCTATTAGAGCCACATGATGTTTGAAACTAAATGGCTATAAACATCTCTAAGAGCCTCATGAATGTTTGAAATTGTTAAGATTTGGTTAGATTTGTAGTTGAATTCTAGTTAGATTAAAATTAATATTTAAATCGGTTGGAGATAGGTTTATTAAACTTTAAATATTAATTAGAATAAAAATATATTTAGATTGAAATTTGGATTGCTTTTGATGTAAGCTATAAATATAGCATAGGTGCTATTATTTTAGTTGGGGGGGGGGGGCCTAGGATTTAGCCGCTCCCATATGGCATGGCCAAGGTGTACATAATTTTGAATGCACATACGAATGCGTTCAAAGAGAGAAGTCTTCTAGGTTTATAAAAAACGATAGATGGGTGAGAGAGATTCAGGAGGAGGGCTCAGGTTGAAGCTACTCTATTATGGAAGACGAGTCGGTGTAATTCTTCTCTTGGTTAATGAATCTTATTTCACCCGCATATTTTTTGCTTTTGATTTTTCTTCTCTTTTGTGGTTGTATTAGTTCCAATTTTTGTTGAGGGGGCAGGTTTATGATAAAAACTCAATTTGAAGCTTCCGTTGCGAAATCCCAACACTAGGCGGTACCGGAGTGAATTGCGGTAACAGAGCGGGTTGCAGATTCACAAAATCTGGTACCGGGGCGAGTACCAGATTCCCAACAATTGGTATCAGAGCTAAAGGTTACCGACCCTTAGGAGAGATCGACATCAGAGTACTAGATTACCGATTATCACTGGGGGCGATCACAATTTGATCTCGCTAGGCGTGTTGCAGTCGAAGGTATGTGATTTTCCGGCTTCAGGATGAGTTAAGAGGGTCCAAAAGTGAGATCGGATAGTACAGAAATACAGTCGCTCCAGATGTAGCGATTGAAGACTACAAATCAAATCAAGCTGGAGATTATTAGGATTTGGTTAGATTTGTATTTGAATTCTAATTAGATTAAGACTAATATTTAAATCTGTTGGAGATAAGTTTATTAAGATTTAAATATTAATTAGAATAAAAATCTATTTAGATTAGGATTTGGATAGTTTTTTATGCAAGCTAAAAATATAGCATAGGTACTATTATTTTGGTCGGTGAGGTCTAAAGTTTAGCCGCACCCATATGATATGGCCAAGGTGTCTATAATTTTGAATACACGTACGAGTGCGTTGTCAAAGAGAGAAGTCTTCTAGGTTTATAGAGACAAAAGAAGAGTGAAAGAGATTCAGGAGGAGGGCTCGGATTGAATCTACTCTATTATGGAAGAGGAGTCAGTGTAATTCTTCTCTTGGTTAATGAATCTTATTTCACCCGCACATTTTCTGCTTTTGATTTTTTTTCTCTTTTGTGGTTGTATTGGTTCCAGTTTTTATTGAGAGGACGGATTTATGGTAAAAAGCCGATTAAACACTTCCGTTGCGGAATCCCAACACTAGGCGGTACCGGAGTGGATTGCGGTACCGGAGCGTGTTGCAGATTCACAAAATCTGGTGTTGAGGCGAGTACCAGATTCCCAACAGAAATCATGGCGAATAGCAGCCTCACACCTCCCCCACCATCATTATTAACCACCAGAACCATACAGTGTTCAACTCTGACTATGAAGCAATAAAAGTAATCATCATGCAATTAATCCATCCCTGAAGAATTTTTTTTTGTTTTTTTGGTGCACAAACTATCCCTTCTAAAGGAAGGGTATCAATGGAATAGAAACACAGAAACTGAAGAAATTAATGGAATGAAAACATATCAATTCATAACAACATTTCCTCGTAAACAATAAACCACAAAGATCCTTACTTCTAGCAGCACTAACAACCACCAAAACTCCCTAGATTTAGGTACAATCACGAATCAGATCGTTTCAAGTAGATCGTTTCAAGTGTATCAATAAGTAAATAGAACACCTAAAACACAAATCTAATAGGAAAAGCATGAGATTAGCGAAAACAGAGATCGAGCTCGAGGAAACCCTAGAATACCAAAAATTAGGACCATTTCAAGCATAACAACCACTAAATTAAGCACCTCAAACCCAAATTCAAACCAAACAAATTCAAAACAACACAGGATCTTAGCAATCGCGGCGGAAACAGCGATCGACCTCGAGCATACCCTAGAAACCCTAGGAAACCGAAAATCGCTAAATTAAACAACTCAAACACAAATCCCAACCAAAACAGATTCAAAACAGTAACAGATCTCAGCGATCGCAGCCAATACAGCGATCGAACCCAAACAAACCCTAGAGACCCAAGAGAGGAGAGAAGGAGATGGGATCTTACTGGGTTTCTCGGGCTTTCCCTCGGCCCATTTGGAGATGGCGAAGTGTACCTTCTCCCGTGACGCGGTCTCGGATTTGAAGGGCTCCTTGAGGCAGGATCGGACGAGGGAGGCGCAGATGTTGGAGTAGGTTATGTACGTCATCCCCGCCGCCCTCCAGAACGGCACCGCCGCCGTGCTCGTCGCCGTCGTCGCCGCCGCCGACGCCATTGTCGCACCCCAAAAAAAACCCTAACCCTAACCCTAACTCTCTCTCTCCCTCTCTTCTTCTTCGTTTCCTCCTCTTTGCTCTCTCTCTCTCTCTCTCTCTCTCTCTCTCTCTAGAACGTTCCCGAGTAGGGGTGGAATTGGGCCACCCTATAACACGTAATGGGCCCAATAAAATCTAATGGACTTGGGTTGGGCTTGGACTTGATATTAACTGGGCCTCAATAGGGCCCACTTGGGCCCAATAAATGGTGCTCTTATTTTAGTGCCTTTACTTGAACCTCCCCAGCCTTTTGTTGAATTTACATTTGGTCCCCAACATTTTTTTTTTTTTGGGCAATGGAATTAATCTCTAACCTTTAAAAGCTTTATCCTATTCTTTATAAAATTAGATTGCTAAAAGTATATAGAAGCCTCCTCAACTATAGGATTATGAATAGTACCCCCAAATTTTTTTTTAAAGACCCCCTCAACCTTCTAATTTTTTAAAATTGAGTAATTTTAATTAAAAATTTGGGAGAATTCCTCAAATTAATTGGTGATTTCACCAAATCTAAATACTTCAATTACTTTTTAGCAAATAAAAATAGGCCAATTCATGGTTAAAAATTTATAAAATCATTAAATTTGATAAAGTTTGTAATTTAACTCAGCATAAAATCTCAAATAAAAAAAAAATATATAAAATATATATTTGATGGGGCTATTTTAGAATAGGGTATAGTTGAAGGGTTCTCTACACATTTTTTCCAATTATATTTAATTTAGACCCATTTGGTATTAAGACTTTAGATAAAATAGAGTTGGAATAAAAATATATAGAGACATACTTCTCCATTCTTTGGTAAGATTACAGTAAATATATCATAACCGAGAAATTGTTATCATATGAACTTCTCAAACATTATCATATCTTTCCAAATATTATCATATCTTTTCACCAAAAGTAACGTAATTTTCTCAAACATTATCATATCTTTTTCACCGCAAGTAACGTAATCCTCTCAAATATGCACAAGTAATATTATTTCGTCAAACGAAAATATTGTCGCCTCAAACGAGAGCCATAACTGTCAAAAAGTCTAAACAATGTTGAAATTGTCAGCAAGGAACACTAATTAGAGCCTGTATAGCAACAAGATTGTGGTTGTAACTTGGTTACATTTAAACCACACTATAATCATCTTCTTTACACACACACACACACTCTCTCTCTCTCTATATATATATATATATTGCAACATATTTCTACATTTAATCATATGAGTAGCTAGGATATCCTTTTTTTGTCGTGTCGAATTCGCAAGCATGGAGAGTTCGTCGGTCGTTCGTAGAAGCGATAAAGCTCACAAACAAAAACCTGAAGCCTTTGCTCTTGATGATGCTTGTGGTTCTTGTGCCTTATGTGCTGCTCTCGCTCGTCGTCACGCACTGCATCTCCCAGGACTACGTTATCGACTTGAGCTTTCTGGTGCCAAAGTATGGAGATATCTCTTTTAACTTGCCCGCTTCTGAAATGCATGTTAGGCCAATCGATTTCGTTGTCTTAAACCTATCGACAATTCTTATAGCCTGTTTTTCAGTCATGGCGGGCTCCTCGGAGAGGCCGTCCGTCGAAGGTCTTTTCGAAATAGCTCGGAGAACTTGGTCGACGACGGCGATCACCCTATTGATCTATGCCACACTCTTACCCTTACTAGTTGTACTCATTTGCTTGAGAATTTCACTCGAATTCGAGATCGTAGAATACATAGGTTCGCATATTATTTTGGTGCTATCACTACAACAAAATTAGACTATAACGACACTTTTAAGTGGTTCTAAAATCTAAAAAAAGTATCGCTGACAAAAATATCGACACTTATTATAAGTGTTGCTATATGTGCCGTCGCTAGGGTGTATAGCGACACATTTTTGTAATGTGTCCCAAAAATATGTCCCTATAACCTAATTTTGAATATAGATGGAATATAGATGGGACACTTATACAAAAGTGTCACAAACATATATCGCTATAACCTAATTTTGTTGTAGTGTATCTATTATTGTAGTTATTAATTGTAGTTGTGCAAATTGCCCTCCTGTACTTTGTCACGAAATGGGGTATTGTGATTTCATTGTTAGAGGAAGTTACGATTTTTAAAGTTGCAGAAGTGGTAAAGGGTGGAGATTGGGAGAAGAGGGGAGGGGTTTTGTGTGTAATTAGGAATTTGATGGCAAAACTTATTTGTGATTTTGGTGATTTGTATGAGTTTCTTGTTTTGTTTGCTGCGACAAGAAGCATTAGTGGAAGAGGAGAGTGAAGCAAGAAGAAGAAAAGCAAGATGTAACACTGGACCTCTAATTCCATTTGTTTCGATACCAGATTTTATCAATCCGCAATCCGCTCCGAACTGCATGGTGTTGATATTTCGTAATGAAAACGTCAAATCGAATGTTTATCATAAACTCATCTCCTCAATAGAACTGAAACGGACACAACTAAAAAAAAAAAAAAAAAAAAAAAATCAAAAGAGAAAAATATGGATAAAATAAAATTCATTAATAAAGGAAAAAATTATATCGACTCCTCTTCTACGCACAAATAGTTTCAACCCAAACCTTCTTCCTGAAACTCTCACACACTTTTCTCATCTTCTATAAATCTTCGAAAATTTTTCTCTTTGAATGCATCCGTACACTAAATGCATCCAAAATTATAAGCACCTTGGTCATGCCATATGGGTATGACTAAATCCTACCACTATTATATCGTATGGGTGTGATTTAATTCTACCACCACCACCAAAATAATAACACCTATACTATATTTATAGTTTATATAAAAAACTATCAAAAACTATCCAGTTGCTAGTCTAAGTAATTGAGTAGAGCTTATATGCTTTCAAAAGCACAAGTAAAAATATGTTTGTGAATTTTTTACCATTGAAATTGCATTGAGATTTGTGCTATTTAGTTTTTTTTTTCTCTCTTTAGTTGACTTTACAAAAGCACAAATCGCAATACAAATCTAATAGTAAAAAATTCATAAGTATGGATGGATTTGTGCTTTTAAAAGCATATAAGCTCTACTTAGGGGTGTAATGTGGGTTATGCCGGGCCGGCACGACCCACATTATCCGTGCCGAAATGGGCCAGGAATCAGCCCGGCCCGGTTCAGATTTAAATCCGGGTCGGGCCGTGTCGGGCCGTTTTTTCAAAGGAAGAGGCCCGGCCCGGCCCCATGGCCCGCCCAGCACGGGTCGGGCCGTGCTGGGCCGTGCTTCGTGCCAGCCCAATTTTTTTTCCAGTTTTTTTTATGCCTTTTTTTTGTACTTTTATTGTTCTAAAAATTTTTTTTTTTAAAAAAAAGAGACAACTTGTTTTTAAACTATAATTTTTGACTCATAATTTTCTTTACACAATTATGCCCAACTCCTTTAAATTATTTTAAAAATTTTATAAATTAAAAAATAAAACTAAAATACCAAAAATAAATTTAACTTTTTAATATAATTAATTTTTAATATTATATAAAATTTAAAACTTTAGAGAACAATAATTTTAACTTTTAAATTATATAAATTTTTTATATTAATTTTTTAGCTTTAATTTTTTTTCACCAATAACCAACTTTAATATAAAATTAATATTATATTTTTTTCATAATTTTTACTATTTGAATAGAAATTAATATTATAAACAAATAATAATTATAAAAAATACATAAATTTAATTTTTTTAAAAAATATTAAAATATTTTTAATTTTTTTAAAAAATATTAAAATATTTTAAATTTTTTGACCAAAATACCCTCTCTAATAGTCAAAAAATGGGTTTTTTTTTTTTAAATGATACTCTAAAAATTTATATTTTTGAAAATGACCCTACAAATTTTGTATTTACAAAAATAACCTTATGGATGCCAACTGTACGCCACGTTGGCGGGGGAGCCAGATGTGTCACAAGTTTAACACGAAAATTGAATTCCTGTGTTCAAATACGGAAATCGTTTCCCGTGTAATTGAAATCAAAATCTTTATTTTTGAAATTAATTTTAGATTCTAAATTTGAATTTAAAATTTAATTTTGGATTCAATTTTGAAGTTCAAATTTAATTTTGAATTCAAATTCATATAAGAGCACTTAGGCTTATGGAAAGAAGGGCCAAGAAGGATACTTCTTCCCAAGAGGTTGGAGAAGGGCCAAGAAATGCTCTTCTCCCCAAGAGTTGACCCCAAGGCCCAAGGCATGGCCTTGGGGTCCGGCCGTGCTAGCCCAGCTGGCACGGCCCAGGCCCACCACGGATCGTGCATGCCGGGCCGCGGGCTTGCACCTCCACACGGCACGGCCAGGCACGCCACAGAATGTGCCAGGTCTTGAAGAAATGGCCCAGCATGGCCCGAAAATTTGGATTGGACCGGCCCGGCACGAAGCTATAGTAATTGTGCTGGGCCACGGCCTGGCCCGGAGTCGTGCCGGGCCGGACAGGCCACGAGCTGCACGACCCGTTTTACACCCCTATATGTAAGATGTACGTCCTTTTAGGATGTACAAGAATCATTTTCTTTGTTAGAATAAACTCGTTACAAATCAATTTGCCCAGGTCTCCCCGACTTCTTCATATAACAGCACCATTACAAGAGATCCATAATAGTACTTAGGCTTTGTTTGGATAGATAAAATTTTGTTCAGTACATTTTTTTTATTTATTCACACAGCTTGCAGTATCTGGTAAATGAAGAGAATAATTATATCTCTAAAGTAGCATACCATATACAGTCTCTGAGGGAAAAATTATCTGTCTATTTTTTTCTTTTTTAGTAAAATATAACTTAAATATAATTTAAATTAAAAATATTTAAATAACTGTATTTAAAATACGAAGACAAATTTATAGGTTTGTATGCAAATTTTAAGAACACTATAATATAGAAATAATAGAAATTAGATAAGTCATGTAGGTCAAAACGTGCGAAGTACTGTCTTAGCTAGAAACAAGATTGTCCCTTCACGAAACTCTGACAATAACTTCTAACGATACGACGACCACTGTCCATTCTGTCAGCACGTATCTAAGATGGCACAAAAAATAATAAGGACTTCCAGATAAAACCTATTGATATTTGACAACTTAAAATACCCAAAGGTTAAAAAAAAATAAATATAAATTATTTTGTAAGTGAAATATTTTGCGCTACTTAAATCATATATGTCAAGCACTATTAAGGAGCTAAAACCAAATTCGTAACTTCTCATTATATAAGTAAATTTTTATAGCACATAAGTTATTATTTAATTATTTATTTAGACATTCGAATAACGCCTTAATTGCAAATCAAAAAAGATCAGCTTGTTTCCCCGAAAGTGGGTACATGCCCACTTTTGTTGTGGGTTATCGTGGTCAAAACTTGATCTTTTTTCACAATGATGTAACTAACTTTGTTATATCATTTGTCACGAGATTAAAGTTGCTTGATCAAAAATTTGTGTGGCATTCATTCGTCAACTCTACGAACGAGCCAGCTAAAATTATTCCGAAGTACAACGTCACAAATTATTATCAACCGCGTATCTAGAGAAAAGCAAGCAAAGAATTTTACAAGTTGGCACGAATAATTGATATTTTATTTATAACGAAAAAATAGATTACAAACGAAAGAACACGATTCAATTTGATCAGGCACAGATTGTTGAGACAAAATGAACGCTAATAACACTCCGCATCTAACGAAACCGACTCACTTAATATACATTAATCAAATTTTTTCGTACTATTCTTATTGATATTTTCTTTGACATTCGGGATACGAAAATGCTCACCGAAAATATACAAAATTTATTAAAAAATAATAATAATAATAATAATTAACCAATACTATGTAATTTTTTGTGCATCTATTTCTATGTTACTATAAAATTTTTGGATAAAAACAAATATAGAAAAAGAGAAAACACCAATTAGTTGTTCATCACACAAATAATTATAAATTCTGGTGTGGTTTAGCAGAAACGTGTTAGGGAGAGTGGCAGACTTTTGGACTGCGTTTGGTTCGGGGATAAGAAAAATTTAGTTATACCGGGGATAGATATAAGTTATGGTATTAGCAGGACCTAGTGTAAATTTCTGTTTGGTTGGGTTTAAGGTCATGTTTGGTTCGGGGATAAATTTAAGAGGTATAAATTTTTTTATACCTGGGATAGCTTGCTATTTCGGGATAATAAAGTATAAAAGTTAAATTGCGTTTGGTTGAAAAGTTAGTATTCTCTGGAATAGTTAAAATTGTGTTTGATTAAAATTATGGAATAGTTGAGGATAGTGGAAAAAGAAGATAGAATTTTTATAAAAATATCAACTTTGCCCTTAGTTTTTTTTATAGAAAAATTAATTTAATTATTATATTAAATTTGAAGCAATTTAATTATAAATAATAAATTATATCTTACGTTAAAAAAAATAATATTTTTTATTTTATATTATATTTTAAGAATATAAATAATAAATTATATTTTATATTATATTTTATATTATATTTTTTATATTTTATAGTATAATTTATATTTTATATTATAATTTATATTATAATTTATATTTATATTATAATTTATATTATAATTTATATTATAATTTATATTTTATATTATAATTTATATTTTATATTATATATTTTATTATAATTTAATTATAAATAATTAATTATAACTTTGCCCCTTTACTGCCCCAGGGATAAAACCTTATTCCATGGGGGAGAGGAATAAGGCTTAACGGGTTATCCCAGGATAACTCGTTAAGCCAGGCCCAGGATAACCCGTTAAGCCAGGAATAAAAAAAAAATTATCCCATGCCATTTTCCAGCACTGTTTGGCAGGAATTGGGGGATAAAGGGGTTATTCCCCTTTTATCTCCGAACCAAACATGGCCTAAGAGTTATACCGGGTATAAAGAAAATTGTGTTTGGTAAATTAAAGAGGAATAAGAAGAATAAAAGTTCTAAAATTTTAATTTATGATTAAAATTTTACTCATATAATTTTAAATATTTAATTTAAAATATTTATTAAAAAAATATTAAAATTTATATTTTACTTATATATATAAAAAATTATTAAAAAAATTTATCATATAATTTATTAAAATTATATGATAAATTTATTAAAAAATAAAGTTAAAAATTTTAAAAGTTAAAATTTAAAAATTTATAAATGTTAAAAATTTTAAAAGTTATAAAATTTAAAATTTAAAATTTAAAAATTTATAAATATTAAAAATTTTAATTTTAATTGTCTTAAATAATTAGTTAATTATCTAAATACTTAAATAATTAGTTAATAAAATAATTAAATTAATTAAAATATTGAATTAATTAAAGAGTTAAAATAATAATTAAAATTATATTAATTTAATTAAGTTTATTCTCAAATGGGAACAAGCCTTGTTCCAAAAAAAAACTGAAATAGTAATTTCAGTCTTATACCATCTTATTCCAGAAAGATAAGAACAACTATTTTTACTCTTGCTAAATAACGTTTGGATATAACTAGAAGAGATAAGTTCTTATCCCTTTAATTTCGCTCACCAAAGGAGGCCTTGAAGTCTACGGATTTCCGCTTTTGCCGGCTGACTGTAACTCGTAACGAAGAGTCAGTCAGTCTGTCTCATTCTCTGACTGCCATAGAAGAAAAATTCTACCTCAAACTATCAAAATTTTATCCGTTCTCTGTCATTGTCAGTGTACGAGCTCTGACAGAGACAAAAACCGCGTCAGTACAGAGAAAAAAAACAAAAAAGCGATTTGGACGCTTAATTTGAACACTTTATTCAAATTCGCGCGGTCGTTATTTTTAGTCACTCTCGCGTCCAGCAAAATTTGTCAACAAGGCCGAAGAGAAAAGCGCATACAAATTAATGCGTTCCAATGAGACAAAATTACGCTATCCAATTTATTATGATTATTAATTTTGAAATATTTACTAGTAGAATATGGTATTAGATTCAGTTACACAGTTAGATTTGTCTCAAAATTAAAAATCGTCCTGATTTTATATTTTTGATTCGTCGATAATTTTGTGGTATAAAATTAAATTTTTAAAAAATATTTTAAGTAAAAAATTTTGAATGTAGTGAGAAGCAGAGAAATCCGGTCTGATAGAGAAAGCTTGTTATAAAGTTTTTTTATTTTTTTATTTTTTTTTTTTTGCTCTAATAAAATCGAGTGATTGTAACAGAAAATAATTTGTATTTTTTTTTTTTCATATAGTAAAATCCTCCTGCTTTACTCGTGATTTTTTTTTTCCGATAGAAAATTTTTTACTTAAATCTTTGTATTTTTTTTTATTTTGTCGTGTATTTGAGATTTATTTTTGTTTTGTATTCGTTTTTGACTTTATTTTCGTTTGTATGCTCGCTATAAAATATTCTATATTGATAAAAACATACAAAACTTATTTGAACAATGAACAATTTTGATTTACCTATCTAATATGCCAAAAATTAATTTTAAGTTACCCGTTCTTTTAAGATAGTTGATTTGAATAAGAACGATCTAGTAGTAAAATATTTCAGAATGTTTAATTATAATAAATTCAATAGCGAAGTTTTGTCTTGTATGAAAGAATTTGTATATGCGTGCACATTTTGATAAGTTGCGCAGTCGATTCAAAATAAATCATATTTTATATAAATTATATATATTTTTATCTTTTATATTTTATGTTGATTATTTCTATTTAACTAGATTGATTTATTAGGTAATAAGATCTTGACCATTAAAACTATATAATGTTGTCACATTAATAGATCAATAAAATCTTGATCAGTAGAACTTTGTGATATTGGGAGACTTTATTGATGCGGGGAATAACAAAGATTTCTACAAACTTAAAACCAAAAGTGGGAATACTCTAATTTTAAAACTAATGCAATGAAAATTTGTGCATAAATTTTAACATTTTTTTTTTATTATTTTTCTATAAACAGTTCTATTCAAATAATATTTTTTTAATAGTGACTCTCCTTTAACCAAATTACTAAATGCAACTTTTGGAAAAAAAAAAAAAAAAAAAAAAAAAAAAAAAACCACTTTTATCACTACTACTAAAAAGTATATTAAAGAGCAAGTGGGTTTATTAAACCATGTAATAATCACTATAATTACTAAGCACCTGGACATAAGAATGTTCCCAAATGATTTAGAGTTAATTAGGTAATCAATCATGTTTATGGGACCACAAAATAGAACAATTAATTAATGTTTGATCTTGAGAATCTAATCAAAAAAGGCCTTTTCTTGGAACCAACAAAATTTCCAAATATAGTACTATAAGTAGAACAATTATTTATACATATAACACCATATATAAAACATTGGTGTTTAGGTGCATGCACAAAAAATCTTTACTAAATCCAATGTGAGAGAAAGGCCGAGAGAGAGAGAGAGAGAGAGAGAGAGAGAGAGAGAGAGAGAGAGAGAGAGAGAGAGAGAGAGGGGTACATATAAATCTATTCTTACCAACTTTATATAACAAAATTGGAGTTAACAATAAAGGCTGCGTTTGGAATCGGGTTAAGGTGGAATTGGCTAAATCGGGGATAAGTATAAAGTACGTAACTAGAGCGAAAAAGCGTTTGGGATGGGGTTAGGGATAAGAGATTTTGTGTTTGGTTTAATAATGAGGAATAGGAGGAATAAAGAGGATAAGTTGGGTAAATTATCTTTTTGCCCTCAAGAGTTAATATGTGATAAAAGTTGTTAAAAGCTAATTAATTTGTTTTAATTAATGGATTAATAGTTTAAAAAATAAAAATAAAATTATAATCATAATTAAAATGTATTATTTAAAAATAATATATTTAATTTAATATTTTATTTTCTCAAATTTAAATTTAAATTTAAAATATTTTAAATTTCAAATAATTTAAAATATTATTTTAAATATTTAAATAATTTAAAATATTATTTTAAATATTTAAATAATATTTTAAATATTTAAATATTTAAAATATTTAAATATTTTAAATATTTAAATAATACATTTTAATTATTATGTATAATTAAAATAATACATTTTAATTAATTCGTTTTAAATATTTAAATAATACATTTTAATATTTTAAATACATTTTAAATATTTAAATAATACACGGGAGTCGGCCGGCCTCGGGCGAGCTCGGGGGGCTCGGGGGGCTGGGATCGGGGAGGGAGGGAGGAGAGAGAGAGCGGAGAGAGAGGGGGCTTGCCTGTAATAGAGAAGAGAGGAGGGGAGGAGAGGATAGAGATGACAAGAAAGAGAGAGAGCAGTGCATTGATTGGTATCGGGAAGTGGAAAAGGAGTGGGGGTAGTGGAGAGAGAGAGGAGAATATTTTTATTAATAAAAAGGGGAAAAAGTAGGGGAGAAGGGTAATATGGTAAAAATTTTAATGTTAAAATAATAGGTTGGGATTTGTTATACCAACTATTCTATTTGTTCTGGGTTAAGCAATACCAGATGGTTCTAGGAGCGTTTGGGAGAATAAGAGGGATAAACCCGCTATTCCCGGTTCTACACCGATTCCAAACGGCCCCAAAGAGAATACCAAAAAAAGAGTATCATATAAGTGTTATATCTCATATATCTAACTAGTAAAAGGGTTGTTCTTTGCATGTACACATATGTGTAACTTACAAAATAATTACTAATGCTAATTTTATACCTACAATGTATCGACGGCAATCGGTATTCGATCTCGCCCTCCGCCCTTCTTCTGTGCCGTCGGATCTGTGAAGATCCGGATCTCTGGGATGGTTTTGCAGGGCGAGCAGTGGCTTCTTGAGGCCTAAGTTGTGTGATAGAGTTGGTTGTGCATGAATCAGATTCCAGATTTGGAACCGGCGCGAAAATTGGATCAAATTTACTTTTGCGGGGGCTTCCGACAAAATTTAGAAAGGGAATTTAGCGAAACGGACAGCGGATTTGGACTCAGCGCGCGAAAGCGATGAAAATGGGCTATTTACTTGTATTTTTCGGACTACGGAACAGTAAAGTCACTGTTCACCGCTGGAATCACTGTGCCGGCAGCCGGCGGCGACCGGCAGGCGACGGAGCAGCGGCGGAGCGCAGCCGCGGGCAGGCGCGGCGCGCGGGCGGTGGGTCCACGGACAGGCGCGTGCACCGGGAGCACCGAGGATTGGTGATGGCACGTGGCAGCACCCTATTGGTTGGACGGCGAGGTGGCGGCGACTGTGACACGTGGCGTCGTGTGATTGACCGACAGATTCCGGAAGACCCGGCGCGTGGGCCGAGCGCGTGCGCCGCGTGAACCACGTGGGGACACGTGGCACTGTTCCATTGGCGGGCGCACGCCGCCCACGTGCGCGGGGCGCGCGGAGCACGGGGCGGCGGGGGACACGTGGCATGATTTGGTGGTTTCGGGCGCGGCGTGGACGGCTGGATGTGTGCCACGTCGATTTCGGGCGCGCACAGTACAAAATCAGGGCGCCCGAATTCCGGATCCGAATCCGAAAGCCCTTTAAGTGGACTTTTAGCTATAAATAGGCCATTGAGAGCTTCATTTCTGGACTTTCTGAGATCTGTTTTGAGTACCATTTTTGACAGTGAGTTTCTACTTCGAGTCTTCTACACTTTTTGGGGTTTTGGAGAAATTTTGGAGGATATTTTTCCTCCCTGATCTCGCGAGCTTCGACGCTGTTTTGATATCGATCGTTTTCGTCGACTCTTCGTCCGCGGACTCCCCCGAGCTGAGTTCTTGGAATTTTTTGCCGATTTTTGTGGCGACGTTTCCATGACAGGTAGATCTTCGATTTTGATACTCATTGCTTTGCTCTGTTTTGAGGTTTTATGGCAGTGCGTGAAGCATCTTTAGACCCCCTTTTTGCTGTTGCATGTTCTAGATAGAGGAGGAGTAATCTTGCAATTTCTCGGCCTACGAGAGGCGGAATTTGGTGTTTAAGGACTCGATTTCTATCCACACTTCGCGAGCATCGCCGTCATATTTTTCTTGAAATTTTTGGAGGGCATCTCGTAGGAGGTAATTTCCTATTTTGTGGACTGATGTGCGATAAAATTACTGTTTTGAGTGGTTTGAGTTTATCACGATGTTCGGCTTATATCTCAGCGACCGGGTGGAATTTTCGGTCGATTTTTGGTGCGTTGGAATCGTGAGAACTTGAGGATCTCACCCGTTAAATTTTAGCTCTTTTGGACTCAGGACTAACGCACACATCCAGGTGGGTTGGAATTCTTCCAAACTTTATGGAATGCCTTCTAATTCTGTTGAAAGCATGTTAGCATGCCTAGTTTAGCTATTTGTATAGCTGGTAAAACCTGATAGATGTCTAGATTATTTTTGAATGACAGACTTGAACCCCATTTATCATCAGTATGATCTTGAGACTGTTTGACACTAGATTGTATGATTAGTTGACTTCCGAACTGCATCTGAACTGTTTTAAAATCATTAAAACCGTTTTAATATAAAAAGTGGCTTCAAAAATAGTTTTAAACATTGTGATCACCCAGAGGGGTTGGTTAGGTTCAGGATGCATGAACTCTCAAGCCTGGGGGCCGAGGAAATTTTTATTGACTCAGTGGATGGGTTTCCTAGTGTCTTGGGGGTTTGTGTGCACTATCAGATTGAGTCGTGGAAGGTTATCCGACCTGTTTATGAGTTAGTTGGCATTTCGAGTTTTCGATCTGTTCGATCGTAGATTATAGCCTGCAGATGCCGCTTATTGAGCCAGATGAGACACACTTATTCCTCGGTGGGGTCGCGCCCCTCGAGAGCCGCTCCGGATGCGATGATGATGATGATGTGCCTGATGAGGCTGTTTTGCGTGATATTATGATACTCCGATTGGACACCCTAGTTGATACACTAGGGGCCCTAGTTGATACAGTAGGGGGCGCAGGCTTGACTGGACCCGATTTGGCAGTCAGTGAGATTTGGGTTGATGTGAGCACCTCGTGAGCGAGTGGATGCATTGCATGTTCATAGTTGAGTGTTATTCCTTTGAGCATGATACTTGAGGCATATTAGCTGTAGTTCCATTTCAGCTTTTATATTATCTATCTGTATACCTATTATCTTGCATCCAGTAGACTTAGTGGGCATACCGTGGATATTGGTGACGGTACCCACTGGGAACTACCTTCTGCAGTAGTTTTCACATCCACTGTGGTGATAGGTTTTCCTGAGGTAGCTGTTCCGGCATCGGTTCGGGCGGAGGCAACAGATCGAGGTAAGGGTGTGGCCGAGTAACTCCTTACCAGTTTTATTTTGAGAGTCAGAGGTAGATGTACCTGTCTGAGAGATTTATTTATGTACTGAACAGTCTGAGAGGTTTGATGTATCATGTATTATGTATTAGTCTGGCAGATGACTATGTATGTTGGATGTGCTAATTCAACTGTTCAGTGTTGGGATTCTGTAGCTACTTATTTTATTTTTACAGCTCTGATACATGTTTAGCTATAGATCTGATTTGCAGGTTAGACGTACTGTCTGTGCGGAGATTTCCGTACAGATGGCGGATCTGTTGGCGAGCCCGGGATCCAGTTCCGACCCCGGGGCGTGACAGGATCCCTACCCCTAACCGTAACCGTCGATAGCCGGACCACCGCCTTGTGCCATTGCTCATCATCCAACTTGTCCTTCAAATTTTCGATACTTGGACACAACACTCTCTGAGTCCATTCCTCTAATGTAGCTTCTTTAAGCCATATATTCGCAACTATCCGATTGACGGTATCGTCGTCTACCCTTATAGTATACCGGTCGCCCATTTTTGCTTTGAATCTCTCCGATATGCAGTCTAAAACTTTTCTCTTCAGCGGACCGAAATCGATTGGGTTGAAGACAATAGCATCATCCGCCAATTCCATCAAGTCGGATGTTGGGGATTTCGTCGAACACTTGATCGCGGGCCGTCCTTTCTCAAACTCATGCTCAACCATGACATCACTCGAGTTGCGAGAGGCCTTGCCGGCTTCTTCTTCAGCCTCCGCCGCCAAATTCAAGTCAAACGGTAACCCCGATGAGCCCTTTATTAGCTTCAAAGGCTGATCACCGTCGCAAACCCAATCCGCTCGACGTTTTGCCAGGTTACCCACAATAGAGAACTCCAATTGCCAATTGCTAGTGGCCGAGTTTAGTATCTTCTCCCCACATTGAATAAGTGAATCTTGGGAACCATTGAACTCCTCCGGCGGCAACCAATTGGATGTAAGGATGAAGATGGCGGAACCGAGGCCGATCTCTCGACCATTCGAATCCGTCAAGCAGCCCCTTTCCTTCGCCCGTTTGATGTTTAATTGGAATAGCGATTCCGCTTGATCAAAGTCCTCTATCATAATCACCGAAAAAGGGTTTCGACGAACGGCATCCGCAACCCTGCCAATAAAGGTTTTGCCCCACAAATTTGTGTTGGACTCTCTATTGATATCTTCTTCTTCTTCTTCTTCTTCTTCTCTTTCTACTTTTAGTGGACTATCACTAAAACTAATTGTTACTGGACGGGATCCGAACATGAGCTCCGATAGGGCGGTCGCCATTTTCCTCTTTCCAACCTTGTCGGGCCCGAGAAAGAGCAGCCACATGTCTCCTTGAGGCCCAAGGGGGCGCCGTCTCCCACCCCCGGACTTGGATTGCATTATAATAGCGGCGATGGTCGAAGCGGCATTCGGTTGCCAAGTGACTTCCTCAAGAAGCCCCTTAAAGAGCTTCTTGAAGAAGTCCGTATTCGAAATTGCACGAATTTTAGACTCTGGTTGATTAGAGAACTCCTTGAGAAGCTCTGCGTGGGGCTTCTCCGAGAAGTTGGAAGGCTTCGAGGGCCCGAGAGCTAACTCAGTCTTCACTGGGCTTCCGGGGGGGCTTTTCGACTGAGTCGAAGATCTCTCCCAAATTTTACTTATCTCGAGAGGTGTTATGCCTTTGTTGAGTGTTGAATCGGGCTTAAACGGTAGGCAAGGTGCAGAAAAAGACGGCGCAATTGTGAGGGAAGGATATAAGGGCGGCTTCTCGGAGGAGAAGTCGTAAAGTGCCGAGTGGAAGTTCGGGTGGAGGAGGAAGCACTTCTCCATCCCTTTCATCCGCAACTCCTCGCATCTTTGCTTCTGCACAGGCGCTCTCTCCTCGGCCTACAAAATAACACCATTTTTGAATCAAACACTTGGAACCATCGATTTAGAACTCGAGGCAAATACGGTGCAAACCTGAATCTGATCATTGCCGGGCATTGCCAGCTGAAGCCACTGAGGAAGCCCTTGTTGGGCTTCCGCCTTCTCCGAGAAGCACTTCTTTCTATCCTCTTCGGCGAGCTTCGCCAATTCCAAATCATAATTCGTCGTGCAAAGCCGGCACATTTCTGCATTCCTTGTGGATACGTCGGCGGCGGCCGCAGGAGGCCGGCCAAAGGGCACCGCCATGGTGCGAAACCTGTAATTAGATCCCAATCAGGAACACTTCAAGTTTAAATCGAATATGAACAGAATTTCGAGAGACAAAAGAACACGCCTCGGTAGCGAGTTGGAGAACGGCGCCCTGGCGCCTGTGATCGGCACAGCTCGGAGGTCCCAATCGTCCTCCACCGTCGGGTAGTTTATCCGTAACCGGACATACGTGTTGCACGTGGCGGCCCCGACAAGCCAAAGCCGGCCACCGCCGCCGCCACCGCCACTAAACCTACTCACTAGCTTACCAATCTCCGCAACCGCCTCCTGGGCAATTTCCGGCCTAGTGCACTCCACGAGCCATTTGAGATCGCCAAGATCGAGCACGACGTTGCCGCCGCCGCCGCCGCCGCCGCAGTCAATCCGGCTTCCAATTGAAGCGCTCAATTCTCGAATGCATATTGAAATACGCGACAGGTCGCCGAGTTCGTTCTTCTCATCGAAGGCGATCACGTGGGCGGCTCCTCCGCCAGCCTTGATCTTCCGTAACATCTCCTTGGTGACGGCTTCCGGATTAGAGTCCGCGACGAACACCGGGTTTCGTCTCCAGGGACTCAGCATTACATCGAACACCCTCCGCGCCTCTATATCTCTCCTTTGGGAATCTCCCACCTCTCCTCCGCCGCTAGTGCTTTGAGATTCGCGAAAGCAGGGATTAAGGTAGGGATTTGACGACGACGACGGCGGCAGAGAAGAGGAAGAGGCTAGCATTAGCTCTACTGAGGACTTGATGGCGGCGGAGGAGATGGAGGCCTCGCGCATGACGCGGCTAACGGAGGGGTCGTCGAGGACGGAGAGGAGGAGCTGCTCCATCTCCACCCTCGCCGCCAGAAGCGGCAGCAGGAAGCGGTGGTCACCGCCGCCGTCGCGGCGCTGGTTCGCCTGAGCGCGCTTCAGGGCCGTCGCGAGGGCGTTCGACATCGGCGGCTCCGCAGGGCTAGGGTTGGGGTTGTGGTTGGACGGGAGGCGATCGAGGGCGATGGAGAAGCAGAGCTCGAGGACGCGGCAATGGTGGGGGGAGGGGGAAGGGGAGAGGGCGCGGCGGAGGAGGGCGCTGGAGGGGGCGGAGGAGGAGAGGAGCACCGCCGCGACGTGGAGCGGCGTCGTCTGGGAGTGGCGACGCCCCGCCGCCTCCGCCCCTGAGCGGCTGAGCACCGCCGCCACCTCCGGGGACAGTGTTTGTTGCGGCGTGCTCAACCCGTTCCTCATCTCTCTCTCTCTCTCTTAAAATCTCACCTTTGAGAAATTTAACTTCGTTTCAATGTATCAAAAGATCACCTTTATGATCTCTCTCTCTCTCTCTCTCTATCTATCTTTAACTCTCTGTGAATGCTCTGTTTTTATGGCCTTCGATGGATAAAAATCTCACCTTTGAGAGATTAAATTAGTCTTAATGCATCAAGATACCACCTTTTTGGAGCTCTCTCTCTCTCTCTCTCTCTCTCTCTCTCTCTCTCTCTCTCTATATATATATATCTCTCTGTTTCTCCGTTCAAACTTATGGAGTCCTCAACTTTGAGAGCTTAGATTCGTTTTACTGCACCAAAATATCACCCTTTTTTTTGTAGCTCGCAATAAACAAAATCTATTCCAATGTATAGAACTTCTTACTTTTAGTCACTGCACTATCAAATTCGGTCCAAAATATATAAACTATCGACAAAATAATAATAATAAGAGTCGTATATTTTCAGAAGTATAAAAATTTTTATACTTTCAAATTATTTTCGATGATGAAACATTCGATTCGACAATCGTCTTCGTTAAATATGACATATAATATTGAAATTATTTTAAAACAGAATTATATATTTTTTCGATATTATTTATAAATTGGTAAAAAAAAATTTGAAAATTATTATTTTAATAATCAATGTGGCACATTTGTAAGTTAAATAATATAAAACAATCCCACTTAGATAAATTTTAATAGAAAATTTTGTTAACCATCGAGAGTAAAATCAGTATTTTCAATCTGAAATTTAAATTTATTATTATTATTTTTTATGAAAATTTTTATTTTCAGTTGTTTATTTTTAAACTACTCGTTTATTAGACAAATAATACTGAAAAATTATAAAAGTTGGTTTCAAAATAGTTCTAATAAGTAGTTATGTTTAACAAAATAGATTGTCGAATCGAATGTCCCATAATCGAAAGTAATTTAAAAGTACGAAAAAACTCCGTGCTTTCGAAAATATGCTAGTCTAGTTAATAACAATAATTAGGTTAAATTATAAAAAATCTTTCTATAAATACTTTTTTTTTTTAACTTTCAAAAATTTATATTTTACCTTCTCAAAAATTTATATTGATGCATTTAGCTCTCCTCCGTCAGAGTTTCATCACTATTCAATTTATTTTTTATAATTTATACCGAAAATACTTTTAAAATAATATAAATATATTAAAAATTAAATTTTTTTTTAGAGAACAAGTAAGGATAATTTGATCATTTCACCCTCTTCATTAATACCGTAGCTCTCTAAAAATATTTTTTGGGTAAAATGTAAGTTTTTAAAAATCTGGGAAAGTAAAAATAAAAAAAGATTTTTACAAAAAAAAATCTATATTTTAACCTAATAATAATAATATATTTGTAATAATAATAATAATAATAATAATAATAATATAATAATAATTAATAACATTACAAAAGAGTAATATTTAAGGATAATTTTTTATATACTTGATGTTTAAAAGTGTTTTAATATAGTCTAGCGAAGTATTTAAAAGTATCGGTTAAAACGTCGACAAATGAATAGTCGCCACGTATATACCGAAACTTATGCCGGTAAAATATCTTCTGATATTTTAAAAAAAAAAAATTTTTAAAATTCTGACGTTTTAAAATATCGAAAAATTAAAAATAATAATAAAATTTATTATTTAAAAAATTAATTTATTATAATAAAAAATTTATATGATAATATTTTTTGAAACGCCGATATTTACAATATTATAAAAATACTTGGACACCTTTCGAGGTCTAAAATGTGTCCTTATATTAAAAAATGTGATAGTGTAAGTAGAATCTAGAAAGGGAAGATTAGTTACAAGTCCACATCACTTGCACACTATTATTAATTTTCCTACAGTGATGAAAAAGTTTTATTCACTTCTTTTTTTCTTTTTTTTAAGTCCTCCAAAGTCGGCAACGACAAGGAAATCGTCGCCGTCATCTTTATTCCAACTCATCTTTTCGTAACCCACGGCTCACGATGAGTTTCAGGTCATAAATTTTGCACCTTTACTTTTTATGGATTGCTTTTGTTGGATATTAAATGTTAAAAATATTTTTTTTTAGCTAATATTTTGGAAGATAAATGCATCCCGGTATTATATATATTTTTTAATTTAATTTAAGTTTGTAATTTTATTGTATATTAAAAAAATTTTGAATCCATGAATATAAATATTCTGAAATGAAATTGTTATTTTATATGGCTTAAATTTTTTGAAGGCAAATAATTATTTCATATTATTTTACTATATTTTATAATATTATTATATTTCAAAATTACAGATAGATTTTTTATTTTAATTTTCCGTAAATGAATTTAAAATTGTTAAAACTTGTCACCTGAATTCATCTTAACGCCATTTTGTGGTTCAAAAATTCAAATATTTCAAGAGATGATGAATTGCACTTCAAATTTTTTTAAAAAAATGATTTTAAAGCTTATTTTCTTTTAGAACAATTTTCTTATTTACTTGTAGGTCACACGCACGCTCTCACAAGCAAACACTGCACATATTTATTTTCTCATATACATTTTTTCTTTTTTTTTTTACTAAGATTTTTTCAATTTTATTATTTGTTTGAAAAAAAATAAAACTGTCCAAAATACCAGATATCTCATACTCGACTCAGATTTTACCTTAACTGAATAAAAAATGAATAGTAAATAAGTAAAAATAATTATCAATTAAAGTTTCGAATATGAGTCTGCAAATTTTATACTCATATCCGACTTAGATCTGATTTGAACACGATATTTTAATAAGTAGGGTCTATAATAATTTTTCAATTCGGATTCGGATCTGGACAAAATGAAATATCTGATAGTAATACCTGATATGACATGATAATTTTTTCACGATTCTTATATTCATAAAGAATAATATGTTTTTTTATATTAAAATAATTTTTTTTAACTAATTTTATTAAATTAAGTTCAACTCATTATAATGTGAGGTTTATAATTTGTTAATAAACTATTTAATAAAGTCTATAAAAAATATGTGCATACCGATATTCGACTCGTATTCGCTTCTAGTCAT
Organism: Tillandsia leiboldiana; assembly: GCA_029204045.2. Classification (NCBI taxonomy): domain Eukaryota; kingdom Viridiplantae; phylum Streptophyta; class Magnoliopsida; order Poales; family Bromeliaceae; genus Tillandsia; species Tillandsia leiboldiana. The sequence continues at coordinate 1,691,223 of CM055083.1, forward strand.
TATCGAGATCTGCTCTAATAAACTCTATGAATATATTAGTAACTTAAATATTCAAATCCGAATCCAATCCAATCCGAAATTAAATTGGTAGGGTATATATATTTTTTCCTACCAATTTATTTTTGGGATACAAGCACATTATATCAAATACCAAAATCTGACCTGATTCATGAATATCTTTCTGAAAGATAAATTAATACTCTTTTTTTTTTTCTTAATTATGTTATTTTAGAAAATTCGAGTTTTGGCCGTAAGTAAAACTACGGCAAATTAAACAACGAAAGTAGACATTTACGAAAAAATGAATTCAAATATCGAGTAAAATAAAGGATTAATTTTATACAACTTTCTGTAAATATATCAAATAACAGATATATTTCTATAAAATTTAATTTTTTATATTTATTTCTTAAAAAGTTCATATATATTCCTACCATCAATGTCCGCTAGAAAAATATAGTTAACCATAAATTAAATATTTAAACTTGGTTGGTTAGTGAGGTAAATATATTTTTATATATTTTTGTATTATTTTAATCACTGAAATTTTTGGAGGAATATATTTGAAAGGGTAAAACTGATATTTCATATATATTCTATTAAAAAAAATAAACAGTAAACTAACGGTAATAAATCAGAGTAATATATATTAACAACTTAGAATTTTTAAAAGAATAAATATAAAAAGTTAAACTTTGTAGGAATATATTTATTGTTCGATATATTTACAGTAAGAGATATAGAATTAACTTTAAAATTAAGGGTTAATTGCATACGGCTTCCTGCAAATATATCGAATAGCAGATATATCCCTACAAAGTTCAACATTTCATATTTATCCCTTTAAAAGTCCAACGTTATTCATATATATCCCTACCGTCTATCTCTGTTAGAAAAATCTTGGAGAAATATTTTTGAAAGGGTAAAACTGTCATTTCACATATAATCTGTTAAAAAATAAACAGTGAACTAACGATAATAAACCGGAGGGATATATATGAATAACGTTGGACTTTTGAAAGAATAAATATGAAAAATTGAATTTTGTAGAGATATATTTATTATTCGATATGTTTGCAGGAAGCCGTATGCAATTAACCTTTAAAATAAAATTACCGAGCACGGTGCACCGTGCACCGGGTGCATGGAATAGTTCCTCTCATTTACAGCGCGATTCCGGAGCTGAGGGGGAGCGGCGGTTCAGGGCGTTCGAAAAGTACGAATTCGCTTTCGCTTTTAATTACGTTCCGTTTTTGCGTGTCCACAGCTTTAATTTTCGTGCCCCAGGTTTAAAAAAAAAAGAGCGCTTTTTCTTGCCTCGGTTTCCTCACCGCACACTCAAACGCGTTCGCCCTTTTTTTCAGAAGCCATCGCCCTCACGAAGAAATCCCTGTCCCAAATTATTGTTCCCATTTGCAACCATCTCGGAAACATAATTTTAAAATGTTTATATTTTGAATAAATTATATTTTTAAGAGTTTAAATTATAAAATGTAAAATTTTAATTTATTATAATTATTGAATCAAATCTTTTAAATGGTTGTAATTAACTCAACAAAATCTAATTTTGTTTCATATATATAAAAGCAGATAGAAAATAAGAACGAAATTTAAAAAAAATAAAATAATATACCATAAAATATCTCCGTAGAAAAATTAAGTTTCATATTTTATTTTTTATTTTTTTATTTATTAAATATTTATATATTATTTTATATTATTTTATATTTTAAAATTATCTCAAACAAAAAAAGAATCCGAAACAAATCAAATTTTAAAAAGAAATTACAAAATTATCTCAAACAAAAGAATATTTTTTTTATTATTTTCGTGCCTCAAAAAGAAATTTGTTTTTTAAAGTTTTACCGAAAAAAAAACTTTTTTCTTACGCAAGAAAAATTTAAAAAAATATATTTAAAAATAAATTAATTTAAATGTATATTAATGTTACTAATAAATATTCACACCAACCATCAATATAATCAAATTTAAAAAAAAAATCAAATTTATAAAAAATAAAAAAAATAATTTTTTTTAAAAAATAAAAGAATATCCCATAAAATATTTACGTACAAAAATTAAATTTCACATTGTTTTATTTTTTTATTTATTAAATATTTATATATTATTTTATATTTTTAAATTATCTCAAACAAACGGATATTTTTTTTTTATTTTCGTACCACAAAAAATAATTATTTTTATCGTTTTGGCGGAAAAAAAATTTATTTCTTTTTTTTTTTTCTTACGCGAGAAAAATTTAAAAAATATTAATAATATAATAAAATTTAAAATAAATTAATTTAAATATATATTCATATCACTAATAAATATTCAAACCAACAATTAAATTTATACAAAATTTTTTTAAAAAAAAAAATTATTTTTCTTGGAGACAAAAAAAATATTTTAAAATTTTACATCCTCCTTTTTATTTTCTAACTGATATTTTTTAATTATTTATTAAATTTGTATATATCATTATATATAATTTCTATCGATATAGAATTAGACTGGAATACTATCGATAGCAAAGTTATTAGTGCTACTAATTTTTTAGCCTTTGGATTAAACGATGTACAGTTAGAATCATAGTGATTCCCTAAGATTTAGTGGATGGTTGGTTAAATAGTAAAAATTTTACAACCGCACATTCTTTAATTAGATTTGTAGTTAAATCCTAGTTGAATGATAATAATTTAAATATTTTTAATAAAAAATATAAAATATTATTAAAATATTATAAATTATAGGAATAATTGTCTGTGTACCTCTAAAATCTGAAGAAATATCTTATTTATCTCTCTTATTTTTTTCTTTCTAATATATCCCTCATACGTTCCACCGTTATTAAAAATACCCCTAGCGTTTCCCTTTGTTAAGTTAACTAGGGTTAAACTAGAGTTAAATAATAATCGGAGTTGAAAACTATCAGATATACCTATTTTATCCGGGTTTAGGGTTTTGTAGGGTTTTGTAGGGTTTTAGGGTTTAGGGTTTTAGGTATATTTGAAAAGGCAAAATGATAATTTCACACAGATAACGGCAGTTCCAAACGGTTCACTAACAGAGTTTAATTTCATTTCAGCATAGTTTTAATATTAGCGTTCTAAAAGCGATAAGTCTGAAAACAGAGAAATTTTTAGGAATATATAGGAAATTGTCCCTAAATTATAAGCTATTAATAGTATTGCAGTTTCAACACTATTATTTGATCGAGTTGGTGTTGCCACCTATTGAGTGTGGCATGTTGTCCATCTTTAGTAGCTGTTATAGCTTTTTGATGGAATCATAGAATTTTGATCCATGGATTATAGCTTTTTGATGGAATCATAGAATTTTGATCCATGGACAATTGTTATACTTTACGCAAAAATATACAAAATATTATTTTCACAATTCCAAACAAAGCAGTAGAATTTGCAACTGGAATATTGTTAAAAATAAAGTGTGACGCATATCCTACTAAACGATATTACGAAGAAAAGAAATTTTAAGAATAGTAATCTCATTTTATTTTACTATCTTTATGGATAAAAACAACAATTTTGTAATTAACACCCAAGCTAACATTTTTCATTTAAAATTTAGTTAGCTTATGCATGCTCTTCTCTCACCAACAATAAAAATTTTAAAAATTCCTTCACATTATATAAAGATTATAATTTCAATATTTCCAATATAAGACTTGTACTTACAAATCTATTAATACATATATTAATAATATATTAGGAACCTAATTAATGACATAATCAAAAATATTTTCATGTCCCACTTTAAATTTTATCATGTTTTACTGATTAATTTGTTGGCAACTGTAGATTACTTTTAAAAGTAAACGAATTACTTAAGAATTTAGAAAATCTCTGAAATATCTGAATTACTAATTGATATCATTAAATAGGAAAAAAAAATAGAGATAATTGCCTGTGTATTCCTGAAATCTGAAGAAATATCTGATTTACCCCTCTTATTTTTTTCTTTCCAATATACCTTTCATATGTTCCACCGTTATTAAAAATACCCCTACCGTTTTTTTTGTTAAGTTAACTAGGGTTAAACTAGAGTTAAATAATAATCGGATTTAAAAACTATCAGATATACTTATTTTGTCCCTATCTACCAAAGCTATTGAAAATTTTAAGAATACATAATAAAAGTTGGTTACGGTAGAAGGGTATATTTGAAATGGCAAAATAGTAATTTCACACAGATAACGGCAGCTCCAAACGGTATACTAACAGAGTTTAACTTCAGGAGTATTTTAGAAAGAAGTTCCAAACGGTATACTAACAGAGTTTAACTTCAGGAGTATTTTAGAAAGAAGTTGGAACGTAAGAATGATAGTTTTAATATTAGCCTTCTAAAAGAGGTAAATCTAAAAACAAAAAAAAAGATAAAATTATATAGAAAATTACTCCAAAAAAATAAATAAGACTCGGAACTCCTACTCTAATATTATATTAAATAAAATAAAACAACTGACTGCATTTAAAAACTTAGATAGCTGGAGAATTTTTTTATTTTTTTTTTTATTTTTTTTTTTTTATCGGAAATATTGGAAAAACAAGGCCACACCTTTTCCATGCCACTCCTATGAATGAAGGCCATATATGAAATCAAAAGTTTGGAGGGAACATGCCCTTTCTTTTGTAGAGAATAAATGTGGGGGCTCATCCATGCACTAAATGGGTACAAGAAACCTTTTTATGGTCAAAGTGAATAATAGTAATATCTATATGTAGAGGAGACATGAGAGGATGGGATCAGAAACAACTTAGATTCTCCTGGTGTGGCCCAAACCATAAAGTGCATGGAATCAGTCGAATCGGAAAATGAGTTCCACCCTCCGAAAGATGCACTAACAAATTACTTTATAAAGAATGTCTTTTGAAAGCGCATCTCATTTTTTTTTCATATATCTTCGCTGTTTCTAAAGTTTGTGTAAAAGAGCAATTTAGTTCGTTCGGGATTTGATTTGAATGGTATATTAGTGTGTCTCTTACTTAGCATGTGAAGAATAAGAAATTTCTAATTAGAGCGTACCAATTTAAGAAGCAAACAACCAAAAGAATAAAAAGATTGTAGATTATGTTAGAGCTATTCACGAACCAATTTTTATCTAGTTGATTTTATGTTAGAATAATATTCAAAATTTCTAAAATCCTCAATAATTATTTTTATTATTTTATTATTAATTTTAATTTATTTAATTCTATTGATTCTTATTTATTAGCATTTAATTCTTATTAATAATCTAATTAATTTTGAACGTTTTTTTATACTCAATGTGGGCTTTAATTACTCTCATCATGGTGATGTGAATGTTGGACAACATTCACTTTACACCTATATATATAGTGTTGTATACATGTTTACAAATATATATACACACACTCATATACATACACAAGCAATTGATTCTTATTTCGATTTTATTTTCTTATATTGTTTTACTATCGGGTGTTGAAAGAAACTTCGTCAACCTCTTCCGCGGTCGTGCTCGTAGGAAGGAGAGTTCTGGTCGTACCTTGGGGTGGTATCTCCGATTAATCCGCACGAAGGACGGAAATACGCCTTAGGGCAGTGCCTCGCACGCTTCCGGATCAATTTTATTTCTGTTTATTTTTATCTACAATTTTTGGAATTTCATAGCGATTAAAGGTAAGTTATGTTATTTAAATTTAAACATAAACTAGTTAAATAATTTAATCACAAACAGATTTAGTGCGATTATTTTTCTAACATTTTATACGTACTATGATACTGGAAGTTGGAACCCGTCCCAAGCCATCTCTTTTTCAAGAGATCTTACTTAGATTCAATTCCTCTATCTTCCATAATTCCGACTTACCGAAAGCACTTCATTGCTAAAAAAGAATATTTTGATCAGCCCGTTCATCCGTAAAATATTATACTATTCTAGCCATGTAATTTGCAGCTAGCTAGTAACGCTTACTATCTTATTTAATGGAAGATTTTTACAGTAAAATTAATATAAAATTACATGATAGTTAAGTACAACTTTTTGAACCACCGACGACGTAAGTGAAAGTGCGCTAAACTACGTGGGGGCAAAATTAAAGCTAACCTCAATTTTTATCCACTCTACAGTAGAGCCCAATTTATTTCGGGCCGAATTTGAACTAAAAATTACCAAAGAAAAATAAATTTGTGGGCTCGAGCCCGGTCCAGTTAGCGATGGAAGTGAAGAAGTATAAAAGCCCAAAATAGGGTCGGGCTCGGGCTTGAGTTTCGGCTCTCGATTTAGATCTTAGATTTGTAATTGCAATTTGATTTTAGTAACATTTGAATATTTATAATCGAATTACGCGAGATTCAAAACTTTTGGCATTGGAGTTGAATCAATTTGATAAAAAGAATAAACACAAATGATATCCAAACTTGTTTATAATTTGATACGTAGATTTCAAATATTCTATGTTTATAATCAAACAATTTGCGGGATTATTGTGGTATTATTTAATTTTTGAATTTCTAAGCATTGTTTCGTATAATCTTTCACACCGCTCATTAGTGATTGATCTTGCCACTCATTGCTGGGTCACGAGTCGATCACTGATTCAACTATTAAGGTTGAATGACATCAGCATGACATCATAAACACTTAATTATTATTTTTTCATACTTTATACAATAAAAAATAGGGCCTATTGCTTACTCATTGCTTACTACTATTCAAAGTTTTTAAATTTATTTTGAAGTCGTCAAAATATTGTTCTAAAATCCAATCTCATTAGTAAACCTAAAGAGAAATTGAGATATTTGAAAGAATTATTTAAAATCAACAAGAGTATTTTCGTCCTTCATGGATAAATAAAATATTTGTGAAGTTTTGAAAGACATATTAGATTTGATTCATAAAAATTATATGCTAATTCAGTATAATATTCTATATTATTTTTTAATATTATTATATTATATATAACTAAAAATGTATTCAAAGTATAAATCTAATTTTATGGTTATCGAACTGGTTTAGTCGCTGGGTTACAGTCCGATCGATCGGGTCGATCAGATTTTAAAATATTGGTAAGAAATGTGTGTAATTAGATCTGATACCATGATACTCAAACATTATTGATAAAATAGTGATAAGGATTTGTGATTTGCTTCACAAAAAAGAATTAAAAAAAGGAGCTAGACATTTTAACTGAATTATTTTGAACAAATTTGAGTCTATGCTTTCAATGTTGCGAATACAACAACAAGCACTCAAATTATTTAATTTCTGTGTCTTTAGTTGCACGTTTTAATTGAGTTTGGTTTTATTAACCTAACTCGAAATTTGGTCAAATTATCCTTAATTTTCATTTCATTTTGGAAAAAAGGTTTGATGCATCAATTTGCCTTTTTTTTTTTTGCTTCCTTTTGTGGTCATAAATTGTTTAACATGATTGGTCTCCTAACCTCCGGACCAAGTCGTAGTCACCACATATTTAAATAGAATCAAACAATACATTGCATTGGGAAAATGTGTAATCGTGGACTCAACACCGCTATTCAGAGCAGATGGTTTATAATCTTCTTTTTGGAGCTGTTTGGAAACGAATTAGAATAGAGAATAGGGGGTATCTCTCTTGTTCTTCCAAACGCATCTGAAATCAATCGGTATAGTTTGTTTCAGTATAACTAGAATAAGCTGGAATTACTGTTCTTACTCTTCCCAACCACTTTCTTACTTCTTTTTTTTTTTAATACCCTCTTACGTCTACCGAGGCACCCTCTTTCACTTTATTATTACATAATAAAGTTGAGGGTAAAAAAGTAATTTACCCCAACTAATACTCTTTATTCATCTTATTCTTCATTATCATACCAAACACAAAATCTCTTATCCCTGAAACCATTCCAAACGTTTTTTTACACTAGTTCCATACTTTATACTTATCCCTGGATTAGCTAGTTTTGTCTTAACCCGTTATCAAACGGGCCTGAGTTTAGATTTGAAATTTGAATCCTCTAGGTTTAGTCTACACTCGTATATTTTTTTTTTTTTTTAAAAAAAAAAAAATCATAAGTAGTTTTATTTAAAAAAGTACTGTATAAAATCTTTCTGACGCTGCCGCTCTTGGGACTATGAATCGCATTTTGACTTGACCCTTTTGTCGCATCAGAAACTCTAAATTTTTTTATGGAAAATGCTATGTGTACACCCGTAAGGGGTGTACATCTTACACCCCCACCCATCTAAGGGTGGGGGTGTGATGATGGGTCATTTGATGTGACCCGTAAAAAATATCGCCACCATTAAAATGGTGGAGATGTATGATGTACACCCCTTCGGGGTGTACATGTAGCATTGCTCTTTTTTTATTTGTTATCAGATATTGCCGTAACAAAAAATGAAAGTAAAAAGTTGGGTTGAATAGATACTTATTATCAGCATCATGTGTAAAACTGTTCAAAATATCCAAAATTTCATATCTGATCCGAACCATAACCGGATCTAAACTGAATCTGATAAAAAATGGTTAGTATATGGGTAAAAAAAATTATCCATTAAAATTTCGGGTATAGATTCGAATATTTTATATTTATATTTTATTTGGACCTAATTCAAATCAGACCTTTTAATGGGTAGGGTTCTTAATACTTTTCAAATCCGGACGCGGATCTGGGCTCAAGTCCGGTGAAATATCCGATAGTAATATCTAGTGAAGTATGATAGCTATTTCATAACTCTTGTACTCATATTCATGAAAAATGATGTATTTTTTTGTATTGAGATATTTTGTTCGTTCTTTTGAACCAATTTTATTAGATTAGCTGCAACTCATTAGAATGTGTGCGAGTTTTTTATAATGAGAGATTTATATTTTATCCATAAACTGTTTAATAAAATCTATAAAAAATATATATGCATGCGGGTATCCGTATCTAATCTAAACTTGACTTGTGTCCAGTCTTAAGCGAGTAGTACATATATAGTCACTGTTCAGACCCGTCCAAATAAATCCGTTGAGTATATTAGTAACTTAAATACTCGAATCCAGACCCAACCCAAAATTAAACAGATAGATTATATATATATATATATATATATATATATATATATATATATATATTATTTTAGTATACTGATATAGTATATCAACTATCCAGATCCGACCGATCCAGACACATTTAATCAAGCAGGATTCCAAATTAGTGGGACACACAAGGCTCATTTTGTAAGTAGCCTTTTGGGCTTTCATTTTGTACGTCACACTTTTCGACAGCTCTATAGTTAGCTAATAAATGGATTGGATTTATTCCTACTTATAGATGGGCCCTTATCATTTATTTTTATAATTAATATTTTTATGTGTGAATATTATTCACATGTGATTTTGAGAGTTTAATTCACTGCTTTATTGAAGATCTTTTGTAACATCCCAATAATTTCACATCGGATGAAAATAGAGTTGTGAATGGTTTTATAAGAAATTATAAACACGAGTAATAATAATTAGGCTTAAGTATTTTTTTTTGGTGGTTGGATCCAACGAGTTATTATTTCTAATGGGTCAGATCGTTACATTTGGTATTAGAGCCAATCACTAATCAAAAATGTATGATGAATCTCGACTGAGCTAAAAATATAAAGGACAAGATGACAGGGTATATCAAGATCTGAATGACCAGGCTAGCAAGACAAGTCTCATATCGTCTGATAATTTAGGACTCTGTGTGTGTTTGGGCTGATGAGAACGTCAGGTCTAAACGGAAGAAATTTGTGACACCCCATTAGTTCCACATCGGATGGGAATGAAATTATGATTGAATTTATAAAAGACCATCAACACGAGTAATAATAATAACTAGACTTAAACATTTTGGGCCGGTGGTTGGACCCAAAAGTTTCTTAGGCTTCTGATTTTGAAAATACAAATGATCACTTTAGCTTTTCAATAAAGACAAAAAAAAAAAAAAAAAACTAACTAATATTGTTACCAAATACACTGCTTAATCTTCTTAGCAAACAACCTATATTTGATTAACCAGATACAAATTATCACTTTAGTTTTCAATAAAGACAACAATTTTAACTAATATTATTACCAAATACACTACTTAATCTTCTTAGCAAAGAAGCTACATTTGATTAACCACATAAAGCGTTTTTTTAGAGTGTCGAGTATATATAATCGAGAGCAAATAAAGATAGGGTAATCCAAGCAGAAGATATTATAATTGATTAAAAATTCCATTCATATGTGGAAAAAACAAAAAGGAAAATTCCAATTTGACCAGTTACATATGATATACAATAACTTATTTAGAGGATCTATACATATATACTTTGTCAAACCATAATGTTTAATAACAATAATAATAATTGAATCCTTTGCATTTTATTGTGCATCAGGTGTGAACAATACATAATGTACACAGTTCCCTTGCTAAGATTCCACTATTTATATTTTATTATACATAAACACAATTAAATACCAATACTTGAATTGTTCATCGTTAATAATTGAGCAATACTATTCATACACCCACATTTAGGGTGTATGATATACAACTTGTCCATTCTAGAATTAGTCTTTCATTCGTCACTTCGAAATTACGAGTAAAATTTATTCGATCGATCATAGAATAAATAAAATGTAAAAAAATATTTACCTTAATAATTAATGATTAGTACGTAAAATCATCGTACAATATAATCTCACCGGCTTAAGCAAAATTTGTCAGCTTTGATTAATTACAAAATTCATGATGATCATGTGCAAATTATTGTATTTATTGCCGTTCAACGAATCCGATTATGGTCAAAGTGTTGATCTACCTAATCATGTTTCTCGTGAGAACTAATCAGATCACATTCCATTGGATCTCCCAAACTAGTTTTGATCATTATTAATATAGCTCAGAAGTGTTAGGAATCAGGGACTCTCAGGCTCCGTTTGGTAACGGGAATAAGGGGGAATATCCCCCTTATTCCCGTATCTATTTCCAAACGGGAACCGGAAAAGTAGGAATTGAAATTCCTGCTTTTCCGGTTTTAGAAGGATGGGGGTGGGAATTCGGATTCCCACCCCGACCTGGAATCTGCTGGAATTTCTTTTTGGGCACGAGCATCGAGGCACTGTCTTCTCCATCCCCTTCTTCTCCACCGAGCTTGCTTCACCCATTTCTTCTCCCATCTAGCTTCACCCTCTCCGCGCCTTCTTCTTCTCCGATCTAGCTTCACCCTCTCCGTGCCTTCTTCTTCTCCGATCTAGCTTCCCCTCGCCTTCTTCTTCTCCGATCTAGCTTCACCCTCTCCGCGCCTTCTTCTTCTCCGATCTAGCTTCCCCTCGCCTTCTTCTTCTCCGATCTAGCTTCACCCTCGCAGCCCCCCTGCGCCCGATCTAGCATCTCCGTGGCGCCGCGGCCCCTCTATGATAAATTTAAAAAATAAAAAAAGTATGCTATTAATCAACCTTATAATAAATTTATATTAATATTAAAAAAGTATAAAAATATTTAAAAGTATTTAAGAATGATAGAAAATTTAAAAAAAAAAAATTAAAATTTGCTTATCTATTGATTAATGGTTTTAAAATGATAGACAATCAAACATTTTAAATATTTTAATATATAATTTTCTATCATTTTTAAGTACTTTTAATTATTTATTATTTATTTTTAAATATTTTTTACAAATTTAAAAAATATTTTAAATTTATTATTAGGTTGATTAATATCATAAATTATTTTATTTAAAAATTATATCATAAAGGGCAAAATAGTCAATACACAAATTTATCACTTCTCAATTCTTTTTATTCCTCTATACTCAACCAAACATAATTTTTTCCTATTCTTCTTATTCTCCTTATTCCTATATAATTTACCAAACACAATTTCCTTTAATCCCGGTATAACTCATAAACCCAACCAAACGCAAATTTACACTAATTCCTGCTAATACCATAATCTATACCTATCATAAATCAGTTTCTCAGCAAAAACTGTCATAACTATAAAAGGAAGAAAAAAATTAAACAGAAAATATATAGCTAAAATAAAATTTATTAATCAAAAAAAAAATTATAACCGACTCTTTTTCTGCAACAGAATAATCTCAATTTAAACTCTCTTTTTTAATCTTTCTCGCGCTTCTCTCTCGTCTTCTAAAATTCTAAAAGACTTCTCCCTCATCTTGTGCATCCGCGCACGCACAAGATATACCAATGACCAACGACTACAAAAGCCGCATAGGTTCTCTTGCACTCATACGCTAGGTGCATTCAAAATTATGAACACTTTGCCATGCTATATAAGGTGTGACTAAGCGGTACCACCAGCACCAAAAAATAATAGCATGTATGCTATATTTATAGCTTATATAAAAAACTACCAAAATTCTAGTCCAATTAAAATTTTACTCTAATTAATACTTAAAATCTTAATTAATTTATTTTCAATAAATTTAAATATTAATTCTAATCAAATTAAGTTTTAACTACAAATCTAATTAAATCCCAACTTTTTTATTATCCTGTTTTTTATTATCCTGTTTCACAAAATCTTAGACTTATGCATAAGTTAATGGCCCATTTTCTATTCATTTTTTGTGTTTCAATTTTGTATTATATATATATATATATATATATATATATATATATATATATATATATATATATATATATATATTGTGTGTTCTATTTTGGCACCCATGTGACAACTAATGGTGTTGAATTTGGTGCATTTCATGGCCTCTTTATGTCCACACTAGCAAACTCAGTAGATGATGTTATGTTTCTCGGTGTCGGTGGCGAATTCTAAGCTAAGTTAGGCTTAATTAATTAATAAAAAATTACTTTCTGTACATCTCAGAAAAATTGTATATTTTACATTTTATTCATCTAGAAATGAAATAAATTTTATTTCTCATTTCAAATTTCAAAATGATAGATAAAAAAATTTCTATTCTTAAATAAATAAAAATATAAAATGTACATCCATAAATAAATGTATAGGTAGCATCTCTCTAATTAATAACATATAATCTCTATAATGTGTAGGAAATGTTTATTATGAAAATGCATGCATGGAAACTTAAGCATTTTCTTAATAAATATTTCCCACACATTATAGAGATTATGTGTTATTAATTAAGTAAATGCATGGAGACTTAAGCATTTCCTTAATGTGTAGGAAATGATTGTTACGAAAATGCATGGAGACTTAAGCATTTCCTTAATGTTGAGATCAGAATTATCGCCACCCAAAGGAGTGGCACGTGGCGTCAACCATCGGCTAAAAATATCAGCCGACGAAAGAATGAGTCAACCGAAGAAGGATCCGCGGACCGATCCCAGTCACATAAGAATGCAGCACGTGATATACGCTAGTCGATCAAAAACATCAGCCGACAAGAAAAATGGTCGAAACAAGGAGATCCTGGCCTCATCCAAAATCGACTCCGACTGAAGGCGAAAGCCAGACCGGCCAGTCGAGTGACGAGGATTGAGAAGTTAGAGTTGATTCTCGGCTGTTCAGGCCGAAAAAAGAAAGGCTTCAAAAGGAAGGAGCGCAAGATCTAGAGGCGAATCTTGTAACTGATTCCGAAAACGGCAAGCGATGCTCACCATTAGAAACCGCCGATATCACGCTTAGGCGCGATAATAAGGGGATGAATCTGGACCGGAATACGGCTATTATTCTATTTGAAAATTTTTTGACTCAAAAGAAAGTAGTTGAGTAGTTCACGGTGATTTCCTTCCAAATCTTGGCGATATTTCAAATCGGCGCTTGTAAACGTGGTTTGATAAATACCTGCACTATTGAAGAAATAGGGGTCTTGCAACCTCGTAAGCCAGAACCACCCTCCGCTTTTCATACTATTTCATATCTGCATTTACTGCTTTCCTAGATAGATTTACCGCATTTCTTGGGAATAGGCTTACTTGTAATTTCTATTCCTCTTCTTCTTGCATCCCCTTTTCTATCAATACAAAACATTAATCGGCTCCTTAGCCGTGTCAAATTATTATTTTTATCACCTGGTTCGGCTACTCTAGGCCGGACTCAGCCTTTCTCTATCTCTATATCCCGATTCGATTAATCTAAGCCGGACGGTTTCGAAAACTATTGAGAAGAATCCGGCCAAGAAGATCCTTCCTCGGCCCGATCACTTGATCCATTGGCACGCGGCGCATCACATTCCAGAGGGTCAATCACCCCCCGGGGCCGACCGACAATCAGCATTTTCAGCCCCAACAACTTTAGTGGTACGCCCGGTAGGACACTCAGATAACTCTTACCTTTTCCTACCATTATAATGTCAGAGATTTCCGAAATGAGCGGAGGGTCGGCTCCTGTCGGCACCTCAGGAGCCGACCCTAGCTCAATTATTTAGGCGAATGACTCGAATGATTGAAAACAACGAGAGAACCCAAACGTCCCTCGAGAGAAATAGTAGGGCACAGGACATCCGATTCGATTCGATGTTGGCCGCGGTAACGGCCAAGAATAAAAAGCAGCCAAGTAGGCTGTCGGCCCGGACCATTTTCTGCCCAAAATGACCAATACAGTGGAGGGTTCGCCTCTACAACACCCCGGCAATTATCGATGCAATCGATCTCGATGGCACCGGCAATGCCAATAGTACAACCCCAGGGAGTTGCACCGCTGGCGGCGACTTATCAAGCGGCACAGTCTGTTGGCTATTTATTTATGGGTTAAAAATAGGTCCAACTCCTGCCCGTGACAATAGGCTCAGGAGACTAATAAGTTGAGTTGGGTGAGCCCAATAAGTTGAGTAGGGCTGCGGTCCACAATAGACCTAACGGCAAGAGGCCCAACAATAGACCCAACGTTCAGGTGGGTTGAGTCCGGTCGAGACCCGTGGGCGCTGTGTCTGTACGCTTTAAGTGAATTGGTTGCGTATTTCTAATAGCTCGAGCTTTTGGAATTAATAGTTAGCGTCAACGATCCTACAAGTGGTATCAGAGCTAGTGGCACGGGTTCGATTCCCACACAGTGCAGGTGTTGGGGGGGGGGGATTGTTGGCTATTTATTTATGGGTTAAAAATAGGTCCAACTCCTGCCCGTGACAATAGGCTCAGGAGACTAATAAGTTGAGTAGGGTGAGCCCAATAAGTTGAGTAGGGCTGCGGTCCACAATAGACCTAACGGCAAAAGGCCCAACAATAGACCCAACGTTCAGGTGGGTTGAGTCCGGTCGAGACCCGTGGGCGCTGTATCTGTACGCTTTAAGTGAATTGGTTGCGTATTTCTAATAGCTCGAGCTTTTGGAATTAATGGTTAGCGCCAACGATCCTACACAGTCGCTAGGATAGTACAGCCGCAGGTGATCCCCTGCCAGGCAGGGACTTGGCCGATGGTCCAGAACATCGACCATTATCAAGAGATCTTTGGGGGGATTCCTCTGCCTCCCCCACAACCGTTTGTCCAGCCTTATGTTGGGGGCAGGGTCGGCGGACAGGTCTCTCCATAGGGACCGTCTTAGAATCAGGCTGGTCCATATGAGCCACCACCTCCACCAGCACAACCTGCGGCCTTGGTACTTCAGGCCGAGCTCGACGAAAGCGCTGAGGGCAGAAACGGTGGGCAGGTCTCTCCGTAGGGATCACCCCAGTATCAGACAGGTACTTACAGGTCGTCATTCCCGCCATCACAACTAGCGACCTTGGTGACTCAGGCCGGTCTCGCCGAGACAGCTGGGGGCAGGCAGGTCCTCCCACCGGGATCGCCTCAGAGTCAGGTCGGCCAATCTAGGCCGCTACCCCCACTGGCGCAACCGGCGGCTCCAGCACCTCCCGTGGGGCGCTCTGAAGTACAAGCCCGTATGGAGGAAGTCACCTACAACTCCGCTTGCCCAGAAACCAAGCCTGCAATGCGACCAGTACAAAGGTCTCTGTACCCCGCGCAAGTGAACATAGTCGGCTCCAAAGGAAAGGAGCCGATACGGGAGCCCGAGTCCCCAGCGATGAAGAAATCGGCACGAAGCGTGTCTCGGCTTTGCACCCGCTGTAAGGCCGAAATGACTAAAGAAGATTAGGACGCACTCCTTCTCGACGTGCCAGAGGAAGTGAAGAAATGGTTCGCCTTCCTCGATGGCGTTGGAGGTACAGACCACCATAACCACCGGCCGAGGCCAAGTTCGGTTGATGGGTCCGGCGAGCAGTGCTCCGGAGAAGAGGACAAGGCAGAAAAGCAAGACCCGCCCAACCAGAGGGTCTTGCGAAAATTTTACGGCCGAGATAGGCTGGGGCTGACCCCAGTCCGCCACAAAGGGCCACGAGTCCCACAACAACAGAAGGGACCTCGAAAACCCTTTGGCCAGCAGGCCGAAGAGAGACCGACGTATGGGCCTGCCCAACGCCCAAGACAGATCGGGCACCACTAGAGGATCGGACCGACGGGGCCACAGAAGGGCCCAGTCGACCCCTCTCGACGAGAGCCGACCACACAACCTCACTAGATCCTTCTCGTCACTTCTCAAGAATTTTGACGTGTCATCTATCACAATGTAAATAGATTCGGATTTGTAAAGATTCTGCTTCAATACATTGGAATGATTGATAAAAGCTAAAAGAAAAAATATTCCGAATTCATCGTAATTTGCTAAAATTTTATTTTCACAAATAGAAACAAAAAATAAAATAAAATTTAATTTTTTTCGAATATGTTTCGTTCTGTCAAAAAAAAAAATAAAGAGAGGAAGAATTTTTTTTGTCTTCCAATCTGTTATGCTTATATCACTATTTTTCTATTTACAAATAAAATTCAATATATTTTTCAAATTCAGTTTATTTAAGAAATCGTTGATTTGGTAAAATAACAATTTTTATTTCTTAATGAAATTAAGCAAAATAATTAACAACGAGAATTATTTATTACTGATTGTCTCTAATGTAAGTGACAAAAAATTTACTGGTCGTACCCGTGGTCTAGAATTTGGAGGCTAGTTATTTCATATTTTTAGCTAAATTTATTTTTTTTAAAAAATAAATAAAACGAATAATAAGTTACGTTTCTTTCGAAATAAATAAATAAAAAAAAAAGACACAAATTATTTATTTTATCTATTTATTTATTTATGTTTATTTTGTTCCCCGAATTTGTTATCAGCGAACTCTCCAGGTACCCGGAAACATTAACTTTGGACTCGGCAATAGATGCGCCACATCGCCGTATCCAACGAAACCCGTCCACCCTCGCCCGACTCGAGCGTCGATTCCGAGGCGCCCCCAAACTCCCATACGCAAGTCTCCCGGCCTCCACGTGTCGTCTCCGTGGGGCCTACCTTCTGACAATGGGTGGCCATGTTACATGGACCTGGCTCATTCACATCACCTGTGGACCATCCAATGATCCAATATATATATATATATATATATATATATATATATATATATATATATATATATATATATATATATATATATATATATATATAGAATATTGGGTTCTAGCAAGGCCGTTGATACTGAGCTCACGTCTCACAAAAATCCAACCCTAATTTTGTCGGTGCAGAGAAGGTATGACTCGAAAAATCAGCACCTAACCGATTGAATTATAATTTTAAATTTAAAAATTTTATTTAGTAATAAATATTTAGTAATAAGTCACAACTAAAATAAATTCGGTAGAAATTTTTCACATTCCGCTCTATTTATTATCAGACCATGATAAATTCGGAGCAAATTAATTTTAATTATATTTTTGGCCTATATTTATCGCTTTATTAAAGACGAATCGAAATGAGAGCGAATTTTTGATGGATAAAAAAAAAAAAAAAATTCCGCCTCCTCCGTTAACTTGGTAAATCGAAATAAATTCGAAATAAATTATATATTTTTATATTTTTTTTTGTTCTCATTGACTATGCTATTGGAGACACTTCAAGATGAAAGCAACAGGGTACTGTTTTACTATTCAACATTAATTTCAATATTTACATATTTTAAAAATAATAATATTTTATTAATATTTTTATTAAAGCATAAGAAACCTATTCTAACACCAACTCAATTTATATTTATTTTATTATCTTCAATAAAAAATTTACAATAACACGTGACTCCACCGAAATATATATATAAAATTGAGCTTCTATATTTGTAAAAGTACTAAATTATTTGTGCTTATAAGTTTTTTACTCTTGGATATAGGAATGCGCGGTTAGGATGATGGTATGCCTCTTAGGTTTAGTGGGTGATTGGTGGAATAGTATGATCTAAGGGATAGAATTATTAGATCTAACGGTAGAAAACTTACAAGCACCAATTATTTGGTGCTTGTACAAACACAGTAGCCGAACTCTGTATATATATATATATATATATATATATATATATATATATATATATATATATATATATATTAAATCGTGTAAATTATTGCTCTAATTATTTAATCAGAAGGTAAAATCAAATTAGAGAGTCAACCCCCCCCCCAAAAAAAAAAAAAAATAAAAATAAAATAAAATTATAGTGGAGAGGGGTACCATTTGGAATTAGCAAACCGACACAGGGCACTGGTACATGTAGTGATTGAAAGCACTTACAATAATTTGTGAGGAGAAGAGAGGGAGAGTCCGGTCCATGATAACGTGGTGGACCTGGTCCAGGTAATGTTGTCCTTTCTTTCTGTCGGTTGCGCTAAGGGCTCTTCTAGATGTCGGTGAACCGCTGTTTTCGATGTAACATTTTTTATACCTCAGATTTATGAAGATGACGTGTCGATGCTACGTTGAGAAATTTTGCATGGACCGCGGTGCATGCACCCAGCTCTTATAAACTAAAATCTGGAGAATATATTTGTAGTGAAATTTTAGTTGGATTATGATTAATATTTAATAAATCTGTTGAAAATAAATTTTATTAAGATTTAAATATTTATTAGAGTATAAATTTAATTAAAATAGAATTTGTGTATTTTTTGATGATATTGTTTTTTTTTTTTTTCTGGTATAGCTTAGTCACAATTATATGACATGGTCGAGATGTTCGTGATTTTAAATAATTTTGGATGTACTTAATGCACGAGTGCTTCTAAAGATAAAATATTATGCATTTATAAAAGGCGAGAGATTCCGGAGTTGAAATTACTCTGTATAGAAAAGGAGCCAAGTGTAGTTATTCTTTTGATTAATAAATTTTATTTTATTCGTATTTATTGTTTTGATTTTTTTTTTTTTTTTTTTGTGGTTGTATCAATTGCCCTTTCACTTATACTTTTTAGATTAATACATTATTTTTAAAAGCAAAGTGATATATATATATATATATATATATATGAATTTATTCTGGTTTGATAGAGGTAAATTGTATTTATTTATATTTGCTTAAATTAAGTTACTAAATAGTAATTAAATTTAATGATTTAGTTTACACAGATCCTTGTCCTTGTACTTCCAAAAGAGTTTTAACTCAACTTATTTTTCCATATAATAATTTTTCAGAGTATAAAATTCGAAAGTACTTAATAAAAAAACAACAAAAAAGAAGTTAAAATTTATTGTTACAAAGGAATTTACAAACTCTAACTTCATTTAATGCATGGGGGTCACCATTTTCACTTTGTAGTAATGTTATTAAAATAACATAATTAATGAAAAAAGTTTTATTAAACTTTACGCAAAAAATAAATAAATAATGAAAATAATGGAAAAAAATTACGGAACTTATAATCTCTTTCAATTCATTTGATTTTACTCATTTGAGACTACAAACGGAGTTCTAAAATTTTATAACAGTCGAGTTATCAAATAATTAAAATAAAATAAATTAAAATATTAGATACTGATGATAAAAAAATTCGGTCATAGTTTAGATAAATTTCATGCATTTTCACTAAAAATTATTTTAAAAAATTAAAGCCATGATTAAAGCATGTTCCTGGTCCCCCATGATCTTGAGAAGAATTTAGTTGGAATTCTTTTATTAAAATGGAAAATGTACATGCCAGGGAAACACATTAATTACCATTTTAGGACTAAATTATTAAATATCTTTTTATTACTACTTATTTAATAATGTTATTTGGGACCATTCTAGTGTAATTATTTGGTAATTAATAGTTTTAGTTGTTCTAAACATACTTTGATTTGCTTATTAATGGAAAAATGCACTTTGTCTAAAAGCACTACTCCTGAGATTACTATAATTTGGCTAAGTACAACATTTGATCTTTCTATTAATGTCCCCATTTGAGCCCCAAAGACCAATCCCATATTACAATATTTTTACATCTATTTTAATTAAGATTTTAAACTTTAATCTTCGCTTTAATTGGGCTATTATCAAAATTTAAATTTTCTTTTTTTTTGGGATAAAATAATGAAATAGTTGTCAATTTATCTCCGCAAATAACATAGCGATGCTAGTTAATTAGTGAGGTAAATTTATTTATTTATTTATTTTTAATAATTTTTGTATTATTTTAATCGTTAAAATTTTTAAAAAGACATATTTAAAATGACAAAACTGATATTATATATATATTTTATTAAAAAATAAATAGTAAATTAAAGGTAATAAATAAGAGAAATATATATATGAACAACTTTGTAGAAATACATCTGCTATTCGATATATTTACATAAAATTGTATAAAATTAATCTAAATTTTTATTATTCAATTATAATAGTACAATCAAAATATAACTTTTCCTATCACTTTATTCTTTTTCTTAAAATTTATGTAGGGTTGAAAGTGATCTGATTGGAGTAAAAATTAATATAAATTAAAAATTAATAAACCAGATGAAATTTCACCTGACAGTGCAGTGACGTATAATATGATATAATATATTATTATAAAATTTTATAAAAGAATAATTGAAAAGAAAACGGACCATGTGCTTAGGAGTTAGAAAAAAAAAAAAAGAAAAAAAAAAAATAAAAAAAAAAAAAAGAGAGTTAGGATTTGGAATGAGTTAGTAATAAATCCTTAGGTTGAAGTGTCAAAATCGATAGATTACGTATCAAACTCACCTGTGTTGACAATGAGTTAATTGACTAATTTAATCTAATGACAGCTTAACGACCGAAGTTTAGATCTAATTGTGAACAGCTCTTTTTTTTTTTTTCTTTTTTTTCTCGTGATTTTAATTAATTAATTGATGTTATATTTTACATTTATTACTCTGCTACATTGGTGTATTATACATTTTACATGTAGACCCATAGATAAAAAAAAACAAACATGGTGTTATAAAGTAGTTAATAAACTATGTGTTATAAATTTGATTCTAACCACCATGCCACCTGGTTGAACATTTGGTTGGAAAGAAACAGAAGGTCTTTCGAAAATAAGAAACGCTGTCTCGATGCTATACTAGCGGAAATTAGACTCTGTCGTTCGAACTAGACCAGATTATGCGCCTAGATTTGATTTCTTTTTTTTTTTTCTTTTTTTTTTTTTTTTTTTTGGGCCCGGCTGCTGTACCGTAGAAATCGGATGCCCAGTTGCTAAGTTCATTTTCGTCATGAATGAAACGGCAGCATGCTGTCTTTATCTCAAAAAATAAACTATGTTATTAGTAATAGAATCAACATAATTTTTTTTTCTTTTACACCCTTAATCTAAGTTCAAAATTGAAGGGGAAGCTGGAATGAAGACTTGATGGTAGGGAGAAAGGAATGCTGAACTCAGAAGGCAGCAGCAAAAGAGAGTTAAAAAAGGAATGTTCTGACTGCCAGGCTTGTGCTCATCTGATCCTTTCCTTGCTGCTGCTGATGAAAGTCTCCAAAATCCTCATCAGTTAAAGCTTGTTTTTGAGATTTTGACTAAGGAGTAGCAGTAATTACCAATTACTAATAACTTTATCTTAATAAGATGAAACTACCTCTAATATTTATCTCCTCTCTCTCTCTCTCTCTCTCTCTCTCTTTCTCTCTGGTGTGTACATTTATTTATATATGGAGGGGAGAGATGCTTAGAGCTTGAAAGAGTGGAGTGTCCTCTTCCATTTTCTTTCCTTGGATCTGGAACACTGAAAAGCTCTCAGCTTTGATTCTGCATTTTCCCTGTAAAGCTCCCTCCTTTTGTATTTTCACTCTAGTTTCATATATTTTGCTCCTCATTTTTTGTTCATTTTGAGCTCACTTTCTTTAGTTTGCTACATTATGATCTGATTTTGAGTGAGTGTGCTATGTTTTCACCAAATTTTGTTATATCCATCAACAAATTTTGGTGTTTTTGTTTAGTAAATTGTGGACAGTGAGCCCATGGTGAGATCTTGAAAAAAGAGAAAAGAAGAAAAGTGTGGTGGATTTGCTTGCCCACAACCCATTTGAATAAATTCCCACATGGTGTGGAGCTTTACAACTGCAGATACCTTCCCTCACAATGTTGTCCTGAGTGGAACTCTGGAGAAGCAGTTGGGGGGTGGGGGGGGGGGGGGAACATAAACCCTAGTACTCCATCATTTTGATCTCCCGGAAGCTCTTCATTAGCTGCATTGGGTCTAAAATGTTGCTTTTTGGACAAGATCCAATTTTTGATGCTTGGGAGTGAGAGTTCCCTCAATTTTGGGTTTGGGTTGTTGAAGATCTAGAGCTTGTGATAGGGACATTCCATATCAAACTTGGGTGAAATGGCCCCAAGGTTGGATCTTTCTGATTGGTGGGGGAAGGACACTAGAAAGGGCACTCCTGTGGTAGTGAAGATGGAGAACCCCAACTACTCACTGGTCGAGATCGACGGTCCCGATGTCGGCTCGTTCCAGTCCACGGCGAAAGGGCGGGGGAAGAACGCGAAGCAGTTCACATGGGTGCTTCTCCTCAGGGCTCACCGAGCTGTCGGATGCATTTCTTGGCTCGCGAACGGCTCCTGCGCTCTGCTCGCAGCCATCAGGAAGAGATTTGCCCGCAAGCCGGAAGCTCTTCTCGAGGCCGATAAGCCTGAGAAAGGGAAGCTTCTTTTCAAGTTCCTTAGAGCATTCTTGCTGCTCTCTCTGCTCGCACTCGCGTTCGAATTGATTGCTTACTGGAAAGGATGGCACTTCCAGAAGCCGGATTTGCACTTACCGGAGAATCTCCACGTACCCGAGAGTGAAGAGATTCGTGGGTGGATGCATGATGCTTATCTCTCATGGCTTGCCTTCCGGGCGGACTACATTGCGTACCCGATCCAAGTCTTGTCGAACTTCTGCATTGTTCTTTTCATAATTCAGTCGCTCGATCGGTTGATCTTGTGTGTCGGCTGCTTTTGGATCAAGTTCAAGAGGATCAAGCCGACGATAGAGGGCGATCCGTCTAAGTCGGATGATATCGAGGGTGGATACGACTACCCTATGGTTCTAGTTCAGATTCCTATGTGTAATGAGAGAGAGGTAATTAAGCTACTCAATTTCTATTTTTTGCTTTTTATGTATATTTAGCATAAATGAGTTTTTGAGATTATATATTCCCTTTCTTACGAATTTCGACTTCATTTCAGGTCTATGAGCAATCTATATCTGCCGTTTGCCAGATTGATTGGCCGAAAGACCATCTCCTAATCCAAGTTCTTGATGACTCAGATGACGAAAGCATTAAACTTTTAATAAAAGCAGAGGTGGCCAAGTGGAGCCAACGGGGCGTTAACATTGTCTACCGCCACCGGATTATCCGAACAGGTTATAAAGCCGGAAATCTTAAGTCCGCCATGAGCTGCGACTATGTCAAGGATTACGAGTTTGTCGCTATTTTTGATGCTGATTTCAAGCCGAACCCTGATTTCCTAAAGAGAACAATTCCCCATTTTAAGGTATTATAATTTTCCTTCAAATACATAACTTACTCCGTTTTTATTAGTAGCACATGTACTTCTCGTTGTACTTACTACGTATCTACCCATTTTTTAATGAAGGGAAATCCTGAACTTGGGTTAGTTCAAGCACGGTGGAGCTTCGTGAATCAGGGCGAGAATTTGTTGACCCGGCTCCAAAATATCAACTTATGCTTCCACTTTGAAGTGGAGCAGCAGGTGAATGGTGTATTCTTGAACTTTTTCGGGTTCAACGGAACAGCTGGTGTGTGGAGAATCAAAGCACTAGAGAACTCTGGGGGTTGGCTTGAGAGGACAACTGTGGAGGACATGGATATCGCCGTCCGTGCCCATCTTAATGGTTGGAAGTTCATCTTCCTAAATGACGTTAGGGTGCTGTTCTTGATTCATCTAAATTATTTCCAGTTGTAAATGTAAATGTTTACCATTTCTAGTACATTTGTGATTTTGATTCAAGTTTCTATGTGTAGGTTCTATGTGAAGTTCCTGAGTCATTTGAAGCTTACCGGAAACAGCAGCACCGATGGCATTCTGGGCCGATGCATCTATTTCGTTTGTGCCTTCCTGCCATCATAAGTTCTAAGGTTTATCACATCTCAAAAGTGGCTTTTCTTGATTAATATAAACTATTAAACGCCATTCTCTAACAGCTTTTAACTTTTAAATTAATTGGTTGTTGCCCACTTGGCCCATCCACTATATGATTCAAAAGTAGGAAACAACCTCCACGCTGTTAATTAATTCCGAGTCCACATCTTTGGGTCTATAAAAGTTTCGTATGGAAAATATCATTCTCTAACAGTTTAAACTTTTCAGAAATCAATTGTTCGCCACTTTTGTACATATCACATCTACGCAACATTCTAAAGGAGCTATATTTTCCTTGTATTTGCAGATATCTGTATGGAAGAAGGCGAACTTAGTGCTTCTTTTTTTCCTTTTGAGGAAGCTCGTCCTTCCATTCTATTCCTTCACCTTATTCTGCGTTATTCTCCCGCTAACCATGTTCGTGCCGGAGGCTGAATTGCCCATCTGGGTAATCTGTTACATACCCGTCGCTATGTCCTTCCTCAACATCCTACCAGCCCCTAAATCCTTCCCTTTTGTTGTGCCGTATTTGCTATTCGAAAACACCATGTCGGTAACTAAGTTCAACGCAATGGTCTCCGGACTGTTTCAATTGGGTAGTTCCTATGAATGGGTTGTTACTAAGAAAGCGGGGAGGTCGTCGGAATCTGATTTACTCGCAGCTGCAGAAAGGGATTCGAAGCCTTTAACCCACAATCAGCTTCTCAGAGGGCTTTCGGATGGAGAGCTTGTAGAGCTGAGTAAGTTGAAGGGGCAGCAACAAGAAGCAGCAGAAGAAGCAGAAGCAAAAGCAGAAGCCCCTCCTGTCAAAAAAGCAAATAAAATCTACAAGAAAGAGCTCGCCCTCGCTCTTCTGCTACTCACGGCAGCCGTTCGAAGCCTTCTATCTGCCCAAGGGATTCATTTCTACTTCCTCCTCTTTCAAGGTGCGACGTTCCTTCTTGTTGGGCTCGATCTTATTGGTGAGCAAATAAGTTAGCATCAGAAATCCAAAGAGAGCGAAAGTTTTGTTTGGCTTTGCTCCCCCAAACCGCTTTCGACAAGAAGATCATATTTTTATTGATAGAATATCTACTGCACAAGTCCATATATTCGAGGTGAATTCATATATATATATGTTCATTTTTCTTCATTTTAGCGATCATTGAGGGTTGATGGAAGCTCCCACAAGAATAAGAAGCTATTTTTATGGAAGACCAGATACGATTCTTATCATCTATTTCTCTGTTTGTGAAGTATTTCTGTTACAGAAACATTCTTCTATCACAATTGCTGTTCTTGGTAGCAGGATGAAGTCTTTCTTATTTTATTTATTTAGTATGGCTTATCCATCCAGTCTCTGGCCTTATGTACTTGTAGAGAATGGGCAAAGGAACCAAATCAGAGAATGTTGTGAATCCAGTACTTACCACGAACGGATTATAGTGCCGGTTTCCGTATCCATTTATACAGATATTAATTGTGTAACAATTATTTGAATGTTTGATTTATAAAGTTCATTACAAAGTTGGAACTAGAAACTTTCTCAATCATTAAAGTAGTTGCTGTGTCTTTGTCCTTTACTTTCTCTGAAATTGTTTTCTGATACAGTTTCTTTAGAATCTGAACTTTTGCTTCGAAAGGAAGTTGAACTACTAAGCCTCTGAACAGTCTGAAGCTTCAGCTTATGTTACAGCAAATAGTCGGTTTTAATGCCGGTTTATTCCTTTCTCTCCACTTGCCTAAACAAAGTAGGCCTCACCTTGCAGTTGTATATCTGTATGTGCCAACATATAATTATTCCTAGATCTGCATAGATTTGAGATGTTGTAAGAGATAATATTAGCTTTGTATTTTTCTGAAACCAGCTGCTTACTAATACAGCTATATGTGTTTGGTCCTCCTCCAAATAATTTGGTTTTACTATTTTGTGTCTTAAGCTTTGTTCTAATCCTTTTTGTTGATGAGAAGTATTTGAGCTGCTGTTTACAGATGAAACAAGTAGGTCCAATAATGAATCTGCTGGATTTCGTGATTCAAACGTAATAATGTAATTCACGTTAAAGAATGTGAAACAACTGTTGTTCTCTATGAACTTAAACTATCAGAAATTATTGTTTTAGTATTATATATTCAACAATTTATACTTTTTTTAAAAAAAAACATAATAGTGTAAAATTTGCTATATAGATGCATTGTAAGATACAATAATTAAGCCAGTTTAGTGTGCTTCTTTTTCTTTTCTTTTCTTTTCTTTTTTTTTTTTTTTTTTTTCTGTATTTGGGTAATGAATTAAATGTGCTTGAAATGGACCTCTCACTCACTTTTTTCTGTTTGAAAGAAATATTTACACTCACTTGAGTCATGATTTTAGGACTGGACCATCTTATTTTTTTTGTCTCTTGAATGAATAAATTTGTCCTTGACCATGAACAGAAAAGTTTGAAAGATAAAATGAAGATATCACTTGCCATTTAATGCATATGTAATTTTTTGAGAACTAAAACATGTCTCCAACTTTAGATTGATAGAAAGATCTCAAAAAAAATAAAAATAAAATAAATAAACTATCCAAAAGCAAATGGACACAGCATTAATCTCCATGTTCCTGTAAGAATTTGGAGCAGGATCATGTACTTCAGCAAAGAATGTGAATGAAACTGTATTTCTTCTTTTGTTTTTTTTGTTTTTTTTTTTTGTTTTCCTTTGTTCCATACTTTTCTTTTGTGTAAATTGCATTACCAATCCTCGCGTGTTTACCGAAATTTTACTTGAGTCTTCAAACTTTAAAGTTCGACATTTGACGCTCTGAAAGTAGTAAATATCGGATTGTTGGCGCTACCATTAATCCCAAAAACTCGAGCAGTTAGAAATACGCAAGCAATTCACTTAAAGCGTACAAATACAGCGCCCACGGGTCTCGACCGGACTCAACCCACCTGGACATTAGGTCTATTGTTGGGCCTCTTGCCGTTAGCACTATTATGGACCGCAGTCCCATTCAACTTATTGGGCTCACCCAACTCAACTTATTAGTCTTCTGGACCTATTGTTAGGGGACAGGAAGTTGGGCATATTTTAACCTATAAATAAATAGCCAACAATCCTCCCTTTCCCAACACCTGCACCGTGTGGGAATCGAACCCGTGCCATCTGCCCTGATACCACTTGTCGGATCGTTGGCACTACCATTAATCCTAAAAGCTCGAGCTGTTAGAAATACGCAACCAATTCACTTAAAGCGTACAGACACAGCGCCCACGGATCTCGACCGGACTCAACCCACCTGGACATTAGGTCTATTGTTGGGTCTCTTGCCGTTAGGTCTATTATGGACCGCAGCCCCACTCAACTTATTGGGCTCACCCAACTCAACTTATTAGTCTCCTGAGCCTATTATCACGGAGTAGGAAGTTGGACCTATTTTAATCCATAAATAAATAGCCAACAGTAAAAGTGTTTCATTTCAGTTGTGGCGAGCCATATCTCCGTATAGAAATTGGACAATCAGACCGAAAGAATAAGAAGCGAAATATACACATGCACAAGGTGCAGGCAAAATGAAACAATTACTGGCGCATTTAAAAGCTTTAGGACTAGAATTGATTGCAATTTACCATTCTTTTCTGTTTCCTTGTTGGATCTACACATCTGGGGCTCCACCCACAGCAAAGGAGCAGCTGTCCCCATGCTCTATCTAATGGCACATGCATGGTCCTCTTCCTTTTTCTCTTATGTGGGTTACAACATGTTTCAGTTATGTAATAGATAAAAGCCACCTCATGCTCCCTGTGCAGTAAGCCTTGGTTCCCCCCAGGGTCATGCAATTACTTGTGAACTTGTCCCTTTTTGGAGTTAGCATTTATTACTTCTTTTTTGGTCTCACTGTTAGTAGAGAGGGGTGAAGCAATTTTTGATGGAAAATATTTATCTTTGTTGTTTGGTTGATCATAACTTTAACTTTAATTTTAACTTGAAGTCAATTACAGAAAATGAAATGAGGAAAAAATAGTTAAATATTAATCCATCTCTCACTTCCTACTAAATAAATATTAAAACTAAAAACTTTTCAGTTTTACAGCTATACAAACAAACAAAACAAAAAAAAAAAAAAAAAAAAAAAAGATTTTAGTGAACTCTAGTTCACTAAAAATTCTATTTCTACTTTTCATAGGTGAACCAAACAAGCCCTTCATGCAACAAAGGTGAAAAGTATATCTTTGAGAGTGTATTCACATGCATTTATGCCAAAAAGGTGTTTGAATTTTTTTTTTAACAGATGAATAGGTAATTTATTGATTTAGATAGTTACTTTTGTTGACTTGAAGATAACACAACTAAGGCCATTTGGATAGCTCAGTAATAAAATTATCTTATAAAATATTTGAAAGACTATATATATATTTAGTATAAATAAATTATATATTAAAAAATGGAGTAAAATAATAATTCACTTCAATCAAAAAAAAAAAAAAAAAAAAATCTATCATTCTTGTACTTCCTCACCTCCAAGACAGGTGTTAAATTTTAAACTTTAATTTTTAAAATTTTAACAAAAAAATTTGAATTTTAAAATATAAATATAAAATTTTAAATTTTAAATTCTAAAATTTAAATATATATTCAAATTTCAAATTTAAAATATTCTAATATTGATTTTCAAATTTAAAATATTCTAATATTGATTTTAAAATTGTAAACTTTAAAATTTTAAAATTTATTTTAAAATTTTAGAATTTTAAAATTTAAATTTAGTTTTTATATTTCAAAATTTTTAATTTTCAATTAGAAATTTTAAAATTCAAAATTTGATTTTGATCTCAAATTATGAAATTTTAATTTTATAATTTTAAAATATAAAATTAATATTTTATTTTTTAGAGTTACAGGATTATTCATTTTATCAAAACCAAAATCACAGTTTATAAATTTCATGGATATTTTTTTTCACCGTGAATCCAAACGTACACTAAATTGGTAAATAAATAGAGCAGTTACACAAAAATCATGATCAACATGTCACAACCAACTAAGAAAATTTTTCTAATAAATTTAAATTATGAAAATAAAATTTATATAAATTTATATAAATATATGAATTCTCAATGTCTATAGCTAACTTGGCGCATTCTCCTTTTTTTTTTTCGAGATTTTTTTTTTTTTTTTTTTTTTTTTTTTGACTAAACCGGCCAACCCCTCATCTTTTTTATTCTTTTTCTCAACCTTCCCCTCAACTCCAACTCTTTTACTTTCTGAAGCATTTCTTTCTCTCCCCCAACCTCCTCCCACACGATATTTAATTTTATTTTTTGTGAAACACTTTCTTTCTTCTCTTTTTTACTTTTCCTCACGGCATTTAATTTTATTTTTTGTAAAACGCTTTCTCTCTCTATCTCTTTTACTTTCTCCTCACGACATTTAATTCTATTTTTTATGAAATGCTTCCTCTCCCTATCTCTTTTACTTGTCCTCACGACATTTAATTCTATTTTTTGTGAAATGCTTTCTCTCCCGATCTCATTTACTTTTTCCTCTCTATTGAACGGACAGCATGTATATTTTTCTCTACTCCTCACCCCACCACATACGCAGATGCTACGTTGCTCACCTTCGTTTCGACGCCGATTCCTTCGCCTTTCATTCCCTCCACAAGCAGAGGCTTTTCGAGATCGGCCACAATATCTAAAGCCTCTCCTTTCATCGTTTCCACCCTCTCCTCAACGATCCCGACTCCAATTCCACCAATTCTAACAACAACAATTTCGATAGCGATCACAATCCACTACGTCCGTGCTCGCGGCTCTTAGATTTGGTGTAGATTTTGATTTAATTTGATTTGATTTCGATTAATGTTAGGAAAAAAAAAGGCATATTTTAAAAATCTTTTAGATTTTTTTTTGGGTTTTATGTGATTACAGGATTAGTGCGACAGAAAAAAATGATGATGATCATTATTTTTTTCTTCTCAGTTTGCAAATCGGTAATATTTTTATATCCTTATATTGTTAATTTTTAATATATTCTTTTATATTATTAACCAATCAAATATAATTATTTTTTTATATATTTTTATTTATTTATTTAATTTATAATTTTTTTATTATAAATTTTACCTGCTGCATCATTAGTCTTTATTATGGCGCATAAATTATTACTAAAGAACCAGCTCAAAAAAAAAAAAAAAAAAAATCAAATATGCAAATAGGGCCATAGTTTCTTGGGTTGTAGACTCACTAACAAACCGTTTCAATAGCCCAATAAAAAAAACCCACGGCCCATTTACAGTATAATTATTGGGCTCCTCTCTCTCTCTCTCTCTCTCTCTCTCTCTCTCTCTCTTCTCCCCGATCTCGATCTCAATCTCAATCTCGATCTCGGTTCTAGGGTTTCGCCGCGATCTCTCTCTCTCTCTCTGGAGCGAAATGGACGCGATCGACTCCGTCGTGGATCCCCTCCGAGAATTCTCCAAGGATAGCTTCCGCCTCGTCAAGCGGTGTCACAAACCCGATCGCAAAGGTTTGATCCTCCGATCTCTCTTCTTTTTTGCTTCGTTTCTTTTGATTTGTGCTTGTGGATCGAGAAATCTCCGATCGGAGGCTTATTTTCTTACTATTATTTGCGGTTTTTTGTTTTAATTTTGATTGTGCGGGGTTCTTGTGATTTGTGGTTGTGGATTTAAAATCCCCGATTAGAGGCATTTTTTCTTCATATTTCTGCTAATTTTTTGCTCCGATCTCGCTTCTTTGTGCTTCATTTCTTGTGATTTGTGGCTATGGATTCAAAATCTCCGATTAGAGGCTAGTTTTTGATTTTTTGTTGGATTTTGATGGGAATTTGGTGTTGAATAGAGTTCACGAAGGTGGCGGTGCGCACGGCGATCGGGTTCGTGGTGATGGGATTCGTCGGATTCTTCGTGAAGCTGATCTTTATTCCGATCAACAACATCATCGTCGGTTCCGGTTAGGTGAGGAGATTTTAATCACGTAGGTTTTCTCTAGGTTTGTTTAGTTCCTTTTTAGGGAAATTCTGCTTCTTGATGCTTGATTTGATCCTAATATCTTATCTTTATTGGATAATTTTTTGTTTTTGTCTTTGTGAATAACTAAATGAATGCATTGTTTCTGATCATTTTGAAGGTTTGTTCTGTTGCATGTATAAATGTGTTTGCTATGAAATTCTATTCTTTTGAATGATCTGATGATTTAGTAGTATTATTAACATGAGTGGGCATCTTTGAAGCCTTGAATTTATTTTCGCTCTAACTCATGACTCATGATCTTGGCATGCATGCAAAAGTTGTGAAATATTATGTTTAAGAATATACGAAGCCTGTTGAATTATGTTTATGAATTTGCAAAAGATGCGAATTCTTTAATCAATGTAAACTTATCTATAAATCATCGTCTAAATTGATGATTACTACTGTTAATTAGAGTCCGACTACTATGCTTGTAAAAGTACCAAGCAATTGGTGCATGTCAGTTTTCTACTGTTAGATCTATTCCTTTGACCAATTTTACTCTTTAGATCATGCTATTCCACCAACCACCTACTAAACCCAAGAGGCCCACTATCATAATAACCACACATTTTTTTATCCAAGGATTAAAAACTCACAAGCACCAGTGACTTGGTGCTTTTAAAAGCATAGGAGCTCAATTCCTGTTAATTATGATGTTAAGCATTTAACCTAGTTATGAGCACTCCTCTTTTGCGCCGGACATGCAATTTAGATGAGGTTTTTGCTTTAGGAGCATGAAGTCTTATGATTTCTTTGTGATTGTTTCTGCGAGTCTTTAAATTTGACATCTAGTTTACATTTATAGCACGTCGGTGCATGATGCAATTGATTTTGGTGACAAATTGATGCATAAGCAGAGCCCTCAAAATATTATGCAGATTAAAGTAGATAATAATTACTTTTGGGTAGTCTAATTGTATTATTTGACTTTTAAATCTTTTGTAAAAAGATTTAATGCTTTGTGTGTAGGCAAAACCCTGTTTTATCCTTCATTGTCGGCACTATTTGATGGATAGCGGATTGGAAACCTCTTTTTCTTTCTTTCTTTTGGTTGTAAATATATTCTACATAAAATATAGAGCTTCAGAATCAATTTAGATGAAGTGGGTTATTGTTGTGTGCCGATAAATAAGATATTCTGAAGATATTAGGAACCTTCCAAGCCTTTTTCCAGGGACACTGAGTTTTTTTTTTTTTTTTTTTTTTAGGAAATAGCAACTTCAACTGGTGCATAATACAATCGCAATCGATCGGTACCTTGATCTGTGTTCTCTTTACATTGTATATAAAGCAACGTCTAAATAGTATCAATTATTATTCTGTATATAATTTCAACGCACTTTCTTCAGTTTGACTTGATCTATAACTTGACTGTGGCCTAGTTTGTTAATGCTCGCTTTGGGCCACCAAACTTAGGTCTAATTCTGTTTGTTCAATAAAATCGACATTAGTATTTGATGTGCTAATTGCGTACTGTTGCTTTGGTTGGTTGCAGAGTTAAAGTAAAACGGAGAAACAGGCAAAAAAACAGCACAGGCAACTCTCATGTAGGCTTCTTTTCCTTGATCACATAGAGACTTTACCAGCATCATCATAGGAACTCCTATTTAAGACACCTTTTTTTTTGTGTTCTCTTTTTTTTTTTTTCTTTTTTTCTTGTGGAATTTGCGGTCTTCAAGTCCTCCTTGTAGTCAAATGCAATTGATTCCCATTTCCTATTCTACGTGGATTTGACAATTACCCCAGATTTTGTACATAGTAGTTTTTAGTTTAAAATTTTTCAATTTTCAAGTCTCTGGTTGGGATAGCAAAATTTTCAAATAGTTATAAATGATGCAACTTAAGTCTCAAGCATTACGACTTAGTCTCAAACGGTACAATTTTTGCATTTTGTTATGCAATTTAGTCTAAAATAGTTTTAAATTGTACAACTTAATCTCGAATAGTGTTGCTTTGTTTTTTCTTCCCTACTTTGCTTTTTTTTTGTAGCGGCCACGTCACATGATAATCTTCTTAGAAAAAAATATATATTTATATATATAGAACTATGCTACTATACTATTAATAGCCTAAGTCATTGGTGCTATTAGATTTTCGGCCCTCAGATGAATGGATGTACGGTTAGAATGATAGTGGTTTTCTGAGATTTAGTAGGTGGTGGATAGAATAGTATGATCTAATGGATTGAAATGATTAAAGGAATGGATCTAATGGCAGAAAATTTGATAACACGAAGTGTTTTGTGCCATTGATACTATAGTAGACCGGTAGATCTCTCCTTTTGATTTTTTTCATTTCTTAGATCATACTATTCTATCAATCATCAACTAAACTCTCGGGTGTCGTTTGGTTGTGAAACAAGGTCCGTTTGTTCTCCAAGCACACTTGTAGTTGTGAATAGGAATAGTAGTTTTCGGCTTGGTGTAAGCCTCGAACTATTGTTCCACTACTTTTTTTTTTTTTGAAATAACTTTGTTTTCACTTGAAAACAAATTTAGTTAAAGTAAATATAATTTTAATTATTATATTGACTCTTTAATTAATCTAATATTTTGATTAATTTAATTATTTTATTAACTATAAATAATTTAATAAATTATTTTAATAACTAATTATCTAACTATTAAATAATTAATTAATTTATTAAATTATTTATAGTTAATTAAATTATTTATTAACAATATTTATTATTGTTAATTATTTTATCAATTAATATGTAGAGTTATCTAGCAATAATAGTTAATGAAATAAGTTAAATTATTATTTAATTAATATTTTTATGTTAATTAATTAGATAAATATTATTATTTTAAAATTATAATTTTTGTTATTCTCACTATTCAAATTTAACTATCCAAACTCTATTTTTTTTATTCCAAGTGACAATCTAATTTTCATTCAAATATAAAATTAATTTTGTTCGCACTTGTTTTTGAATTTATATTTTTTCATGGAATAAACAATTTTAACTTATATCCTAACCAAATACGGCCTAGGGGACCACCATACTATTCCACCAATCACCAACTAAACCATAAAAGGGATCACTATCAGCATAACCGCGCATCGTTTTATTCAAAAGTCAAAAACTTGATAGGTACGAGTGCTTGGTAGTATTGATAGCATAGTCTTGCTACTATGATATCGATAGCACCAAGCATTTGGTGCTATTAAGTTTTCTACTTTTAGATCAATCTCTTTGGTCATTTTCATGCATTAGATTTAATTATTTTCTCAACCATTCATTAAACCAAAGGAGCTTACTATCATCTCAACCACATATCTTTTAATCCAAAGGTTAAAAACTTATTAGCACAAATAACTTGGTGCTATTAATAGCATTTCAGCCCCTCTCTCTCTCTTTCTCTCTCTCTCTCTCTCTCTCTCTCTATATATATATATATATATATATATATATATATATATATATATATATATATATATATATATATATATATGGTTCGGCTACTATACTCTTATGAGTAAAATTCTTTCATACTCATAAGTTTTTATTCCTTGGATGAAGGAATGTGCGGTTAGGATTATAGTAGTTCCTAGAATTTATACTATTTCACCAACAACCTAGTAATCCCTATGGGGACCACTATCATCCTAACCGCATATTCCTTCATCCAAGGGCGAAAAAGTTATGAGTACAAAGAGATTTATACTCATAAGAGTATAGTAGCCCTACGATATATATATATATATATATATATATATATATATATATATATATATATATATATATATATATATATATATATATATATATATAGTAGAGCTTATATGTTTTTAAAAGCACAAGTTATCAATGTTTGTGAATTTTTTATCATTGGATTTATATTGGGATTAGTGTTTTTGTAAAGTCAACTAAAAAGAGAAATAAAGTAAAAAAATACAAATTCCAATACAAATTCAATGGTAAAAAATTTACAAGTATGGATTGTCTTTGTGTTTTTGAAAGCATATAAGCTCTACTCTCTCTCTCTCTCTCTCTCTATCTATATATATATATATATATATATATATATATATATATATATATATATATATATATATATATATATATATATATATATATATATATATATAATTTACAAGTATGGATTGTCTTGTACTTTTGAAAACATATAAGCTCTACTCTCTCTCTCTCTCTCTCTCTCTCTCTATATATATATATATATATATATATATATATATATATATATATATATATATATATATATATAGAGTCCGGCTACTATACTATTAATAGTACCAAATTATTGGTGCTATCAAGTTTTCGATCCTTAGATCAACCTCTTTGATCATTTTTACCCGTTAGATTTTACTATTTTCCAACCACCTATTAAATCCAAGGAGCCCACTATCAACTCAACCACATATCTTTTAATCCAAGGGTTAAAAATTTAATAGCACTAATGACTTGGTACTATTAATAGTATTCCAGCCTAACTTATATATATATATAGTTCGGTTATTGTGCTTGTACAAGCACCAACCAAGTTGACTTTACAATAGCATGAATTTCAATACAAATTTAATAATAAGAAATTTACAAGTATAATTGTGTTTTTGCTTTTAAAAGTTTATAAACTCTACTATATATATATATATAAAGTTAGGCTACTGTGCTTGTACAAGCACCAAGCAATTGGACTTTTAAGTTTTCTACCGTTCGATCTACCCTTTTAACTAATTTTATTATTTAGATCATTCTATTTCACCAATCACTCACTCAACCCAAGATGTCCACTATCATTCTACCACATATTTTTTTCATCCAATTGCTAAAAATTTACAAACACTAATAACTTGATATTTTTAAAAATATAAAAATTTAATCATATATATATTTAAAAATATAGAAATTTAATTATATATATATATTTAAAAATATAGAAGTTTAATTTTATATATATATATATATATATATATATATATATATATATATATATATATATATATATATATATATATATATATATATATATATATATATATATATATATTACAGCTTAAACCTAATAAGCTTATAGCTTTTAAATTGAATAGGTCAAATTAGATATGTCACATCCTTTCGGATTATTAATTTGAATATTTTAAGATTGAAAACTATGAAATTAGATAGGAAAATGCTATGTGTACACCCCTTTCGGGGTGTACATCATACACCCCACCCATCTAAGGGTGGGGGTGTGATGATGGGTCACTTGATGTGACCCGTAAAAAGTATCGCCATCATTAAAATGGTGGAGGTGTATGATATACACCCCTTCGGGGTGTACATGTAGCATTGCTCAATTAGATATGTCACATTCTTTCGGATCATTAATTTGAATATTTTAAGATTGAAAACTATCATAGCATATCTCTTTATATATATATATATATATATATATATATATATATATATATATATATATATATATATATATATATATATATATATATATATATATATGAGTTATTATATTTTTAAAAGTATCAAATTATTGATGTTTATAGATTTTTGGTTCTTAAATAAAATGACGTTTGATTAGGATAATAATGAATCTTTTAAGTTAAGTGAGTGGTTGGTAAAATAGAATGATCGAATTATTTGGGAGGAAGGGAGGAAGAAGAAAGTTATAGTACTTTTTTTTTTTTTTTTTGAATCAGATGTCTCAAAATCAATAAAATTTTATACTAAATAAGATTTATATTATAATTTATTAGTATGTTAAATAATTTTGTTCATCTTTTTGTTAATTTCATGGTTAGAGATATATATTATCATTAATTTTTTACTTTCACTTGTCGAGAAGAAACATGAAAGAAACATGAAAGCCATAAATTTTTAATTTTCATTATTGATTTATGTAGTTATGTCGACATAACAAGGTAATTAAGATTACTTAATCGGATTACTATTGATTTTATATTATTTCGTTTGGTTTAATCCAGTAATATAATATTAAATTATAATGTATATAGAATTATTATTTTGATTTATATTATAAAATTCAGTAATTCTATCAATAATGAATAATCTATTCAAAAATTACTCTTGGTCAAATTTAATATTATTTTTTTATTAAATTATAATTTTAATATAATTTGTAATTAAATTTTAAATTTGAATTTAAATTTAAAATTTGAATAAAAATATAAAATTTAATATATTAATTTAAAATTTTAAAATTTAAAATATAAGTTTTTTAAATTTTAAAATCTAAATTGAAATTTTAAAATTTTAAAATTGAAATCCAAATTTTAATTTTAAATTTTAAAATTTATTTTTAAATTTTAAATTTTAAAATCTAAATTAAAATTTTAAAATCTAAAATTTTAAATTTAAATTTAAAATTTAAAAATTAAAATTTAATTTAAAATTTTAAAATTTGATAATGTAAAATCTTAAAAATAACGTATTGAAAGCCTTAAGGCACCGTTTGGTTCGGGTACAAGGGGGGTTATCCCCCCCTTTGTACCCAAACGCTTTGGAACAGGGGGGGAATTCGAATCCCCCCCTTTTCTCTTTTATCCTGGTACAAGAGGGTACAAGTCCCCTCCCCCCCCCCCCCGAATAACACTTAAACACACACACCCTTCCTCTCTCCTCTATTATTACCAACCCACCCTTCCTCTCTCCTCTCTTATTAGCGGCCACCCTTCCTCTCTCCTCTATTATTAGCATCACACCCTTCTCCCCCACCCCTCTTCTCCTTCGTCCTCGCCGGTGCGTGATAAGGTCCCTCTCCTCTACCCGTTTTGTGCCATTGTGACCCGCTCGCCCTCTCCTTCGCCCGATCTGTGCCCCTCGGTGCCGCTTCTGTGCCGGTGCTTGATCAGCCCCCTCTCCTTCGCCCGATTTGTGCCATTGTGAGCCGCGCGCCCCTCCTTGGCCCGATCTGTGCCCCTCGGAGCCGCTTTTGTATAGTATTTAATTCAAATTTTATATAGTATTTAATTTAATAATTTAGATATATTACAATGAATATTTAAATTACACTAATTAACACTAATTTCTCATTTTTAAAATTCTTATATGTTACCCGGGAAAATTATTCGTCGCCGCCGGCTTAAAAAATCTCTCCCCCCTACCGCATCCTCGTTCCCAACGCAAAATAAATAATTAATCAAAATTTTACAAGTAAAATTAATGAACACTAATTAAAACACTAATTAACAGTAAATATTGATTTTTACGAATTAAATATATTATCAGAGAAATTAATTAAAATTTGGTTGCCATATTAATCATTTTTTACATATAAATAATTAACACTAATTTTATATATTATCTAATTAATTACATTATAAATACTACAATTATTATATTTAAAAAGTTATAATACAATATATAATTACCAATTTTTACCCACACATAAAAAGGCAAAAGGGCATTTTGGTCTTTTTACTCAAAAGTCAACTATTTATACCCTCTTATTCTTCAATCCCAACCAAACACTATTTTTCTTATACCTGAATTATCTTATATCCCAACCAAACACTTTTTTCATTTATCCTACCTTATACTCAACTTTATACTTATACCTGGTACTACTAATTCTCACTAATTCTCACTAATTCTCCAACCAAACGCAGCCTAAGGGTTTGGAGAGTAAAATTATAATTTAAGTAATATATAATATTATTCTCCTTCAGTAATATGAGATATCTGTGCCGCTCTTGATAATATTTTCGATATAATCTTACATAATTTGTAATGTTGCATTACCGAACAAATTACAAATTAAATAAATCAAACACATTAATACCGACAGAATTGTCTGTGATCCTGACAAGATAACTGAAAACAAACCATCATAAAAAAATTATTTGTGCATTATAAAAATATTTAATATTAATTTTTATGCTCGAAACCTTTAGTTGCCAAATAAAAAAGTTAAAAAACTTATTTCATATTTGAGCTGTGCAAGCAAAAAAATAATAATAATATAACAATTCAAATTTATTTGTGCATAATAAATTACTTTGATGATTGTTATATAAGGGTCAAATTGAATTTACATCGGAAAATGTTTTAGTATCTTTTTCACTTGCGGAATAAACAGTTTATCAATGTTCTAATATATTTTTAGGAGAACATAAATTTTTTGTTAAGAACAGTACCAAAAAGGTTTACAATAGAAGACAAGATCAGCACACTAACACTAAAAGGTTAAAAACATATTACAAATACATCACAACGAACCACCCAACATTCCTACTCAATCAATCCCCTGCACCGAAAAAACGTGAAAAAACCTAGCGGCGACTAGATATACTGAAGGAACTGACCTTCATGGGCGTGGCGACCACGAGAGGGGCCTCTGGGGAATCGCTCACCGCGAACTTGTCGTGCATGAAGCGGCTGTCGACTATGGACTCGTCCTTGGGGACGATCTTGTAGCAGTAGCAGCTCTTCAGCCCCTGCTGGTTCCGATAACAGTCGTGGCTGCTGTTCTTCACCTGCATGAAGTTCCATATGATGCTGAACTTCCCCACAGTCGCCACCAGATGCCTCTCCTGCTTTCCGTTCTCGGTGACCTGCATTTTAAGACGGGAATTAGAAGATGTGCGCCACATTGTTTTGTTCAGAGAAGAAAGCTAAACTAGGAGCACTTGCAGTATTCCGGTAAAGCAATGAATCATGCTGAAAGGCTGAAACACATTATGTGTTTCCATGAAGAAGATGGTAATCAATCTCAGATATTGTTACTGGCGAAACAACGGTAAAGTGAACGAGTTTCAAAATTATGAGTAACCTTCCTAGGGAGGGGGGAAAAAAAAAAAAAAAAAAAAGAAGAAGAAAAAAAAAGCAATCTACATTTCCTACCGACTGTGCAACCAACATTTCCTATCCTCTCAAAAACAGGCCAAGCTGAACTAGAGTTTTGCATGTGAAAATCAGAAAAATCGATTAAGCAACTCAAAAACAAGTGAAGTGAAATCAAATGACAAGTCGTCCCATCCTCCTATTTGGGGCTACAGGTTTTAGCTATGCTAAAAGTTGCTAAAAGTTTTAGCTATGCTCTATTTTTTTGAGGCAACTTCCACTATCAAGCAAAATTATTCATCTCACAAAGTATATTTTCCCATAAGACCAACATAAAAATAAAGTGTCATATCCGTCAGATCCATGTGCGACTTCGTTAATAAGCCATCATTCTTTACCTAAAGAAAAGCAAGACGAATAATTCAACTAAGATTTAGCGGCACTAGTCAATGACCACGAGAAGCCTATCGCACTTATCAAATCCATCCATCCAATATTAATCCTATGGCCAAGATCCCATCATCTCAAGGGATCTTGAGCTGATCTACCAGAAATACTTGCTCCTGGGCATGCCTAAGGACACATAAATATTGATGGAATCTTCTCCTATTTTCCCCTCATTTCAGTAAATCTGGACTACGAAACTTGTCTCCACACTCTTCTAACCCTCCTTTTATCATAAGCAATCTATTAAGGAAATATATCACCGAAAGAATAGCATAACGTACCGGACATCACTTTGAAGACACCAGCTAAGTTCATAAAAAACAATTAACAAAGATAAAAAGAAATAGCAACCTAAATGTAAATTCGCCTCCAATCTCTAATACACATCCACAAGCTCGATCTGAACCCACCATAGTACTTCCCTAGGGACTTCATTACACGCTCTTTCTATGTCAAGGAGAGGCATTACGGCATTCGTATGTAATTGGGGCATTATTATATGTCACCACTACCATGTACAGAGGCTTTCCTCATACCTTTGGATCCTTATTATCTAATTTTTTCTTTTCACCAAACACTAAACACTACAACTAATTATCAAATCAGCTAGAAAGTGCATAGAAGGCTAACAATGCGAGTAGTGCCTAAAAAGTTCTTCAATCCCTAATGCTCAGTCTGGGCCTAATCAGCTAGTGCATGGGTGATGTGG
The DNA here is from genome assembly GCA_029204045.2 of Tillandsia leiboldiana. Classification (NCBI taxonomy): domain Eukaryota; kingdom Viridiplantae; phylum Streptophyta; class Magnoliopsida; order Poales; family Bromeliaceae; genus Tillandsia; species Tillandsia leiboldiana. Next base: position 1,732,479 of record CM055083.1, read on the forward strand.
GCGCACAAATAACCAACCTACATGCCTGTGCATCACTTGTGACAATTATACTAGTAAATTATTGCATGGGCAAACAATCATACTAGCGGCCTATCATGATTTGCGGAATGTAGACAAACAATTACACATTCCAAGCATAATTATTCATAACAAAGTGGCATGAAACACTTACCCATGAGAATTGCCCACCATGGAACTTATTGTTCGCCCCAGCAAGGTGCGAATCCAAAGGCGTAAGCTTCAGCAACCTCGGTGCTGCGATCTTGTTCCCCATCCGCCCGCTAAACCCAGTCTTCTCCTTCCCATCCTTGTCTTTAAAAACAGTGGATATTAAGATGAGGTAAGTATCCGTCGTGCCCAAAATCCACTTTCCGTCGAAAGTCACATCCACATGGGTGATCGGAGACCCTAATCCCGGAAAAGCTGTCTTTGCCATCCTCATCGAGCTCTTTGAATACAATCGAATCTTCCCGTCTAATGACCCGACTACAATAGACCCATCGCCCGCCGTTGCGAAGGACTGAAAATTAGTGCCCCTAGTAAACTGGTGCCCCTGTGTCCATTCCAACACAGGAGATTCCATGGAGTTAGCAAGATTCTGAACAATCCCTCTTCTATCCCGCATATCCCAGCGGCACAACCTATTATCATCTAAACCCAAGAATGTCGACTCCGCAGGGTCCAGCTGCGATCCCTTGTTGTCATTGGTGATATCTTTCATCGTAATGTCGGTCCCGTCCTTCTCAAATCTCCACGCTGTCACGACCTTCCCGGTCTCGATATCGAGCTGGTGCACACCCGTCGAGTGGGGCTTCCCCTCGTTCACAGGGCTCATCAATAGCATGTTGGACTCGGCCTTCATCAAAATAGCCTTCTTTGGAGTCGAGAAGACTCCTGGTTTGTTCCCGTTACCGGAAAACCTCACAGAAACACCTTTTCCGTGGATCCCGTGGCTGAAATTCTTGACTACCTGGATTCCGGAATTGCTTACCAGGAAGCTGTTTTCCAACGCACCGAGCGCGAGACTTTGGATTCCACCCTCATCGACGGCTTCCTCAAACTCCTCTAACAGATCCTGGCTTGCCCTAGATGGCGTCGCAACCGGCTTAGGGCTTTTCAGGAAGCTCTCTTCCGCGTCCTCCCATATGGAATCGTCGGCAACATCCGGCTGCGCCCAGCCCATGAAATCCTTGCCGTAGACCTTCAAACGGTTATCATCCGTAGCATCGAAACCGTAGGTGTTCTCAAAGATGCAATCCTGATACTGCTCGTAGAACCGACCATAACCCTCGGGATTGAGGAATTTGAGGGCCCAGACGCCGTCGGCGACGAAGTCGACTCGCCGCTGATCGGGGAACGTCTTCAGCTGCAGCTCCGGCCCCACCGGGGCGCGGATCTTGGATCCGATCACCAAGAACCACGTAGCACCGGCGCCGGCGCCGCCGCCGTCGCCGCCGCCGGGAGAGTAGTCATCCTCGGATCCCGAAGAGGGATCGGGGGAGCGGCGGAAGGAGAAGGAGGTGAGCTTCTCGGAGGTGATCCAGCGGGCGGTGGGGGAGCTCCCGCCGATGTGGAGGTAGAGCTTCACCGAATTGATCGAGCTAGGGTTAGGGTTAGGGGTTTGGGAGGAGGAAGGAGGGGAGGATTTGGAGTACTTGAGCTGGAGGGATCGGAGCTTGCGATCGAGGGCGTCAATGGAGGAAGGAGTTGCGGCGGCGGCAGGATTGGCGTTGAGGGTTTTGGGACGGGTCCGATCAGAGCTCGACGCGTCGTCTCCTTCCTCGCTCTCGGCCTCGGCGTATTCATGGCTGTGCTCCTCTTCTTCCTCTCCCTCCTCCTCGGAGTCGGAGAGCTCCAAACCCTCGCGGCTGTGGGATCCGCCCATGGCGACGAGATCGTAGCGGAGAGAGTTATTTAGGGTTAGGGTTCGAGGAGAAGGAAAGGAAATGGGGATTGGGGGGGAGGGGAGGGGAGTGGGGGATGAGAAGGGGATTTAAATTTTAAAATGAGATGGGGGACACGCGGTGAGTTATAGATCGCAGTGACGGGACTCGGACGTGTAGCGTTGGTTCGACGCGGGGGTAAAATGGCAAATTAACCGCGTTGTGATGCTTTTGCAGTTTTGCTTTGGGACGAAGTATTCGGGTAGAGGATGTAGTCACCGCCCCGGTCACAGGGGTGTTAACGAGTCGAATACGAGCGAGCTCGAATTGGCTTGTGTTCGGCTCGTTTAATAAACGAGCCGAACACGAGCTGGCTCATTTAAATATCAAACTGAAAAATTTGGTTCGTGTTCGGCTCGTTTATTAACAAGCCGAATACGAGTTGGCTAGCGAATAATAAGTCTGATTTTTATTTTTTCAATTAGGTATAAAATTGAAAGAAAATTAAAAAATTAAAATTTTAATCTAATAATTAAAAATCCACAAAAAAATTGATAGTTTAAAATTTAAATAGTAAAATTTATATATATAAAAATTAATAGCCTAAAATCTAAATAGTAAAATATATATATATATATATATATATATATATATATATATATATATATATATATATATAAAATATATATACACACGAGCGGTTAACGAGCCGAACACGAGTGAGCTGACTCCAGTTCGTGTTCGGCTCGTTTATTAAACGAGCTAAAAATTTTGGCTCGTTTACTAAACGAGCGATTCGATCTCGAACTCATTTTGAGCCGAACATGAGCTGGCTCACGAACAGCGAGCTGGATTGCCACCCCTAGTTACAGTTTCTCCATTTGTCATGGTTTTTTTTTTTAAAAAAAATATTTTCTTTTTAAAATTACAGGGTTTGTTGGTGTTTTTAATTAAATTATAATAATTTTGGAGCATATTTGTTGGGGTTTTTTTTCACTAATAATAATTTTGGAGCATATTTGATATTTAGAGTTATATATGATATATTATTTTTTAAAAAATAATTTTATACAATTTTTTTATAAATATATCGAATAGCTAGTATATTTCTATAAAATTTAAATTTTTATATTTATTTTTTCAAAACTTCAGTGATTTTTATATTTGTTCTTCTGATTTATTACCATTAACCTATTATTTAATAAAATATTAATTTTGACATCACAAAAAAAAATAAAACTGGTAAAATTGTGCAAAAATATACTTTAAAAAAATTCCCAGTGGTTGCAATCTTCTTTCTCTATATAAAAAACCAAATTATCATGGTTTATATCTTCTATCACTTCTTTTCTACTTTATCTATTTAATATTTTATTTTTTTACTTATTTTTTTTTAGTTATGAGTTTATTAAGAAAGAGAAAGAAAAAAAAGTATGAAGAGTTTTTATTACTAGAATTTTGATTGGGAAAAAGCTAAGTATACACTCTAAAAGGGGTGTATATTTTACACCCCATTTATTAATTCAAAGGTGGGATGAATTTCACCCATGAAGTAATGGATGAAAAAGTCTTCACCCTTGAATGGGTGGGGGTGTAAGATGTACATCCATTTATGGATGTACATATAGCATTCCTCTTTTGATTGAGAGATAAGGTGAAAAGAAAGTGAAAAGTTTTGATCTAAGAGTTTTGAACATTGACTCATTTTCAACTAGATTAGGATCTATTTTAAGGGAATTATAATTTCATAAAAAAGTTACAAAGGTTAATTTATCTAAACTATATTTTTCTAAGACATTGGTGGGGAGATATTTGAAGTGGTAAATATAAAAATTTAAAATTTATAAAAATATATTTATTATTTAATATATTTATAAAAATTTATAAATATCAATTATTGGTTTGCGTTAGAAACGACTTGTAAGGATTATTATATATATTATAAGAAAGGGATAATTGCCTGTGTACCCCTGAAATATGAAGAAATATCTGATTTACCCCTCTTATTTTTTTCTTTCCAATATACCCTTCATACGTTCCACCGTTATTAAAAATACCCCTACCGTTTCCCTTTGTTAAGTTAACTAGGGTTAAATTAGAGTTAAATAATAATCGGAGTTGAAAACTATCAGATATACCTATTTTGCCCTGGTTTAGGATTTAGGGTTTAGGGTTTAGGATTTTTTAGGGTTTTAGGGTTTAGGGTTTAGGGTTTCTTAGGGTTCTAGGGTTTAGGGTTTAGGGTTTAGGGTTTTTTAGGGTTTTAGGGTTTAGGGTTTAGGGTTTTAGGGTTTAGGGTTTAGGGTTTAGGGTTTAGGGGTTTAGGATTTTAGGGTTTAGGATATATTTGAAAGGGCAAAATAGTAATTACACACAGATAACGGCAGTTCAAAACGGTACACTAACAGAGTTTAACTTCAGGGGTATTTTGGAAAGAAGTTGGAACGTAAGAAGGGTAGTTTTAATATTAGCCTTCTAAGAGGGGTAAATATGAAAACAGAGAAATTTTTAGGGGTACGTAGGAAATTGCCCCTATAAGAAACTATGAATTGAGAACCTTAGCAGTTTTGGAGCGTTTCCCGCAAGCCAGTGTCGTATTTTCCTAATTTGATTTTTTTTTTCTCTTGGTTGGTGGATCTACAGTAAAAGTTCTCTTGGTTGGTGGGGTCTACAGTAAAACCTAATTATTTGTGTGTTCCGCAACCCTTCGATTTCTTCTTTGCATTAAATACTTCTCTACTTTATAGTGTTCTTTTGGTTGGTGGGGTCTACAGGTGGGTCTACAGTAAAAGCTCTCTTGGTTGGTGGGGTCTATAGTAAAAAAAAATTATGAATTGGGAACCTTAGCAACCTTGGAGCGTTCCCCGCAAGCCACGTGTCGTGTTCTCCTAATTTGATTTTTTTTTTTCTCTTGGTTGGTGGATCTATAGTAAAAGTTTTCTTGGTTAGTGGGGTCTATAGGTGGGTCTACAATAAAAGCTCTCTTGGTTGGTGGGGTTTATAGTAAAACCTAATTATTGGTGTGTCCCGCAACCCTTCGATTTCTTCTTTGCATTAAATGCTTCTCTACTTTATAGTGTTCCCTTGGTTGGTGGGGTCTACAGATGGGTCTACAGTAAAAGCTCTCTTGGTCAGTAAAACCTAATTATTGGTGTGTCCAAATACCCTTCGATTTTTTCTTTGCATTAAATGCTTCTCTACTTTATAGTGTTCTCTTGGTTGGTGGGGTCTACAGATGGGTCTACAGTAAAAGCTCTCTTGGTCAGTGGGGTCTATAGTAAAACCTAATTATTGGTGTGTCCAAATACTCTTCGATTTCTTCTTTGTATTAAATGCTTCTCTACTTTATAGTGTTTATTGGTGTGTCCCGCAACCATTTGATTTATTCTTTACATTAAATGCTTCTCTACTTTATAGTGTTGCATTAAATGCTTCTCTTCGTTTGCGATTTTGTCTTCTCTCTACCTCTCCGTTTTCGCCATGATGAACCGTCGTTGCCTTCCTGTCGTCTCCTCCCTACCTCTCCGTTTTTGCTATGATGAACCGTCGTTACCTTCTTGCGTGCTAGGACGGGCGCAGCGTGGGGGCTGTCGCTGTCTCCGCCGTGTTCTGGCAGAGTTGTTGGTACGGAGCCGCCTCCCCTCTGCCTACTAGGATTCCTGGCCGGCAAATGGCCTCCTACAACTCGCCGAAGCGCCGTAGAATGGGGTCTTCGGTGTAGATGGCAGGGAGGCTGTGCCAGGCTCTGACGAAATATGTGACTTTTCTTTGCCATTCGTATACCTAATCTTTTACCTTATTTTGCTTCTATTACACTTCTTCTTCTCTTTTTCAGAGTATTGCTTATAAATACTGGGTTTCTCCTTCTCTGTTACCCTTCTGCGATTGTTGTTGGGTTCAATCTCTTCTCTACCTGTTGATGTCGTTTTTACTGCATGTGAACGTGTGGCTTTTGCTCCGGTGCTCCCTAATGGCGCATTGCTTCGATTTTTAAAACATAGGTTTGTATATCTTGGTTTATTTTTTTCTTATGTAATTTTTTTTCTTTATTGATGTTTTTTTTTTCATTTTTCTCTTTTTTTTTTGGTGGGGGAGGAAAAGGTCTTGAAGTATTTTTTTTTTTGTTTTTAACATTTTATTTTTTTATTTTTACTGCATGTGAACGTGTGGTTTTTGGTTTGGTGCTCCCTGGCGGCGCATTTGCTGTGAGTTTTAAAACATAGGTTTGTATATCTTGGTTTATTATTTTTTTCTTATGTATTATTTTTCTTTACTGATGGTTGTTTGCTTATCTTACACGTTCTCCTGGTTGCTACTGGTTATTGCTGGAATGCGGGTTATTCCTCGGTGTCGACGATATCTCGGAAGTTGGTCGGTTGCGTGCTGTGTATTGTTTGGTTGGTCTCTGTTTGGTATTATTTTTCTCTGTGATCTTTTTTGTGTATGCTTGATGTTGGATTGGGTTTTGTATTCCTACTATGTTTTCGGCATTTTGTATTTGGTTTTGGGTGCAGTTATGGTCGGTCGAAGACGAAGAGGGGGTGTTAGTGTTTATGTTGTTGAAGATCATGTAGAGCATGTGAGATGTTGGAGTGCTCCATGTGCGAATATCGATCAGGCTGAGAAAGATGCGGCACGCCGGCTGGTTAGAAAGATGCATAATGATTTTTCCTTCGAACTTAGGGATTTTAATTTAGAGGATACAAATTTCTATATATCAAAATAGAGCTAAAAAATTTATTTTTAAATTATTATTTTTTTATAAATTATTTATTATTTATACATAAAAAATTTCGTTGCATAGCTTGAGTTTCCTTAAGTAGTATATTACTATTGAGCTAAAATAAGTTGAGACGGAATTTTAGAGAATAATATATGAAAATTTGAAATTTATACTAGGAGTACTATTTTTTTATCTCATTAATTAGGTATTGTATTAGTTATTAATTTTGAAACATTTAAATAGTAGTGACGAATAATGTTGACAAATTATAATATATACTTTCGAGATATTTCAAATAATGCACATTATGCTTAACGGAATTATCTTTTGAATTAGATGCTCCATTATTGAGAATAAAATAAAAGCACACAGATATATTTATACTCTTGGTAATTAAAGATTTTTTTTTTTTTTTCAAGAACAAAATTTTTCATAAAAACCAGATTTTTTTCTTTCAAAAATACTATTTTTCTTAGGAGCCAAACAAAAAATATATATATATTTTTTTAACCAGTAGATTTTTTTTTTTTTTTTTTTTTTTTGAGGGAAAGGCAGCATGCTGCCGCTTCATTCATTGCAAGGATGAATTTAGCTACAAGGGTCAAGGCAACCAGGCCTCGAGAGAGAAAGAAAAAAAAGAAAAAAGAAAAAAAGATCTCAGACACAGACTAAGGGCACGACCCAGACCAGGACTCCAACAGATCACGAACAACGTAGCACAGATGGTCTGAATTGCGGGAGACCGACTCGAACCTTCTACTGTACCGCTCCAACCAGATAGACCACCAAATTGCCGCGATAAAGATAAGGTCCCCTATCCTCTGGAGCTCCAACTCTTCGCGCCCGCCTTCCACAGCGCACAAGCATTGGTGTAGCAATAAGCGGCCGCGTTGTTGGGGAACAGGGAGGCCAGCAAGGAGCGCACTACCACGCAGGAGGCAAACAGGTGGTCTACGGATTCCTCCAAACACGGGCAGACCAGTAGATTATTTTTTGGGATGTTCTTAGAAGGAAAAGAAAAACTTTAGACAAAGTTGTTATTCATATCATACAAATAACAACATAAACCACATTAACTATCAATGAAGAGAGAGAGAGAGAGAGAGAGAGAGAGAGAGAGAGAGAGAGAGAGAGAGAAATGGACTTAGGGGCCAATGTTACATCTTGCTTCATTCTCCTCTTCCACTAATGCTTCTTGTAGCAGCAAACAACACAAGAAACTCATACAAATCACCAAAATCACATATAAGTTTTGCCATCAAACTCCTAACTACACCCAAAACCACACCCATCTTCTCCCAATCTCCACCCTTTACCACTTCTGCAATTTTAAAAATCGCGACTTCGAATCCGAAAATTACTACCATCAATTCAAATGATGCTAACTTCCCCATTTTCATTAGTCCCAAAGCCTTTTTAAGAGCCTTTAACCCATAATTCCCTTCCTCTAACAATGAAATCACAATACCCCATTTGGTGACAAAGCGCAGGAGGGTAATTTGCGCAACTACAATAACTACAATAATAGGTAGCACCAAAATAATATGCGAACCTATATATCGTACGATCTCGAATTCGAGTGAAATTCTCAAGCAAATGAGTACAACTAGTAAGGGCAAGAGTGTGGCATAAAGTAGGGTGATCGTCGTCGTCGACCAAGTTCTCCGAGCTATTTCGAAAAGGCCTTCGACGGACGGCCTCTCCGAGGAGCACGCCATGACTGAGAAACAGGCTATAAGAATTGTCGATAGGCTTGAAACGACGAAATCGATTGGCCTAACCTGCATTTCAGAAGCTGCCAAATAAAAAGAGATATCTCCAAAGTACTTTGGCATTAGAAAGCTCGTGTCGATAACAAAGTGCGGGGAGATGCAATGCGTGACGATGGATGAGAGAAGCGCATAAGGTACAAGAACGACAAGCATCGTCAAGAGCAAAGACTTCGGGTTTTGGTTTGCGAGCTTTATTGCTTCTACGAACGACCGACGAACTCCCCATGCTTGCGAATTTGACATGACGAAAAAAGAAAGCTAGCTACTCATATGATTAAATGTAGAAATATGTTGCAACATATATAGAGAGAGAGTGTACATGTGTGTGTGTGTGTGTTTGCCTTGGAATGAAGACTGAGTTGGAATAAGAGCTTGTGTACAAATTTGGAGTCCTGAAGATTAAGTTGGAATAAGAGCTTAATTGTGTACAAATTTGGAGTCCTTGTTGTTGTCAGTCCAAAGAAACTGATTATAGTGTGGTTTAAATGTAACAAAGTTACAACCACAATCTTGTTACTACAGGTCTAATTTGTTTAAAATGAAAGTTAAGTTGCAATAATTAAGAGCTTTTGTACAAATTAGGAGTCCTTGTTGTCAACTCAAAGAAGATGATTATTGTGTGGTACAATTATGTCACCAAGTTACAACCACAATCTTGTTGCTACGGGTCTAACTAGTGAACCCTGTTGACACTTTCTACAGTATTAATTTAGATTTTGACACTTACCGTGACATTCATAGGAATTAAAATAGTCATATATATTAAAATTTATACTATAATAAAATTAGATTATAGAAATATATTTATATAATATGTTTGTGCAAGTGTTCTATCTATATTTTATTTATATTCAAAATTAGATTATAGGAATATATTTTTGAAACACATTATAATAATATGTTGCTATACATCCTAACGACTACGCATATAATGACACTAATAATAAGTGTTTATATTTTTGTCAGTGACATTTTTTTAAAATTTTAGAAATATTTAAAAATGTTGCTATAGCATAATTTTGTTGTAATGATAATAGAGCTAAATTTATTAATTCGGTTATAAAATTTTGGACGACAGCTAGATCCAAGAAGTTAGGAAGGTTAAGCACGTCAGGATTAGAGTAGTTGTATGATGGATAACGTTCTGAGAAGTGGGACGTTACCGTTGGTATTAGAACCAATCACAAATAGAAAGTGTGAAATAAGTCTTAGCTGAGTTAGAGTCATACATCGGGACGGCAGGTAGAGTGCTGCTCCCCACAAGATCGATTAAGACTAGCGAAACAAATCACACATCGATGGTGCTTATGAGTATGCTTTAATCTAACGAGAACATCGGAGCTTAAAAAAGAAAGGTATGTGACATCCATAAATTTAGAATAACTAGTTCTAAAATAGATAATCTCATGAAAATTAGGGCGTAACAGTTAAATCAAATATTTTTCCAAATGAGCATTTGGGGTGTACACCAAGTATTTTCCCAAATATAATTGGTAAAAATGTGTAGAGACCCTTCAACCATAGCCTATTCTGGAATAGCCTCATCAACTGTATATATCTTTTATCTTTTTTTTTTTTGTTGAGATTTTATACAATGTTAAGTTACAAACTTTATCAAATTTAATGATTTTATTAATTTTTAACCATGAATTCACCTAATTTTATTTGCCAAAAAATAATTGAAGTATTTAGATTTGGTGAAATCACCAACGAATTTGACAAATTCTCCAAATTTTTTAATAAAAATTATTCAATTTTAAAGAATTGGAAGTTGAGGGGGTCTTAATTAAAAAAATTCTTTAGGGTACTATTCATAATCCTATAGTTGACGAGGTCTCTAATGAAATTAATTTTATAAAAAAAATACTATTTGTACACACTTTAGAGTTGACGAGGTCTCTATATGAATCTAATTATATAAGAAAATTGCTACTTGAACGCACTAAAGAGGAAAGGGAGGGACCTCTAAATTTTAGTAAAAATATAAAAAAAAAAAGAAAAAAATTTGATATAATAAGTAAAATAATAATATTTTTAGAATGAAAATAAGTAAAATAATGATATTTTTAGAATGAAAATGATGTAAGATGTATAATTTATTTTAAAGTTTGAATTGTATCAATAATTTTGCTCATTTTATAAAGAATAGGATAAACTATTATTTACCCAATGTAGTTTGGCATGTGTTTATTTTAATTTTCTGTAATTGAAAAGTTACGCTCTAGTGCTCTTTGAGGATACAATAATAAGACTTGGCCACTGTAGTGGCCCAGATTCCTGTGCAGCTTTTCTCGTGATCCGTGGTAGTGAAACATCTATTATTGGTGTGTCGGGCACGCAACGTGTTAAATAGACGCGTTGGACGGACTCAGTGAAGATTTGGGATCAAGCCTGGCTTTTGGTTGCTCTCGCCGAATTTTAGAAATGATTTCAGGCTAAACGAAGGCCGGATTTGGATTCAGCGCGGAAAAACGCTTGAAAACGGCTATTTACTTATATTTTTCGGAGTCCGGACGGCCAAAAACGGACACCCAAAAGTTTACGGTGTATTTTGGTGCACTAAGGAGCTGTGGACCGGCGGGAATGCCACGTGGCGGCCTGTCATTGGCAGGCACACGCTTCGCGGTCCAGGGAATCATGGCGTTGACGCAGTAGACCGGGCGGGTGACACACGTGGCAGCTCCTCATTGGCGGGCTCACGCGGCGCGGTCCACGGGGTCGAGCGGCCGGGTGCATGGACCGGGGCGCGCCATGTGGCGGTCCCGGATTCGCTGGCTCACGCGTGTGCGGCACACGCGAGGGCGCGGCGCTGCGACCGTACGCACGCGTGGCAGGGGACTGCGGCGTGTCGGGTGCGCCACATGGCGTCCCGCCATTGGTGGGCGCCGCGGACCCGCCGTCCTGCCCGGGACACGCGGCAGCGCCCGAGCGGCTGGGCGACGCTGTCCCGTGTTCGCGACACGCGTCGAGCCCAGGACGATTCGGACGCTGACGGGAGGCGGGCCTTTTGAGCTTTCGGGCGCCCGAATGTGGGCCTTGTGCCCGAATCTTGGTGGGCTATAAATAGCCCACCACCCCTCTCTTCTTTTGGTTTTTTCGAGTTTTAGAGAGAGAAAGAGAGCTTGTGGCCTGAAGAAAAATTGTTCCACTCTCTGTCCTCCATCTCTCCAGGAAGTTTCAAGATTTTAGGAGACTTCAACATCGAGATCTCTGCTACGCGGCGCACTTCGACGTTTCCCTTCTGCGGCCCGTTTCCGTCGTTGTTCAGTCGGAAAAGTCCCCTGCGCCAACCAGGAGGAATTTTTGGATGATTTTTGCGGCAGCGTGTTCCTAAGAGGTAGGCCTTCGATTTTTGTGTTGGTCACTTCGCTCTGTTTTGAGTTTTTGGTACGGTTCCCGAGGCATCATTTGACTCTATTTTCTGTGACCATTTTCTGGACAGCGCGGACTTGTTTATTTTCTATCGTGGCCTACGAGACTCGGATCATGGCGTATAATACTCATTTTGGATCTACTCGTCGCAAGGATCGCAGCCGTAATTTTTATGGATTTTTCCGCGAACCACACACAGGTGAAAAATCTCCCTTTTCTGTGCTGTTTTGTAAACAGCAAATGCTGTTTTTCGGGGAAGGCCCATTAATGCCGAGTTCGAATATTTTGCAGTGATTCGTGGATTTTAGGGTTGCGGGGATAGTTGCTAGACAGCTAGGAGTTCTTTTACAGTTTGGGAAGTTGCGTGTACCAGGTGGGTGGTTGTTGCATCCCTCTTTCCCGACTTGCTCACTAAGTTTACTAGAGAGTGAAATCCCTATATTAAATCTACAAATCGATCACCCCGTTGACAGTCATGCTTAAATTAAAATAAAAGTGAGCCTATCATGTGAGACTATTCTTGTGGATCTATCATATTGAAAATAGCACCATCATGTTAGTACTTAGCTTTTGTACAAAAGATGATCATGTTAATACATATTTGATGCTTCACTTCTATTCTATATGGGGACAGTTGCATGCTTGTATGGACATCTAGAAAGGTCACTATTTATTGTTACACTATCATATTGGGACTTGACTTAGGAGAAACCATGCTTGCTCTATTTCTTCTTTTATTCTGAGGCATAATTCATATTGCGCGGGTTCGAGCAGGGGGTTGGGATAGTGTAGTCGAGATTGTACTAGTTGTGGGATTTATGGGTGTTGCGGCAACCGCGGACTTTGGGCGGTTGACCGGATGTTGCCTTTGCATCAGATTGGGGTTTCATCAATGGATGGGTTTTCCCACTTGAGCATAGTCGTGATCTAGTCCTGCTATTTTGAGATACTTGTGATATGGTTACTTTACTCGTGTGGGTCGCTCTCCTCGAGTGCCACTCCGGAGGTAGGCTTATTACCGGTCGCGTGCCGGTCCATTGGTTATCGAGGGATTCGGTCGTGTGCCGTTCCCGCTACTTGATTCTAGAGTTCGACCGCAGAGCAGGTAGTACCGGACTTGTGCCGGTTCTTGGATTGGGTTGTTTTGGGCAGTTACTGTTTACTGATGCATGCATACAGTCTTATAGTCAGTGCCGCATTAGAGGCATAGTAGTGGTAGTTCTCCTTTTCAGCAGTTCATTTAGTTTACCACTTTACCTTCCTTTTGCCTCTTGTAGTCTTAGTGGGTGCGTCGGAGTTTGAGGCTTTACCCACTAGGGGAGGTTACTGATTTTATAGTAGTTCTCACCCCCGTTATTGTTTTCTCTCTTTTTCTTCCTTTGTTTTGCAGAGTCGTCTGCGGGAGTTGCTGGGCCATCAGCGGCAGATCGAGGTAAGGGGATCGCTGAATAGATAGATCCCATGTGAGACCGTGAGTTGCAGCTAGACAGATACTGTACCCCCTTACTCAGACTGTAGTAATTTATTTTTATTTTGAGGTCTGGCTTTGGCTAGCTGGATGTATCATTTTGGTGAGCTGAGAGTTTATTGTATATTTACACTTGTATCTTATTTCCAGTCTGAGATATTATGTAGTTCTTTTTAGTTCAGCTCTGTACTATGTTCTTTTATTGTATATCTTATATCTGAGCAGGTTACCGGCACTTCGTGTACATGAAAAATTCGGTGTGCACGACGGATCTGCTAACGAGCTCGGGTTCTGGTTTACATCCGGGACGTGACAGCCACCATGCTATAGATGGAATGTAGTAAACGAGTAAAGTATAAAGTTTTTTAATAGAAGTTTGTAAAATATAAAGTGTAATTTTTTAAATTGAAAAATATTTTTTTGTATATTTCAAAAAATATGTATACCTTACATTTCATTTATTTAAAAATGAGTTGAATTTTATTCGTCATTTTGAAATGTTCAGCAAAAAATATTTCATCATTGAATGAATAAAATATGCATCATATATCTCTTTTAGAATATATGATTAGCATTACTTTTCAATAAATTAGTGTGATATAATAGAGAGTGTCAAAAAGATCTGAATGCATGGTTCATGTTTTTTACAGCATTGACCGATAATTACTATATATATAGTGGGAATGCTTGAAGATATTTTTCTGAAGCGTCATCATAAAAATATTTTTATAATGAATTTTTCTTATAGCGTGGTGGTATAGATTTAGGTCAACTCTGGATTGACCAGGTGGGCCACTCCTCAATAACTAGTGGTTCTATGCTATGCTCAGAGGATGAGGGGTCATCGGAGGGCTCCGCTTATCACCTGAAAGGAATGGAATGATCCACTTTGGCCGGCGTCGAGGTCGGCAAATGGCGACAAGAAGCAGAAGCGCTCACTACAACAAAACTATGCTATAGCGACATTTTTAAGTGTTGCTAAAAATTTAAAAAAATACTGCTGAAAAAAATACCGACACTTGTCATTAGTGTCGCTATATGTGCCGTCGCTAGAGTGTATAGCGACACATTACTATAATGGGTTTCAAAAATATATTCCTATAATCTAATTTTATATATATATAGACTATAAATGGGACACTTATAAAAAGTGTCACAAACATGTGTCCCTATAACCTAATTTTGTTGTAGTGAGCAAAGAGTATTTCTTCTTGGCGACAAGAAGTACCGATCATCCCTAACGCAAATGATAAAAAATTTAATGATTGATATATGAGATTTTAAATTTAAAGCCTAATTATTTTATATTTTTCATAATAATAATAATAATAATTTGAGCATGCCTACTAGATGTGTGTGCATATTTGATTTAAAATTAGAAAAACCTTGCTAACTAAGCTCATCAAAAATCAAATTATAAAACAATATATACGAACTACAACCCGTATAAATATTTCCATGTATCGAAATTTCTCACTTTTACATGGCATCTCTTGCACTCGTAGTAGAACATAGTGTATGCATAATAAGCAATGAATTTCACCACCAGAAAAACAAGACCACACAAAATGGAAACCCTATGATCATGACCATGATCATGATCACCACCACAAGCCCACCTAAGAAGGACTTGCTCCACCACCGACATTGCGAGAGCGAGTACGAACCCTTGTGCCCTCCTCCCCTTCACAACCTCCTCGGCCCTCTCCAGTGCCGACAACCCTTCGTGCCTGCATGCTCAGTATAAAATATTAATTGCAGTATTGTTCTTTAATAGCAATAAAGCTTTTTAGAGGAAATTATGTACTTAATTTACAGTATATTGGCTATATATATATATATATATATATATATATATATATATATATATATATATAGACTTGTGTAAAACCCTGGTAGGATTCGGGCCGGGCTCAGTTTTGGACCAGGTTAATTTTGCCAGGTCCAGTTCCGATTTAAACGGGCCAAGTTGACCGATCCAAGACATGGCCCGCCCTATTTGGCAAAATTCCAAACTAAATTTATAGGTCAGGTTTGGTTTGTCATATAGAGAGAGAGAGAGAGAGAGAGAGAAGAGCTTATATATTTTTAAAAGTATAAATCTAACTATACTTGTAAATTTTTTACCATTGAATTTGCATTGAGATTTGTGATATTTACTTTTTCTTTCTCTCTCTTTAGTTAATTTTACAATAGTATAAATCTCAATGCAAATTTAATGATAAAAAATTCACAAGTATATTTAAACTTATACTTTTGAAAGTATATAAATCCTACTCGTGTGTATATATATATATATATATATATATATATATATATATATAGTATCAGAGCATGAGGTATTAGCTTTGAATCACATAGAACTTTTTGTTTGTAATTAAGAAAAACAACCTCCACCCATATAATGCAAAAGTGTTATACTGGTTGTTCTTTGCAAATTTAAGCTTTATATAAAAAATAAGATGTTTTGTCGCACCCTTTTTCTAGGACGGCCACCACCAGGCTAAGCTTGCACGCAATATCAGAGTACGCGAATAAAATCGGGCCGACGCACACAACTAAAACTACCGAACCCGCAACCGCCACCGCCTCTGCGAACAATCCATCAGCAGCCCCTACTATGGCTCTAAGCATCAACAGCAGTGAAGCTAACGCCGTTGCGAATAACTCGACACATACCGCAGTGATCACTGGCCTCCTCCACGTATGTCGCACTGCACTCACCAACTCGTCGAGGGAGAGACGGTGGCGACTACTAAAAGAAATGGATGACAAGTAGGCCATGAGGATGGTCGAAAGCTTCGATAGGATGTAGCTGAGAGGCTCGACTTGTGAGACCGGTTTGGTTGTGTTCGAAGGAGAAGGATCGAGGTCGGAGAAGACGAGGAAGAGGTTGGAGGAGACGAGAACGAGAAGGACGGTCTAGACCGCCGAGTTCTCGCGCATTTCGATCGATCGGATCGGGCCGGCGTCGAGAGACTTCAGAGTGTTCTTCAAGTCTACTACCATTTTTTTCCCTCTATATAATGTTCGCAATATTGCAGTGCCGTTGTTGACTAAGTCGGCTGTTTAAGTTGACTGTTGACTTGGCAAATAGGACGCAAAAGTTGAAATAGATTTTTTTTTTTTTTTTTTTTTTTCATAATAATAAGGTTATTAATACTTTATTAGAAATTTACAAAAGAAACATTTACAAAAAAAAATAATGTTAGTGAATAATTTACAAATTATTTATGAATAAATTAAGAATCCGCATAAAAAATATAGTATCCAAATTTTTCTAAAAATTTAAAATAATTCATAAATTTTTTAGCCAAAAAAATATTATTCGAAAATATTTTACGAATCCTGAAATTTTGCGAAAAAAATTCTGCAAAACACTTTTGTAAGGAGTCTCTTCCTCGCCACTACCAGTTTGTGAGTTGTGATTTTGTAAATTTGTGCATTAATTCATTATTTTGATGATTGTGAGTGAAATTAATATTTACTCTTAATTATTATTATTATTTTTTACCTACAAATTAATTTTTTTCTAATTTTTCAATCATTAGTCAATTTTTTTTTTTTTTATTCTTTGTAAGGAGTCTCTTCAAATTGTATTATTATTATTATTATTATTATTATTATTATTTTCTGAATGAATATTTATTTATTTCTACAATAGGCTGATTAAATTATTTTTAAAAATAAAAACGATTTATACTATTAATATAAATATAGAGAAAAAAAAAATTCATTTAATACTTGCTTTTTTTATTCTGAAATTTTAATTGGCGAACATATTATTTTCGTATAAATCGCGTATCCGAATAATTGATAACTTTTTTTTTTAATAAATTTAAAAATTATAGTATATTATATCTCTCTGGATTAAGTATCTATGCTAGGATGTAGACACTCCCATGTTAAACAATAATGAGTTAAAGAAAACTTTTACTTGAATTATAATTTAGTTAAAATTTGTTTTTTCCACCACTCATTAATGACTTTAAATATGTAATTATTTTAAATTTTTTATTATATCTAAAATATTCATACTAATATATAAAAAATAAAAAGTATAGTAGTTAATTTTTATTTTTATATTTTGTCGCTCGGCCACTACCTAATTCATGGTGAAGACAATTTAGATGCTTTAGAAAAACTAAGTCACGGACGAACTTAATTTTCGACGAAATAAGCAACAAAAGTGAACATTTAAAGCAGAAAACAACTTCACTTTGCTTCGCATATGATAATAGCACCCCTGGCTTCTTGGGAAAAAATTATCAGCACTTTTTCAACTTAGGAGGGACAAAGCCTCTGGCCAGACGGCTTTCCACCGAATTTCTATCAAATTTTTTGGAATGTTTTTAAGAAGGACATTGAAAAAAAAATTCAGGAGCTGTACGAGGGTAGAAGTTGTACGGACCGATTGATTACTTTTATATTTGTCTAATTCAGAAAAAATAAGGTTCGCGAAAGGCGAGTGATTTTCGGTCGATTAGCCTCCTTAATGAAATACAGAAAATTATTTTGAAGGTTTTGGCCAATAGGTTATCACCGGTATTACAGAAACTAATGTCTCAGCCCCAATCCGCCTTTCTCAATAGGCGAAATATTTTTGATGCTTTTGTGACAACCTGCGAGCTAGTTGGGTGGTGCTGCAAGTTTAAGTCTGAGAGGGTCAGAGTGAAAGTGGACTTTAAAAAAGCGTTTGACGGGATCAACTGGTCTTTCCTACTGAAGATTATGGAGTGGTAGGGCTTTGACGCTTGTGGTGTAAGTGGATACACGAATGCATCTGAAACGCTAAGGTGGTGGTGTTGGTGAACGGGGAGGCTACTAACTGGATCAAGACTAAGCGAGGGGTGAGACAAGGGGACCCCCTCTCTCCCTATCTGTTCCTAATGGTGGCTGAGGGACTCTCGCTATTGACTGACGAGGCTGTTCAAAATAAGCTCCTATGCGGACTTGGGCCGTCGGAGGACTACAAAGTGTCTCTCATTCAATACGCGGACAATATCCTCTTCTTTTGTGAAGCCAGGAAGTCTCAGCTACGTAACCTGAAATTCATCCGGCATCTGTTCGAATGGGCTTCCGGTCTCAAAACGAATAAGGAGAAAACTGAGTTGTTCTATACCGGCAGGCATAAGAACAGGGGGTGTAGATTAGCGACCTTATTGGACTGTAAGGTGGGCGAGTTTCCGACGGAATACCTTGGTCTGCCACTTTCCAATAAGAACCTAAGGAAGGAGGTGTGGCGTGATATTATCGAGAAGATCTGCAGTAGAATCGAGGGATGGCAGGCTAAGTTACTCTTGAGAGGTGGTAGGCTCACCTTAGTAAACGCTGTTCTCACCAACATGCCTCTATATCACCTTTCCATTTTTCTGGCCCCGAAATGGGTTACTAATCGCATCGAGGCTCTTAGAAGGGATTTTTTCTAGGTTGGCTCATCGGGATCTTGCGGATGGGGTCGGCTAGTTGCCTGGGATAATGTGTGTAGGAGCAGGTTAGAAGGTGGTTTGGATATTTTGGGTCCGCATGTAATGAATGAGGCCCTACTCTGTAAATGGTGGTGGAAGTTCTATACGGCTACTGACCTATAGTAGAACAAATTGATTCGAGGCTTGTACTACGTGAAGCGACTACCACTGTGGGAGTTCCTTCAGGCCTGCCTCACAATGGTGGAGGAATGTCCTCAGTATTCGGGAGGTCTTTAAGGGAGGGGTTTCCTACCTACTGGGAGATGGTAGTACTATCTATTTTTGGACCGACAAATGGTTCGGTGAGATGGCACTGCAATACCTTTTTCCCGAGATATATAACAGAGTTGTTAGAATGCGGATCAGAATCGGTGAGTGCTACGACCGTAACAATTGGAGTTGGAGGAAAATATTAAGAGGGGCGTGCACGAGGGATATGAGGGACAAGCCCTGATGCTAAATTTGAAGGGTCTTGTGGGTGCCTCAGCACCGGGGATCATGAGGGATGGAGTTATTTGGAGGTGGCAGGACAAAGGCATCTTCACTGTCAAGTCGGCCTTCTCCTTCCTAAACAACAGGGGGCTTTTGGACGCCACGGCTTCTTGCCTGTGGAAGCTGCGAGTACCGTCTAGAGTGCAGATTTTTATCTGGCTTGTTTTGAAGAATCGGCTGCTCACATCAGATAATCTCGAGAAAATGGGTTGGACCGGAAGCAATCACTGTGTGCTCTGCGGGTCGTATTCCAAGACGGTTGATCATCTGTTCACGATGTGTGTTTTCACACGTTTCGTGTTTGAAATGGGCGACGGGACCGGCGGCTTCCATGAGCCAGGGGACAGCGTTAGAGGGGCGTGAGAGGAGCAGTCGGGAGGAGGTTTCTCGGTGGAGGTGGCTAAACTTCTTACCTACTTGTCGACAACCTGGTGGGTGATTTGAAATATTAGAAACAAGGTTATTTTCCAGCAGTTCAGGTCCGACCCCCTATACGCTGTTACGTAGGCTAGAAATGTGCTAGCGCAGTAGGCGGAAACAAGGTTATTTTCCAGCAATTTTTTTTTTTCTTTCGCGTTGTTTTCTCTAGAGATCTTGTTGTCTCACTCTTGTTGCCAAATTCATACTCGTAATGAATGAAGCAGGTAATTCACTACCTTTTTCTTAAAAAAAAAATATATATATATTAAAAGGCTTATGGAGAAGGGGTTAGGAATAGAAGCACAAAAGATAACTCAGATGAGCAATAATAATAAAAAAAAAGATATAGATAGTGCTACACAAATTCAGCTGACTGAATATATGGAATTGTAGCTAAATTACAAAAAAAAAAAAAAAAAAAAAAAAAAAAAAAAAAAAAAAAAAAAAAAAAAAAAACACTTGTAAGAAAAATAAACATACAAAATTTATCTGTACTAAAAATAATTTTGAATCCACTGTCCAATCTTTCAAAATTTTGAATTTTACTATATGACATTTCAATTTATTTGATTTGAATCATAGCTAATTTTTTACTTTAATTAATTTATATTTGCAAGAATTATATAAAATATACTAAATCTGTAAAGATAAACGACACATTCAAATTTTAAAAATAAAATACCGTTTGCTTGCAGACTCAAATCAAATAAATTAAAAGACTAGACAGTAAAATTAAATTTTTGAAAGATTAAGTAGCTGAATAGTTTAGATAAATTGTATCCGTTTTTACCTAACTAAAATATGTGCTGCATAAGAGACTCATACAACTACAAATGTCCAATTCCAACCACCACACCTTCTCCTCATTAAGGAAGAGCAATAAATAACAGTCACCATCCAATGATAAAGTAAATTCATTGTATGGCATTGTGCGTTTCCCTCAAACACCAGGAAAAACCAACATATGCCTTTCAAAAGAAACAGGAAAGGTATAAAAGTTTGAATAGCCAGCGACGCGAAGCGTAGCCTTATCATTTTTCCATTGCATCACTCTTGCTTGTTTAAAATCAAATAAGATCATCTATAATACATAGGAAAAATCTACTACTCTTGCAGATTCATGAGCCAATTTGGGTCGCAAAATCAGTAGCTGCAGCATTACTCTGACATATGCAAGAGGCAAACACACCACAAGAGCTTTCATTTTATTTCACCATGCTGCTAGGATTACCATAAACAGTATACTACTCATTTCTGATGCCTATGAGACAGAACATTGCTGACATATCAGGTAAGAGGGGAACAAGCAATAACTATGTTAAAACAAAAAGAATAAGCAATATTTGTCTCCCTTTCAAAAAATATCAGAACACTTAAAGCCCCATCGACTCCAGTCAGAGTTTATCTTAACTTGAATCAAGTCAAAACCACTTGTCACTGATCATGCAATTGGAAATAAAAGCAGCATCCCTACTCGGCCACTTGGGCTAGTAGTTCTGGGTAATGGAGCATGTTAAGAAACTGCTAATTATGAGAATGCCACAATGTTTAGATGAGACAAGTTTATTTTCCATTGTACCAGTAAGTTCTGGGACACATTTTGGAAGGACAGTACAAATAGCTAGCTCCACAAAAATCAGATAAACAAGTTCCAGTAAAAAAAAATAATTATACAATTAAAGAGACGCAAAGACAATTTCAAATACTCATGTCAAAGTTGCCTATAGCATATATTTGGAATGCCGCCAAAAGCTAATCATTATTAACTTTACATAGTTAGCGCGATGTGGGCGATAATGCAGCCCATACATAGGTGACTATGTTAAAAATATGTAGCTAGGTTCGAAAGGACTTTTTGGGAGATAAATCCACCAAATTGTTGAATCAATACTTGCAATTTTTAACAAGATGTGCGTGTGAGCATGCAAGGCAAGCGTGCATGTAAGATCGGTAGATCTCCAAGAGCAGAAAAAACATGGAAACTTGGGGATATTTATTTTATTTTCTTCCGCATTTTATAGATCATATTTGATTAAGCAATCTATTTAAATCACTTATACTTCCCATTAGCTTATTGGCTGTGTACACCACAGAAAGAGATTCTAGCAAACTAACATAAACCGATAAAGCCCTTCTTCTATTTATTAACAGGGTTCTCTTCTTTCCATTGTGGAACTACCATTCCATCCAGCTACCAGATCATCAGACCAAAAAAGATTACAAAGATCCAGCATTAACGAATGAGGCTGAACTCAGAAGGCAACGACGATCTTTCATCTAACCACAAAACCTTCATAGTACAATAAAAAGTTCTGAATTCCAATATAATCAAATAACACCATTTGCCAAGCAAAAAATCATCCGTTTCCATTGGAAAGACGAAATTCCGTTAGATTCCTTTAGTCGTGCGAACACCGATCAATGGTTTACTACTTTCCCTAATTTCTGACACTACTATTAGTCAAAATGCGCCAGGAGGGTTTGTAAGGTACTCTACCCAGGAAAACTAATTGTAGCTACCATCTATACAATACTTATATCCCCAAATTTCACTCCATTCTTGGAAGGTCACTCAAACAAACATTAATCGTGGTTTCATTCAAATATCCAAAATTTGACGGGCGAATTTGTCAACAGTAAAGCACAGCAAATCTATACCAAAATTAAATATCATATGAAGTAAGTGACTAAAAAACCTTTCATTACATCTGAAAGATACTGCCCTACCTAAACTTTTGACCTGCACATTATTAGCTCACTTAATCACAGCTCTCACACCATCAGCAAAACTAAATTATTAATCAGAGGAACTACTATTATTAATCCATTCCTATTAGAAAAGTTGCTAAAAAAAAAAGTAATGGAAAAAGGAATGAGTAGAAACTATAATAAAGGACTAATTGCTTGATTCTTTCGTGGAAAAGAGAGTTTGATTGACTAGAAGGTGCCATCATGATCGTTTCTTTTGTACATGGGGAATAAACCCTAGCAGTAAACAACTAGAGATATTAAATTACAAGGTGATCGAGATCGAAAGAGAGAAAGCGAAGGGGGGGTGGAGATCAAACCCATCGCCGTGGCGTTCGCGCGATCTCCGCCGCCGCCGCCGCAACTGCGGCGCGGCAGATCGGGCACGCCGGGGACTTCACGAGCCACCGATCGACGCACGCGGCGTGGAAAACGTGGCCGCAGGAGGGCAGCGCACGGCACCGTTCCCGTGCCCGGATCCCCTCGAGGCACACGGCGCAATCGGGCCGCGGCCTCGGCGGTGACGGCGAATACTCAAACCAGGGGAGGCGGCGGAGATCGGCGGGGGAGAGGCCGCGCAAAGGCCGGTCGTCCACGCCGCCGTCGGTAGCGGAGGCGGCGCCTTGGGTGGCGGAGGCGCGGCGGCGGCGGCGGAGGCGGAAGGCCCTCCCGGCGACGAAGAGGTGGAGGAGGATGAGAGCGGCGACCCCGGCGAAGAGGAAGAAGAGGGCAAGCGCCACCGCCATGACCGCGCCTTGGATGAGGAAGGAAAGGAGCCGCGCCCCACCCTTCGGCTTCGCCGCCACCACCGCCGCACGCGGCGGCGCCGCCGTGTCGGCGGGGGGGCTCCACTCGTGGTCGCAGAGTCGCGCCATGGTTTCTCTTGAGAGCGAGGTGGTGAGGGGACGAAGAAGAGAACGCGAGAGAGAGATACATGCGGGGTGCAGGTGTCGGGATATTCTCAGAAGAAGTGAACATCTTGGTAAAATAACTCGCGGAATATTAACTAACTTTGTATTGTCAATCGTGGCCGTTCGTTTAGATGAATGGGTTGGATGAAGGGTCTGTGATGGCTGAAGAAGGGACTCTTGTCGTCGCTTGTTGGGAGGGGAAAGTGTCTTGGAGACCCCTCACGTATAACATATTTTGAAATAAGCCCTATATTTTATAACTTTTTTACAAAAAAGTAAGGTAAACCAAACATAGCGTGGCGTGTCATGTGAGATAGTAAAAAAATTACATAAAAAAATTATTAATTTTAAACTTTTGTAAAAGTGAATTTTTTTTTATTTTTATAGATTTGATTCGAATTTTTTAAAAGAAAAATATTTTGTACCTTTTACATTCCTAGGTTATATTGGATGGATGGAATTTATATCTTATTTATAATTTTACTTTTTTAAGTAGGAATGTCAACGCGTCGAATTCGAGACGGATTTTTAAAAATTCAAGTTTAAATTCGAAACTGACTATCAAATTCGAATCTAAATCCGAATCCGACGGATTTTAAAAATTTATATCTAAATCCGAACCTGACCAAAAATTTGAAACCCGAACCCAAATTCGAACCCGAAATAATTTTTTTTTTTCTCTTTACAATATTTCAAAATATATTATATTAAATTTAAAATTTTAAAATATAAATTTAAATATAATATCAAATATTTATATACACATATATTATATAACGTAAAATCAATTCGGGTTTGGGTTCGAGTCGGATTCGAGTCGGATACAATTAAAATTCATATCCAAATTCAAATCCGTCGGATTTTCATTTTTTATATCCATATCCGAATACATATCCGTTTAACATTAGATAAATTCATTCCGTTCGGATTCGGGTTCGAATAAAATTTCGGGTATCTGTACCCATTGGCATCCCTACTTTTAAGAGAAACTAACTGAATACCCTTATGTTTTTTTCTCTATTTTTTTTTTTGTCTCGGTCTTTTATTATTATTTTTTTTTTATTTTTTTTTTCTCGCTCTATGTTCATCTTCCTCCACCTTGTTGTTTTTTTTTTTTTTTTTTTATCTCATTTACCTTTCTGTTTCATCTTTCTTTTCTTTTTCCTCGACCGTCCTAATATTTATACTTATCTCGATCACACATGCTCATTCAAATTTAATATAAATCACGAAAGTGAGTGCTAAGACCATAATTTTCTACCACAGAAGGGAGTGACACGTGGCGTCAACCATCGGTTGAAAGACATCACCCGATAGAGGTTTGAGTCAACAAAGAGGAACTCGCGGCTCGATTGAGACTAACCCCGAGGACAGAGGCGTGCAACACGCGATGTACCACCGGTTGGAGGCATTAGCCGATGGGAGAAGCAACCGATGCAAAGATTATCGCATCACTTAGAGTCGACTACGGGTTTGAGGGAATATATCCGACTTTCTCATTCAGACAGCGAAACAGGTGGAGTCGGAATCAACCTTCGGTTGCTCGAGCCGAAGAAGAAGAGACCCACATCCTGGCCCAGATCAGTTTTAGGTACGCAACAGCACTGTACAAGGCACACACCATCGGACGAAGACACCAGCCGACAGAAGGACGAGTCATCCGAAGAAGGGTCTACGTCCCGATCCGGACCGATCCCAATCACGACGCCCATCGGCTGAAGGCGTCAGCTACGCCGATAGGAGAATCAGCCGACGAGAGAGACGGTCACCCGGAAGATTATTCGTCTCATTCAGGACCGTTTGTCGGCCAAAGACAGATATCGAACCGCCCCAGTCGAGCGACGGAAAAGGTGAATTCAGGGTCAATCCTCAACTGCTTGAAGCTCCCAAAGAAAAGATCTTAAATGGAATAAAGGCAAGATTCATGAGTGAATCTCGCAACGGACTCAGAATGGCAAGCAACGCCCAGCATTGGAAAGCGCCGAGGATTACGTTCTGGTGCGACGATCGGAGGATGAATCTAGACGGGAAATGGCTATTATCCTTTTATAGATAATCGATTCAAAAGAAAATGGTTGAGGAATTTTTGGTAATTCCCCTTTGATTACGCCGATTGCTAAATCGACGGTTATACACCTTGGTTCGAAAATTGTATAAATAAGCGATCCATCGAAGAGATTGGGGTCCGGCAACCTCGTAAGCCCGGTACCACCCTAGCATTTCTTCTTATCTAGGAGTAGGGTAACTTAACTTTTACCGCTTTTCTTTACTGGTTTGCTAGGAGTATGCTTAATTGTAATATAAAGCCATAATCGGCTCATTAGCCGTATCATTTGTTGTCTCTTCTACCCACGATCGGCTCCTTAGCCTCTCATGTTTATCTATCTCACATCCGGTTCAGCAACTCTAAGTCGAAACCGGCAATCTCTCTCTACCTCCATACCCCGCTTCGGCTATCCTAGGCTGAGCAGTCGCGAGAAGTCAGCAGAGGAGAGTTTCCCTTTGCACCCGCATCCCGATTTGGCTCCTCCAAGCCGATTAAGTGCGAGAGTTACTAAAGGAGAATCCAGCCGAGCAGATCCCTTCTCGGCCCGATCGTTTGATTGTTGGCACGCGGCGCACTTCAACACCTCTGGAGGGTCACCCAGGGGCCGATCGTGTGCAAGCCATATTTTGGTCCCAACATTGAGCCTGCGGCGGAATGCATGGTCATGGATGGCAACGGCGACGGCAACGGCGACGAGAGTACTAAAGGATTTAAGAATGACGACAGCAGCGAAGACTAGAAAGAGAGCGCGCGTGATAACAATATATATATATATATATATATATATATATATATATATATATATATATATATATATATATATATATATATATATATATATAATTAAAAATATTATTATATATTATTACTCTTACAAAAAAAAATTAAGAACTAAAAAAAATAAAATTATACTATTAAAATAAAATTATATTATTTTAAAACTAATTATACTGTTTAAAAAAATTTATATTTTGTGAACGAATGTTGTTCTGCTTGAAATAAAAATTATACTTAAATTATAGTATTTAAGATAAAAATTATATTTTTCAAACGAAAAATTATATTGTTTAAAACTACAACTTTGACCGTCTCCATCTACATCTTCTCATGCTACCCTCGTCCTGGCCCTTCAACCCGACCACGCGGGATTTCGCCGGTTAATATTAGAGTAAATTGGACCTCGGTAAAATCTAGTTAAGAAGAAAAAAAAAGAGTTCATCTTCTTCTCGTTGAAAGAGAAGAGTGATGCTTCGTTGAGCTCCAAATCCCCCAATCCCCTTCACAATCCCTTTCTCTCTCTCCTACCTAATCCTCCCATGGCGTTCGACAAATCGATCCTAAAAACTGACGTGATTGGATCCGCTCCGGGTTTGTACGGTACAGTGGTGCTCAGAGGCACCTTCGATCGCCTCCACGACGGCCTCCGCCGGATCGGGTCGTGGTGGGCACCAAAAAGGAGGTAATAAGATGTAATGGAGAGCCATGGAAGGGGAAAGTAAAGGTGGTATTAGGGTATAAGAGAGTAGATAGGAGAGAGGATGGGGAACTCGAGAAGATCCTGTGATCGAGACCGGATAAAGCGGCGGAAGTAGTTTGGTCTGTGGATCGTGCGGTCGGGAGGCGAAGCCGAGGAGAAGTGGTCCCATGGCCCACTAACCCGTATCTTTTGGGCTGAACTACCAATGGGCCAGGCCATTAATGGGGGCCCAACCGGATAGGGAGCCACCTGAATCGAGCGACGAAGCCAGAATTTTTAAAAATATATTATACAAATATATTAATTTTTAAAAATTATTAATAAAAAATTATATATAAGTAATTTTTTTTTATTCATTAGCTTTCGAGTTTTAATATATATATTTTTAGAAAAAGAATAGAATATAGTTATCTTTATCATTAAAATAATAATATTTTAAATATTTATAAAAAAAATTATTTAAAAAAGTCAAGTATTAAAATTTAGTATAATTTACAAATCAAGTATTACGATATATCAAAAAATTAAGTATTAAGATTTTTCATAAATTTCAAATCCAGTATTACGATACATTTGAGTCAATTAAATTTATATTTCGTGGCCTAATATTATTTTTTAAAAAAAAAATTATTTTGGCCCCTAAAATTTACACTATTTTTATTTTTTTTAATAAACTAATAATAGACTGTTATATAATTTTAAAAATGTTGGAGGGGCATGACCACTGTGGGTCTTCACGTAGCTTCGTCCATGCCTGAACCACAAAGGGAAACCACCACAGCTGAACCCAAGAGAGGCCCACCACTCAGATCTAATTACGACCCTGTCTTTGTAAGGTCTTACAATCGGGTCATTGGGTATACATCCATTTTGGATGTATATCATACACCTCATCCCATTTAGAGGTGGGGACTTATCCACCGGTCACTTTAAGTGACCGGTAAAATTCACCCCATCCTTAGATGAGATGGGATGTATGATATACACCCAAAATGGGTGTATACAAAGCATTTTCCATAAGAAAAAGATACATGTACACCCCTATTAGGAATGTACATTCTACACTTTCACAATGAACGGTGTGGATTAATCAGGGTATTTGAATTAAAAAAAAGATGATATTGTCACTCCTTAATTTTTAAGCCACGCTCTTTTCCTCCTTTTTTTTTCCTTTCTTTACAGAGCACCGCCCCAATCCCTCTCTCCCTCTCCTCCTGCTCGCCCTCCCCCCCCCCCCCCCCCCCCCCCCCCCCCCCTCTCTCTCTCTCTCTCTCTCTTTTTCTTTCTCTCTCGCTTCGACGATCTACGACGCCTTCGTGAGGGCGACGCCCCCGATCAGACCACGACCCCCTCTGTCGACGACGAGCTCTCTGTGCATACTTCAATCCCTCGCCCCCCCCTCTCTCTCTCTCTCTCTCTCTCTCTCTCTCTCTCTCTCTGTTGCTTCGTGGATCTATGATGCCTTCGCGACGGTGACGCCCTTGATAAAGCCACGGTCCCTTACGTTGACGACAAGCTCTGTGCATTCTTCAATTCCCTAACAAGAGTGTACAGGTACATTTCAATCATTTCATTTTATTCTCTCCTTTTTTCTAATTCCTCAGGATGGTGTACCGGTAGTTTTTGTACACTTTGTACCGGCACACTAGTATTACATTGTGTACCGATACATAATGTTACATTGTGTATCAGTACATAGTGTACCAGTATACCATCCTGAGGAACACCTTGTACTGGTACACTAGTATTATATTGTGTACCGGTATATGGTGTACCGGTACACCATCATAAGTAACGTCTTGTACCGGTACACTAATATTACATTATATGCCGTTATATGATGTTACATTGTGTACTACAATGTATTCACAATTATAAAAAGAATCCTGGAGTTTAGATTAGTTGCACTTATTTTTATTCTCAAAACAGGAGTATTATTGCATATACACCTAATATATATATATATATATATATATATATATATAGTAGCATTGTCAATGTGTTTGTGTTTGAATACATATAATTTCATTCAAACTCTAATTAAAATGAACCGATTTATTTAATACTAAACGGATATGATTTTGAATACGTATATAAAAAATAAAAATTTGATAAATTTAAATTTGAATATAAATTTTCACTACAACAAAAATTATACTATAACGATATTTTTAAGTGTTTTTAAAATCTAAAAAATGTGTTGCTGGCAAAAATACCGACATTTATTATTAGTGTTGCTATATGTGCCGTCGTTATGGTATATAACGACATATTTTTGTAATGTGTCCCAAAAATATATTCCTATAATCTAATTTTAGATATAGATGGAATATAGATAGGACACTTATACAAAAGTGTCACAAATATGTGTCTCTATAAACTAATTTTATTGTAGTGTTTGTTTCTATCTGTTCCAAACCTGAATCCAAATCCAAATCTGAATTAATTTTATATTATATAATAAATATAAATATTTAATATTATATTTAAATTTATATTTAAAAATTTAAATTTTAATAAAATATATTTTGAAATACGATCAAAATAAATAAATATTTCAGAATTAATTTCGGAGCAAACGCACATCCTGTACCCCATCTGGATAAAATATTTTTTAGAAATTACTCTACAATTTGTGAAATGATTTCTCATCATATCTCTACCTATTAAATTGATGGGATGTAAAATATGCATCCGAAAAGAGATGTATAATTAACATTTTCTTTTATTTTGAGTTCGAATTTCGAGTTTAGGTTCGGATTTTGAAAAATAATCATAGAGCAGAGGAGTCAAATTCGAAATAGTCTATAGTTGAGGGATTTGTGTGTGCTTTTTACCTAAGGTGAGTTGCGGGTAGTGCGAGTGAGCAGAAACAAAAGGGGCGTGTGGATTTGACCGGGTCGGGCGACTAGCCGACGTAACGCGCCCGTGGTTTCGTTTCTTATTTTATCAAAATCTGGTTTTGCTAATTAATTAATTAATTAATTTGGACGGTTCACATGATCCGATAGCGATATCGACCAAATTGATACAGAACCCGTTTAGAGATTATAAATTAGCCAATAAAATATAGTTGATTATAAATTGGACCTCACGTTTAGAGATTTAGTGTGGGGACTATTTTTGAGAGTAACTAAGTGGGGTGGATGATCCCACTCCAATCAATATAGATCATATGTTAACCGAATTATTATTTTTTTATTACAAGTAGCAAATGACGTAATGATTGCTATTTAAAATTTAAATTCAAAATTTAATTATTTTATATTTTTAATAATTTTTTTTAAAAAAATAAACTAAGCGAATGTCATATTATCTTTTTCTCTCTCTCAACAAAAATTCTCATCTTCTCTGTAATCTCAAATAATACCGAAGTGTTACGTAAGTAGTGAATATCATGTTATATTTCTCTTATCTTCAATCTCAAACAACACCAAAGTGTTATTCTAGTGGTGCTTTCATTCTAACTCTTTCCTACCTAACCGTCTGTGTGATTATTTTTCAGATAGAAAATAATTTTTATTTGAACTAAAGTTCACGTGAAAAAATAACAAATGTTTATTGATAGAAAATCAATGATT
The DNA here is from genome assembly GCA_029204045.2 of Tillandsia leiboldiana. Taxonomy (NCBI): domain Eukaryota; kingdom Viridiplantae; phylum Streptophyta; class Magnoliopsida; order Poales; family Bromeliaceae; genus Tillandsia; species Tillandsia leiboldiana. Next base: position 1,762,841 of record CM055083.1, read on the forward strand.
TTAGAATTATAATTATCTTGCTTTTTTATTTATTTTACTAAAATTGTTTACACTAATATATAAGAGAATAAAAAAATTACAATAATTAATTTATTATTACTACTATTTTTTATTTATTTTTTCATAATTGACTTGAACATCACTCAGGATGAAACTCAGGATGAAATCAATTATGGTATTTGGAAAAGTGAAATAGCTGGTGCATTCATTTTACAGTGAATCAAACAACGAAAGTGGATAAATGCTAAAAATAATTTCATCACTTTGCAATTTTTGGATTGGACCGCGTTCATAGTTTAGAAATCGACAGCCTAAAACGTAATTGGGCCTTTACATATTTTGGGCCGATCGGTTTGGTTTAGACGAACAAACTATGTATTTTGGGTCAGCCCGAGTCGACCCCAGCCCACAAGTTAATTAGTTAATCACAAAGGTTTAACAAAGCAAAATACTAAGCCAAAATGCCTCAAAAATATTATACTCTTAGCACGCATGCATATTAACATGACACCAAGGCATATTGAATAGTATTCACTATTGTTGCAGGAATAGTATTTGCTACTGCATGTGATGTCTCTAGGCCTGATCCTATATACAAAAGAGCTTACTCACGAGGTTCAAGTCCAAATGCATCCATGGAATTTAAGTGTGTGTGTGTGTGTGTGTGTGTGTGTGTGTGTGTGTGTGTGTGTGTGTGTGTGTG
>CM055083.1:1763595-1781095 GCA_029204045.2 Tillandsia leiboldiana
ATATATATTGGATGCGTTTTGAAATTTGATTATCGTTTTCAATTTTATACTTTTAATTTGTTGACTGTTTTGCGGTGTGATAAATTTTTAAAGATAATTTGAAAAAAAAGTAGATGTCTGGTGGAAAGTGAAGGGCTCGGACCGATAAAATATATATTTTTATTTTTTTTTTGCCGGGTTAATTCTGTGGGATATATTTTTGATATTAGTGTATTCTTTTTATCATATAGTAAACTTTTTTTTTTTCGTCCGTAATTTTTTTCTGCAAAAAAATATTTCACGTAAATGCTTATGTCTTTAAATTTTCTTTTGTTCATTTATTATTTATTTATTTTATATGATCGTTATTTTTATTCTTGTTTATATGTTCGTGGTAATATATATTTAATAAGTTAGATTTTTATATCTTCCCTAGCTCCTATATGAGTAATGCTACATGTACACCCCGAAGGGGTGTACATCCCACACCTCCACCTCTTTAATGGTATCGATAGTTTTTACGGGTCACATCAAGTGACCCCTCATCACACCCCCACCCTTAGATGGGTGGGGGTGTGAGATGTACACCCCTTACGGGTGTACAAGTAGCATTTTCCCTCCTATATATATAATGTATTCATTTTTTATCAAAATCATCTTTTATTAGGGAGAGAGAGAGAGAGAGAGAGAGAGAGAGAGAGAGAGAGAGAGAGAGAGAGAGAGGAGAGAGAGAGAGAGAGAGAGAGAGAGAGAGAGAGAGAGAGAGAGAGAGAGAGAGAGAGATTGGGTTCTCTATCCAAGAAGGGGTTACCACCTGTGAACATGTGAAGGAAAGGTCCCCTCTACACTCCAAGCCCCATTGCATGTGAAAGATCACAAGAAAAGAAAGAAAAGTCCATGGCCACATGCAATTAACCCAACACTAAAAAGCTCAAGCTCAAACTTGTTAACACAACAAAAGAATAGAATTAATTAATGTATATCCTATATTTCTCTAAATGGCCCTTAATTGCAAAAAAGAATTTAAGATAGTTGGAAACTTAAGACCACCCTAAACATTACCTTATTTATCCAATTCTATATAAGTAACACTAAGTAACATCATTATATATCAAACAAAACTTAAATCCAAGTTCTCATCTAACTATTTGGCCTTTCTTAAAAATGGCTTTTTCTGATGTTAGATCTTGTTTTATTTGCTTGCCCATGTGACACACACTCACACCATGCCTATTTAAACCCTAGCCCTTTGTGATCTCTCCTACATATAACTAATACCTTCTAAACATGAGAAGGCCCTTATGCTCTTTCAATAGGAGTAGAAGAGCAGTGTCTCATGGAATTAGGAAAAAGGAGAAGGCCATCTCTTATGCAGTGCAAATGAAACTTAGGAAGCTTAAGAGGATCGTGCCGACGTGCGAAGATGCGGGAATCGATACGTTACTTTCGAGAACGGCCGAGTACATTTTCCTCCTAGAGTTGCAAGTTGGTGCCCTAAAGACTCTCTCTAATCTTTATGGCTGGCATTACAAGACTTAGTTTCTTTCCTTTCATGATGTATTACTCAAACAAACCCTAGCTAGCTTTTGGTTCTTGTGGGAACATTTTGTCATGTTCTATGAGATGTTTTAATTCATGTACTGCAAGAGATCAATACAATAAGTACATGTATTTTTACGCATCTTAGCGCCTAATGTGTATACTGGAAAATTTTGATCTTGCGATCCATATATATTTTCATTTCTGTATTGAATGTGGCCTACGTGATTTATTTAAGACGATCTTTAAAGATACAGTCAATCCAATCGGTTAGGATGTATCTGGACATATTCTTGATGGACGGACGTAATTAAAACATACTTACATTAGCTTATATATATATATATATATATATATATATATATATATATATATATATATATATATATATATATATGACATAACGGGAGTCTCAGTCTAACCTTAATCCAAATTTTCTGTGACGGCTCCATCCTTGAGAATAAGGGAATAGACAGAAAACATCTTGTTTTTTTGCAGATTGCGCATGAGAACGAATCGAAAGGAAGAACCGTCGTCTACAACTAATTTTAGAAAATTAAAAATCATGATAGAAGGTACGATCTAAAATTTTATTTGGTATTACATTCTGTCCTTGATTCTTTTTTTTTTTTGGTTTTGGGTGTGATTGATTGTACGAAGAAACTAGCTCATAATTGGAGAAAAGAATACCTGATGTGTAGCAACTTCAGCATGTTGATGTCGAATATAAATCTCCAACGATACCATTATGGTGATAAAACAATGTATATATAATTTATAAAAGTGATATATATGTGAATGATTTGAGAAAATTATTCTGATCAAATGCATTTTGTGGTTTTAGCTAGTAGCTACGTAACAATGAATTATTTGGATATATATATGTAGCTTTTCCTCATATATATATATATATATATATATATATATATATATATATATATATATATATATATATATATATATATATATATATGAGCAATGCTACATGTACATCCCGAAGGGGTGTACATCATACATCTCCATCATTTTAATGGTGGCGATATTTTTTACGGGTCACATCAAGTAATCCATCATCACACCCCCACCCTTAGATGGGTGGGGGTGTGAGATGTACACCCCTTACGGGTGTACACATAGCATTTTCCTATATATATATATAGAGAGAGAGAGAGAAGAGAGAGAGAGAGAGAGAGAAGAGAGAGAGAGAGAGAGAGAGAGAGACGTCCCACTTCTCAGAAAGTCGTTCCATTCAAAAACTGCTCTAGCTCTAGCACGCTTAACTCCCTTAATCTTTTAGGTCTTGCTACCATCCAAAATGCTATAGCCGAATTAAAAGACTTAGTCCTATTATATATATCATTTATATATAGGATCAATACACATTCCGATAGTATCACAGAAAGAGAGAGAGAGAGACACACACTATCACTATGAATATTAAAAGGTAAAAAATGAAGGTATAAAAGATTTAAAAAAAAAGGAATATATAAAACCAGGTTTTTTTTTTTTTTTTTTTTTTTTTTTATCAAATTAAATATCATGATATCATAAATTATATAGCAGTTTGCTGACAAGGTATAAAATTTCAGTTAACAAATTAATGTGCTTATAAAGATGCATGAGTCTTTTTAAGTAAATTAATAATTTTATCTGGAGAATTTAATAAATGTAGAAAGAAAAAGATAAGACAAAAAAGAAGAGATCCAATACTGAGGCAAACTAATAGATTAAAAAGAATGGCAAAGCAGATACTAACTAATGTACTCTATATCTTATCCACCGTCCATAGTGTACGTGTCAAAAGGTTTGGTGGTTGATATCCGAGACCCGAGTTCGAAATCTAGTTGCTTCACATTTTCAATTAAATTTACTTAAAAAATAAACGAAGGGGGTAGTATGCTACATTTCTCTCAAAAAAAAAAATAATATACTCTATATCTTACTCTTTGAAGGTTGTATTATTAGGCCATGCCATGTGACGGAAGGCCGGTTTGGGCCGAGTTACGTTCGAAATGGTGGAGGGTAATTGGGCTAATTTATGTTTGAAGTGGCATAAAGCTAGTTGGACTAAGTCACAATCGAGATTCGTAGGTGCTGTGTTTGTACATTTAAGTGAATTGGTTATGTATTTCTAACAACTCGAGTTTTTAGAATTAATGGTTAGTGCCAACAATCCGACAAATGATATCAGAGTCAGAGGTCATATATTCGATTCTTGCATACTGCGAATGTGTGTAGGTGCTGGAAAGGGCGAAAAATTGTTTGCTTAAAGGGGCCAACATTCTGTCCTGTGGTGGGAAGCCACGTTAATTGGGCCGAGTCATATTCGAAATGGTGTGAGACTAATTGGGCCGAGTAACAATTGAGACTCGTGGGGAGCAAGCATTTTGCCTTATGGCCGGAGACCAAATTGGATCGAGTCTCGTTCGAAATGGTGGGAAGTCGAGTTGGACCGAACCATGTTCAAAATGGCGTGATATTAGTTGGACCGAATCCTAATCAAGACCATGGGAGCTGTATCTATATCAGGTATAAGTAAATTGGTTGCTTATTTTTAATAGTTTGAATTTTTAAAATGAATAGTTAGGACCAATAATTCGACAAAAAATGCACTATTGGTCCCTAACCTTTTCTATTTTCTAACTTAGGTTCCTAATTTTTCTTTTTGGCTACGAGGTCCCTCTTGCCTTTATATTTTGTTTTGGTTTGGTCTCAATTATCTAAAATTTTAATAATTTTAATAGAATAGGTCACACCAGTTCCAATAAAATTCTATCTAATGATCTAGTAGCCCCCGCTCAATCTCGGCACCAACTCTGTGGCAAACCCTATGCATCTTCTAGAACGTTTGCTCCAACATCCAAATTCAAGATAATAGGAGGATGGAAATAAAAAAAATAGGCAAAGGTTAGGGACTAATTGTGTAATTAATTCTATAATAATTCGGTTCATTAGTAATAATAATTTATTCGGTGCAAATCACAATTCAAAACACTTAAGTTCAATTATTATTATTACTATTATTATTAGTGTCCATATCTTTTATATATCCAATCACAATTTTATTTTTATCCGATTAATGACTATTGAGGTGTCACAAGTTTTAAAGGCTAAGAATTTAATTGCAAAAAAGGGAAACAAATCCGGATAAGGATTGAGGACTAATGGTGCAATTAACCCTTATATTAAAGTGTTTTATCTTTCTACGCATTGATCAAAAGAAATTAAATTAGATGTTAGGCATATGTTACCTTACCTACTAACAGCAGAAAAAATAGAAAAAAAAGCATAGTAAGAAGAGAAGAAGTGTGCCCAAACTTATACCAAACAAAACCCCTGTAACAATTAAGCACATGTTCAATGTACTAGTTTTGATCACTTATCTTGTAACTTCATTAATTAAATATCTTTTTAAATCTTCATAGGGATTAAAATCTTGATCAGAGGCACATAAACAAATACTACATGACAAAGAAAATATATTATGCAACAATGCAAGTACATGGAACTTAACATTTGTTCAATACCAAGAGTTGAATGGGTTATTTGTTCATTGAAAAAGTTGACAAGCCTCACCCGTGTTTCAAGGAAAATGAACATTAGAGGAGTAATTTAATCGGCAATTGGGCTTTTGATGTCACAGATAAAACAAACCACCTTTTTTTTTTAATTTTTTTTAAAGAAATAAAAATTAAAAATATATAAACTCTACTATATATATATATATATATATATATATAGTTCGGTTACTATACTTTTATGAGTAAAATTTTTTTGTACTTATAAGTTTTCGTCTCTTGGATGAAAGAATGTGCGGTTAGGATTATAATAGTCCCTAAAATTTATACTATTTTCTCAACAACCTAGTAAACCCTAGGGGGACCACTATCATCCTAACCGCACATTCTTTCTTCCAAGGGTAAAAAAGTTATGAGTATAAAGGGGTTTATACTCATAAGCCCTACACTATATATATATATATATATATATATATATATATATATATATATATATATATATATATATATATAATTATGGTCCTATATTTTTTTTTTTTGAGAGAAAGATAGCATACTACCGCTTCATTCAAGTAAGGATTGAATTAGGTAACAAGGCAAAGCAACTAGGCTTCAAAAAAAAAAAAAAAGAAAAAAAAAAAGAGTTCCAACTAACAAAAAGAGTTCCAAAGAGATCGACAAGATTGAATCTCCATCAGCAAACGCGACAAGGCCGGCCTTTTATGCTCAAAGATTCTTATGTTCCGCTCTCGCCAAACAGCCCACCACACCGCATCGACCGTTCCAAGCTCTCTCCGGCCAACAGCACCACCCATCAGCTTGATCTCATCCCAAAGCCCCACTACAGATCGAGTTGCATAAATTGAGCGAGCGTTTGTTTAGAAGCAACCTTACCAGCAGTAATCTGGTCGTCTCGCAACTAAAAAACAGGTGATCTACCGTTTCGTTCTCGACCGAACAAAGAACACATCCTAACTCCCCGGATCATCCTCTTTTAAGCAGATTATCCACCATTAGCACCTTCCGCAGCAGCACCAACCAGACAAAAAATTTTTACTTTCAGAGAAGTCCTAATCTGCCAAATTTGGGCTAAAGAAGTGTTTCTGACCCCGTCATCCATTAAGAACTTGTAACAGGATTTAACCGAAAAAGTTTCCGTCTTAGACCATCTCCATTTGACTTCATCCATTCTGGTAAGTGTCATAGAATTAGGGAGTGTCTCATTAAGATCCTGGATCATCTCGCATACTTGCGATGACCCAAGGGCCGCACCCCTCAAAATCATATCCCACTTCCACCCGTTACCGTCAATGCAGTCCTTCACCATGAAATGTTTATTTGCCACTGAGTCAAAGATACAAAGGTAAATGGACAAAAGCGGGCAAGATCCGCACCACGTGTCGTACCAGAGGCAGACCCGACTCCTCTATCCGATTGAGTAAGAAACCCCACATTTGAAAATCGCCTTCGTTGCTAACACGCTCTACCACCACTGGGAGTAGGGTATGAAAGACACCCCTTCTCTGAGAGGCTTTCTCTTAGTATAGTATAGGCGCTCGACAAGGCCACGCCACTGTAACGGGTTCGCCGAGAGAAACCTCCACCACCACTTCGAAAGTAGTGCTAAATTCATCGTCTCTAAGTCTAAGATCCCTAAACCCCCGTCTTTCCTGCTCCTACAAACCAATTTCCATCGAACCAGGCACAAACCCCCTACTACCCTACTTCCACCCCTCTAGAAGAAGGCCCTACGAAGAGCTTCAATCCTTCTTAACACCTATTTCGGTGCTTTAAACACCGAAAAGAAATACAGAGGTAGGTTAGAGAGAATGGAGTTGATGAGAACAAGCCTCCCTCCCTGGGAAAGCAACTTGGCTTGCCACCCTTCAATCCGCCTTTCCACTTTACTAATAATGGGCCACCAGTCTACTTTCCGTAGACGTTTATCCGAGAGGGGCAGCCCGAGATACCGAGTCAGGAAGGAGCCGACTTTGCATCCCAGGATCTTACCCAACCTCTACCCTTTCTGATCCTTTGTACCCAGGTAGAACACCTCAGATTTATTTCTGTTAATTTTCAATCCCGAGGCCCATTCGAACAGCTGCCACACAAAAAGAAAATTGCGCACCTGTCTACTCTTCCCTTCATAAAAAAAGATGGTGTTGTCAGCGTATTGAATACAAGAGACCTTACTATCCTCTGACGGACCAACCCCTATCAAAAGTCCATTTCTAACAGCGCTATCCATAACCCTTGCTAAGGCCTCGGCTACAAGGAGAAACAGGTAGGGTGGGAGAGGGTCCCCATCGCGAAAGCCTCGCTTAGTTTTAATCCATTTGGTCGGGGATCCTTTTACCAAGATTGCGATCTTAGCATTCGAGATACATTGCTCAATCCACATGCACCAAAGTTGGTTCGCCCCAAGCCACCTGAGGACCTTTTGGACGAACCCCCAACTCACTCTGTCATACGCTTTCTCCAAATCAGCTTTAATGCCGACGCTTTCAATCCCCAGTTTACAATCTCGCTGTCGAACGCCCCTTTAAGAAAGCCGCTTGGGATAGAGAGATGACGTCCTTTAAAGCACCCTCGAGCCTGTTGGCGAGAACCTTGGATATGATCTTTTGGACTCCGTTCAATAGACTAATGGGCCTAAAGTCGCAAGCAGCTTTAGCCCCTTCCATCTTCGGGATTAAACAGATATAAGAGTAATCCAACGGCCCCGAGTTGAGATTATCATTAAATAACTCCTGGAAGATGGCGAAGAGATCCGCCTTAACCACCTCCCAGAACTTTTGAAAGAATCGCAAGTTGACCCCATCAGGCCCCGGGGCTTTATCACCGCCTAACTGGAACGTGGCCTTTTTTATTTCCTCGAACGAGAACGGGGACGTGAGGGAATCCGGGTTAAGGAGGTTCCTATCTTGGAAGATGCGACTCCAATCTCCTGTCAACTGATTGTCGGAAACGTCCAAAGCGATAGTGTAGGATCGTTGGCGCTAATTAACCATTAATTCCAAAAGCTCGAGCTGTTAGAAATACGCAACCAATTCACTTAAAGTGTACAGACACAGCGCCCACGGATCTCGACCGGACTCAACCCACTTGGACGTTGGGTCTATTGTTGGCCCTCTTGCCGTTAGGTCTATTGTGGACCGCAGCCCCACTCAACTTATTGGGCTCACCCAACTCAACTTATTAGTCTCCTGGGCCTATTGTCACGGGCAGGAGTTGGACCTATTTATAACCCATAAATAAATAGCCAACAGATAGGAGCGAAGAGTTCTTTAAATTTGGCGAAGAAATACTCCTTTTTTTCCCCTTCCCCGAGGAGAGTTCTACCTTCATCTACAACCGCACCGATAGTATTTTCTCTTCTTCTACAGTTTGCAAATGAATGGAAGAACTTCGTGTTACCATCCATTTTTTCCAGCCACTGTTGTCTAGCGCGTGCCCTCTATAGACACTCCTCGTCCAGTATAACCTTAGCGAGATGGTTTTTAAGCTGCTTAATTATGGGCGTCAGCCTCCTGTGGTGACAGATGGTGTTGCTCTTCCTGAACGTCCAGTCTCTATATCTCCTCTGACAAGCCCTTCCTAGCCTTCGAGATACTATAGAAACAGAAAGAACACCATTCCTTGATTCTCTTACGGTAGTGCCTGAGCTTTGCCACAATGGTTAACACGCCCGAGGCCTTAACCCCTACTTCGTTCCACTAGGTCGGGATCCGCTCGTAGAAATCTTCTCGTCCTAACCAGACTTCCTCAAACTGAAACATACGCCGCGGTAAAACATCACTCGAGTCAAGAAAAAGAGGTGAGTGATTAGAAGTAATTCTAGGTAATGCAGAGACCTTCGAAAGTGGAAAAGCATGATCCCATTCCGTGGAGATCAGAAAGCGATTGAGCTTGGCCAAGGTCGGACAGCTATGCATATTAGATCACGTGAATTTTTTATTGCACATTGGTAAATCGATTAGTTCCAGCTCGTTAAGAAGTTCAGAGAACATGTCCATAAGTCTCCCACATCAACTCCTGCCCATTCTTTCAAGAAGGTTTCTGGTGAGGTTAAAATCGCCGCGTACCACCTACCTCTGCAAACCACCTTAAGCTCCCTAAGTTTATAACAGAACTCCTCCTTCCCATCCCACGATGGCGGCCCGTAGACGTTGGTTAGGTAAAATTGAGTGCCGCTAGCAAGGTGGGCAAGTTGAACAGTAAGAGAAAATTTCCTCACAATGACCTCAGACCACCCAAAAGCTTTAGAATTCCAACAAGTTAAAATCCCCCCTGACGCTCCAACCGCTCTAACGAGATAGCATTTGTCACAAACGGAACCCGCGAAAGATCGGAGAAAAGAGCGGGAGACGACATCAACTTTGGTTTCTTGCAGACAAAAGATAGCCTTCCTAATACTTTGGTCCTATACTTTTAAAAGTGTTAAGTCAATGGTCGTTATAGATTTTTAACTTTTGGATGAAAAGTTGTGTGGTTATATATATATATATATATGGCTAAATTACAGAAAATCCTCCTGTCATATTCCGCTTTTCCACTTTACCCCCCTGTCATTTAAAAGTCGACAACCTGCCCCCTCGTAATTACCGAATTGTGCAATAACCTCCCCGCCGTCAGTTGACCGTCAGTTTTTTTGAAAATATATTTTCATATACCCAAAATACCCTTGGGAAATATTCCCTAAAAAAAAAAAAAAAAAAAAAAAAAAAAGACTTCGAAAAAAAAAAGACTTCGGAAAAAAAAGGAAGGGCATTTTCGTCAATTTACCATTTCTGTCAACGTCGTTGCCCCCTAAAAACAATTCGGTAATTACGAGGAGCAGGTTGTCGACTTTTAAATGACAGGGGGGTAAAGTGGAAAAGCGGGATATGACAGGCAGTTTTTCTGTAATTTAGCCTATATATATATATATATATATATATTTGACAACTCTTTAATTTCTAATTTTTATGATTTGAACTATATATTCTTACTTAGTTATGCTAAAAAATTAATTAAATAACAACTATAATTTAGAGTATTTGGTTGCTATACTGAGAACTATATATCTTAGTGGTCGGGATATAAGAATCCTCTCTTGCATATTTTGAAAAAAAAAGTGGGTTTCAAGCCTCTCGGCCGGTTTCTCGGTTTATATATAATATCAGGTTTAAGGGGTTTCTTAATTACGACCAGAGGTTTACGAGCAATTTCTAAATAAAATATTTAATTTAATAGCTTTATTGACTATTAGTCATCAATTATTACGACATGCATTTTGATAACCCAACACACTGATCATATGCTAAAAAAGATTGGTAAAAACATATACAACTTATCAAAGCTACGAACTTTTTTGAGTCCAATATTTGATTTTTTTAATTTTAATTTTATTATTTAATTTTATTATTTATTTGATTTGAGACAGTAAATAATATTTTGACCTTAATTTTTAAATTTATTACTTATTTTAATAAATTTATATATAAATACGAAAATTGCATGAAATATACTAACTAAACATGCATATAAAGATATAAACAACGGATTTAAGTTTTGAAGTCAAAAGTGTCGTTGATTAACTCAAATTAAACCGACTGAAAAATTTGAAAAGCTGGTAACCGATATAAAATATTTCGTAATACAGATAAGTTAATTATTTATGCTTAAGAATTAAACTATTAAGTACAACGAAGTCACCATAGAATTGGACAAAACAATCAATTTAATTGACTAAAATGGCTAAACTTCAAACAACAAATTAATAAAAGAAGAAGAATCTGAAAGAGGTTTCAATAAAGAAAAAAAAGAGAAGAAGTTAAGTTTGAGCAGTTCATTTCAAAATGGGAGTCTCCATACATTTTTCATCTATAAAAAGAAAAGAAAATATAATTAATATAGTAATCAAAGTAGAATCTCTAGCTAATTTACCTTGACAAATTTTCAAAGATCACCCAAAATTTAGGGGCTAAAGTGAAAAAAGGGGACCCCATGTGTATGCAATATTAATCTCTTAATGATTCTCTGTCCAAAGAAGTGCATGGCTTTGTGGAGACACAAGAGGAACCCATCCATGTGTTCATCAGTGTCCGCATGTGCGGGGCACCTCAATTTGCAACGTGTGATATATATAATATATCTTGTTTTCGGAGAAAACATATATAGTACAATAATAACATTTGTAGCATTCAACACATATAAATATATATATATATATATATATATATATATATATAGAGCCATATAAATAATAGGCATAATTAATTAATTATTAAAAATAATATTTTTGGGTTCATTGTTATCTTTCCTTTTGTAATTCTATTTTTCGTATTAGATAAATAATCCGAGTATATTTAAGTTCAACTTCCATTTATTTTAATAATCATGAAATATCTCAGCTTTTTAATTAAATGTTCTGCACCGAAGAAAGGTGATAAAAAAAGGAAGAGAAAAACTGTATCTTGTTCTTGGGATTCATGCATGTTCTCAAGTTCTCAATTGCACCCAAAAAGGGAAAAAAAGAAGAAGAGAAACACTGCATCTTGTTCTTGGGATGCATGCATGTGATAATTTACATGGTACAATTAAGACCTAGACAATAATATGCTGGGCCTTTTTCATGTACAATATCTTTGTTTACCAGATGCAACCCTACAAATCTTCTTCACTTAGGGACTATTTGATTCTATATAATTATAATTGTACTATAATTATAACTATATAAATTTGATATTTATTTTAATATATTTAAATTTAATTGTTATAGTTGCAACCACAAGAAGTCTCAACTGCATACCACAGTTCCAACTGAAATACTTGGAGAGAGTAATTCTAAGCAAAAATAAATTTACCTTCTTCGTAACTTTTTAAATAATTTTTTTTTTTCTTTTCTTATATTCTCGCGACAACATATATAAAATAAAAAAAACGCTAAATGTACACCCCAATTGGGGTGTACATCTTACACCCACCCCATTCTGGGGTGGGGTGAATTCCACTCGTCCCATCGATGGGACGAGTGGAGGAATACTCATCCCAGGATGGGATGGATATAGGATGTACACCCCATTTGGGGTGTACAGGTAGCACTCCTCGTTTTAGTACATTCAACTAATTAATATATAAGTAATACTAATTATTATATTTCTAAAATTATGCATTTCTAATTATAGTGTATTTATAATTACGCCGAAGCAATTAAAAATTGAATAGTAATATTTTTTTTACACATTTTATATAAACTATTTATTATAATTTTATATTTATTATTAAATTAGTATCATATATAAATTTATTTTTTAAAATTGTATATTTATAATTGAATTTTTTTGTTTTTGACTCAATTTTGAATATTAAACTATAAACTAATTATTCACTATAACAAAATTAGCTTATATGGACATATTTTTTTCAATATATATTCAAAATTAAATTATAGGAATACATTTTTGAGACACTTTGTAATAATGTGTTGGTATACATGTACCCTAGCGACTGCACATATAGACACTTATAAAAAGTGTCGGTATTTTTGTCAGCAATATTTTTTTAGATTTTAGGAATATTTAAAAATATCCCTATACTATAATTTTATTATAGTGATTTACAAAAAAAAATTTAAAAATTAATTATAAAACCGAACCAAATCGAACACAACCAAATTAATTCAGCTTGGTTTGGATCGATTTTTAGTTTTTTACTATAATTCAGTTTGATTAGGTTGTAATTTTTTTTTTCAAACCAAAAAATTCGGTTCAGTTTGGAATTTGCCCCAAAACCTACCCAATCCGAACCAATTCCACCCATACTAATTAAATCTGCATGCATGATTGTGCCTTGTGATTCACCATCAGTCCACGTGTACGGCTAATATTCCAGTCTCAAATTGTTTTAATTAGTTTGAGACCGATCTAATATAATTTTTGTCCAAAGAAATTAACTACATCAGGTGTGTAAGCACGCGCGTCTTACACACTACGCCTAAATTAAACTTTAAGTTATTAATTATTAACGTGATCTAAAGGCCTACATATAAAAAAATTAGAATTTCACAAATCAAATAATCGGTTGATTGTTAAGATTACTCAAAGCCTAACTAATAAATTTTCAAACTTTTTGATTATTTACACATAAATTATCTAGAAAGGATAAGTTGTATTTATCATATTGAATTTTAGTTTCTTAAATCTATAAGCGTACGCATGCATGTGTACTTTGACACCTTGAAGAGGGGAGAGAGAAAAAACAAAACATCAAGATAGCGTTTGTTTTGGACTAGATCTCGAATAAGACTTGTTCCAGTCGTATTATTTGGTTTGAATGGAAACGGTAATTTTTATTTTTTTTAAATAATTAAGCTGGTATAAGACTGTAAAATAGTAATTTTAGTATTTTTTCTGAAATAATTTTGTTCCCACTTGAGAATAAGTTTAATTAAACTAAATATAATTTTAATTATTGTATTAATTTTTTAATTAATTTAATATTTTGACAAATTTAATAATTTTATTAACTAAATATTGAACTATTAGATAATTAATATTAATTTATTAAATTATTTATTAATAATACTCATTATTATTAATTATTTTATCAATTAATATTTATGGTTATTTAATAATAGTTAATTAAATAAATTAAATTAATATTTTTATATTAATTAATTAGATAAAATATTATTATTTTAAAATTATAATTACTTTTATTCTCATTATTTCATTCTAGCTATTCAAACACTATTTTTCTTATTTCCAGAAATAACTCAATTTTCATTCAAATACAAAATTAAGTTTATTCCTATTTTTCCTGAACTTATATCTATTTATGAAATAAACAATTTTAACTTATAACTAAATTAAACGCAGCCCAAGAGAGAGAGAGAGAGTGTTGTGTGTTTCTCCAACTCTCTCTCTATATATAAATAATGTAGCTGGGGATAAATATATTTAATTTTTTATTATTTTTTGAATCTCTAAAATTGAGTAGGGGTAGGTGGAATAATAACGATAAAAAAGGATACAAAATAGATAGTGAATATTATTCATCTACTATTCGCAATAATTCAAATAAACTCATATATAGAGCTTGTAAAAGTACAAATCACTTGGTATTGTAAAAGCACAAATCACTTGGTGTTTGTAAGTTTTTCATCGTTAGATTTAATTTTTTGATTAATTTCATCATTTAAATCATGCTATTCCACCAACTACACTGTAAACCAAATACCCACTAAACCTAAGGGTTCACTGTCATCCCAATCAAAATTTTTTTCATATAAGGGTTAAAAACTTATAAAAGTATAAAAGTTCAATATATATATATATATATATATATATATATATATATATATATATATATATATATATATATATATATATATATATATATATATATATATATATATATATATATATATATATATATATGAGTAGGGTTTATATACTTTCAAAAGTACAAACCCATCCATTTATGTAATTTTTTTAACATAGAATTTGTATTGAAATCAGTGTTATTTAAAAGACATTTAAGACGAGAGAGAAAGTGTGACGCCCCCAATAGTACCATATCGGATGTGGATGGAATTGCGATTGGCTTTATATGAGATATGGAATTTAGTAATAATAGCTGGGCTTAAGCATTTTGGGTTGTGGTTTGGGCCCAATGAGTTATTATTGCTAGTTGGCCGGGTCGTTACATTTGGTATCTGAGCCAATAACCAGCCGGAAGTGTGTGGCCAGTCTCCGCTGAGCCTGGGTCTAGATGACAGGGCTAGCAAGACAAGTCTCACATCCCCTAGTGATCTTGGGCTACTGTGTGTGTGTTTGGACCGACGAGGACGTCAGGCCTAAACGGGGGAGTCTGTAACACCCCAATAGTCCTACATCGGATAGGAGTGTGGATGTGTTTGGGTATATATAAGATATGGACACTAGTAATAAAACTGGGCTTAAGCATTTTGAGCTGTGGGTTGGACCCAACGAGTTATTATTGCTAGTGGGTCGGGTCGTTACATTTGGTATCAGAGCAAATAACCAGCCGGAAGTGTGTGACGAGTCTCGGCTGAGCCTAGATCTAGATGACAAGGCTAGCGAGACAAGTCTCACATCGCCTGATGATATTGGGCTGCTGTGTGTGTGTTTGGGGTGTTTGGGCTGACGAGGACGTCAGGCCTAAACGGAGGGAGTCTGTGACGCCCCCAATAGTCCCACATCGGATGTGGATGTAATTGTGATTAGCTTTATATGAGACATGATCACTAGTAATAATAACTGGGCTTAAACATTTTGGGTTGTGGTTTGGGCCCAACGAGTTATTATTGTTAGTGGGCCGGGTCATTACAGAAAGAAAGTACAATTATACAAATTCTAATACAAATCTTATGGTAAAAAATTCGCAAGTATGGATGAGTTTATACTTTTGAAAGTATATAAGCTCTACTCATATATATATATATATATATATATATATATATATATATATATATATATATATATATATATATATTGTATTGAGATTTGTGCTATTGTACTTTCTCTCTTAATTTAAATTCAAGGATAAAAATTCACAAGTATGGAAGTATAAGCTCATCCACACTTGTGAATTTTTTTCTTTATATATATATATATATATATATGAGTAGAGCTTATATACTTTCAAAAGTATAAGCTCATCCATATTTGTGAATTTTTTATCCTTAAATTTACATTAAGATTTATGCTATTGTAAAATCAACTAAAAAGAGAGAAAGAAAAAGTATAATAGTACAAATCTCAATACAAAATTAATAGTAAAAAATTCACAATCATAGATAGGCTTGTGTTTTTGAAAGTACATAAGCTCTACTATATTATATATATAGAGTCCGGCTAATGTGCTTGTACAAGCACTAAGCAATTGGTGCTTGTAAGTTTTCTACCGTTAGATCTAACCCTTTGATTAATTCTAACTCTTAGATCATACTATTCTACCAACCACCCACTAAACCCAAGGGGCCCACCATCATCCTAACAGCACATTCCTATATTCAAGGGTAAAAAACTCACAAACACAAATAACTTGGTGCTTTTACAAGCATAGGAGCTCAATTATATATATATATATATATATATATATATATATATATATATATATATATATATATATATATATATATATATATATATAGAGTCAGGCTACTATACTATTGATAACACCAAATATTTGGCGCTATCAAATTTCTACCCTTACATCAATCACTTTGATCATTTTCATCCGTTAGATTTTACTATTTCTGTAACGACCCGACCCACTAGCAATAATAACTCATTAGGCGCAAACAATAGTCCAAAATGCTTAAACTCACTTATTATTACTAGTGCCCATGTCTCTTATAAATCCAATCACTATCGATTGCTATCCGATGTGGGACTATTGGAGTGTCACAAACTCCTCCCGTTTAGGCCTGACGTCTTCGTTAGTCCAAACACACACACACAGCCCAAGATCACCAGGTGATGTGAGACTTGTCTCGCTAGCCCTGTCATCTAAACCCAGGCTCAGCCGAAACTCATCACACACTTCCGGCTGGTGACTGGCTCTAATACCAAATTTAACGACCCGACTCACTAGCAATAATAACTCGTTAGGATCAAACCACAGCCCAAAATGCTTAAGCCTAGCTATTATTCCTAGTGTCCATGTCATTTATAAATCCAATCACAACCCATTCCCATTCGATGTGGGACTATTGAGGTGTCACAATTTCTCGAACCACCTGCTAAACCCAAAGGGCACACTATCATCTCAATTACACATCTTTTAATTTAAGGGTTAAAAACTTAATAGCACCAATAACTTAGTACTATTAATAGTATTCCAGCATATATATATATATATATATATATATATATATATATATATATATATATATATATATATAATATATATATATATATATATATATATATATATATATATATATATATATATATATATATATATAAGTTCGGCTACTATGCTATCGTTAGCACCAAGCACTTAGTGTTATCAAGTTTTTAACCGTTTGATGTACCCTTTTTATCATTTCCAACCATAGATCATACTATTCTCCCAACCACCCACTAAACACTATGGGATCACTATCATCCTAACCACACATTCCTTAATCTAAGGGTTAAAAACATAATAGCAGCTATGATTAAGTGCTATCGATAGCATAGTAGCCTAGTTATATATATATATATATATATATATATATATATATATATATATATATATATATATATATATATATATATATATATATATATATATATATATATTGAGCTCCTATATTTGTAAAAGCACCAAATTATTTGTGCTTGTGAGTTTCTCGCCCTTAGATATAAGAATGTGTGGTTAGGATGATAGTAGTTCCCCATAGGGTTTAAAAGGTGGTTGATGAAATATTATAATCTAAAGGGAAGAGATTAGTTAAAGGGTTAGATCTA
>CM055083.1:1786095-1787852 GCA_029204045.2 Tillandsia leiboldiana
CAAACTCAAGCCATTGTTTCCTACATAGCTCTCTCAATCAACAATAAGCTATGAAAGACCACAACTCATTCAAACAAGCCTTCATAAAGAACATGCTCTTGGGCCTCCAAGCAACCAATGCCTCATCCAAGATCATGAGCCTTCAAGAGAGGAAAAATGCCATCAAGCTCTCCGCGGACGTCGCGATGGCCTCCGCTCGAGGCAGAACGACATGGACGCGCGCCATCATAATCGCCAACCTTGCTAAGAAGGAGCAATGTGAAGCCCTCCTTAGGAGAGTTCTAGGGAAGGAGTATGAGAGGATGACCAAGTACTCCTCCTATAAGTCATTTAAGATCCAAAGAAGTAGGAAGATCCTAAAAAGATCTCATAAAATGTGTTGCATGAGGAGAAGGAATGTGACGCATGGACCGCAAAGTTTAGGGGTTGATGTTCTTGCTAGGAGAATGGTGAAGAAGAGGACTCAAGTTTTGAGAAAGTTGATACCAGGGGGTGGGTCCTTAGATGGATTTTCTCTGCTAAATGAGGCTTTAGATTATGTTCTCTACCTCCGCGCGCAAGTTGATCTTATGCGGTGCCTTTCGGACCAAAAATGTATCAAATGATCTTAGGTATGTACCTCACATGTAACCCTATCCTTCTCTACAAAACTATAGTTAATTTTGAGTGAACACTGAGGTACACAATTGTGTGTTCAACATTTCATTTTCATCCAATCTTTTAATTGTGCTTTAATCTCTTTTTTGCTTTTCCTGTGAACACAGGCCTCTCTCTCTAGGGGAGTACAAAAGGGAAGCTTCATTACTTGGAAGTGAAAATTTGTCGAGTTGTGTTGTTTTAGTAACAACAATGTGTGGAGAAAGTTTTTCCAAACAAATATTATATGGGGGTGAGAATTGAAGAGTCTCTTTTCAACAAGGAATTAAGTGTACGTAGAGTGCACCCAAAATCAAAAGCATGTTTTTTGTTATAAGGGTTATTATTGCCCTCAAAAGGAGGAGGTTAGGGTTCCAACAGTTAATGCAAAAGGCATCTCATGTAGTGAGAGCTTTTACTTATAGCTTTGTACCTAAATGTTTCTATTAATTGTAACCAACGTAATTATAATATTTTGTTGCATTTGTTTAGTAGCTATATTATGAATCCAGCTAGCAAGTAAAATTTCTTATCAAGGATATATACATATTAATTAATTATTTGCTTTGTATCTACATATGATTAATATATATAGCAATGTTAACTAGCAAAAAGTCTTAATAAAATTGACAAAAACCATTTATATCAATTGCATATTCTTTCAGGAAATTATGAAAAATTTCAAACAAAGTAAATTGGAAAAAAAAAAAAAAATTAAGTGGTGAGATGAAGATGACTAGTTTGTGCAACAACATATGGCGACCATCACACCTTCTCCACTCAAGAAATTAAAGATCTTTAAAGAGAACAATTTGTTGAAACTTTAAAAAGGGTGTGCGTGATCGAAATTGCATGATTTGGATTAGACATTTTGTCACATGATTGTCAAAATTAAGGGCTTTTTAACATAAGGGCCGGACGTACATTAAGTTGTTTATAAGGTATTACGATGTATATATCAGAACTAGCTAAATCTCAACTCGCTCTGATCTACTTAAGGTTGAGGGTTTAATCCCCAAATCAGAGGTAACAAAGTATATATATATATATATATATTTATGAGCTGTTTCGTATCAGAGTACAACTGATCTTTTAGACCATATATCGCACAAGCTTATTTG